>OY740819.1:1200000-1514933 GCA_963514005.1 Raja brachyura | reverse complement strand
CCCAAACCCATTCCGCTAGACCCAAACCCATTCGGCTAGACCCAAACCCACTCCGCTAGACCCAAACCCACTCGGCTAGACCCAAACCCATTCCGCTAGACCCAAACCCACTCGGCTAGACCCAAACCCACTCCGCAAGACCCAAACCCACTCGGCTAGACCCAAACACAGTCGGCTACACCCAAACCCACACGGCTGGACCCAAAGCCACTCCGCTAGACCCAAACCCACTCGGCTAGACGCAAACCCACTCGGCTAGACCCAAACCCACACGGCTAGACCCAAAGCCACTCCGGTAGACCCAAACCCACTCCGCTAGACCCAAACCCACTCCGCTAGACCCAAACCCACTCCGCTAGACCCAAACCCACTCGGCTAGACCCAAACCCACTCGGCTAGACCCAAACCCACTCGGCTAGACCCAAAGCCACTCGGCTAGACCCAAACCCACTCGGCTAGACCCAAACCCACTCGGCTAGACCCAAACCCACTCCGCTAGACCCAAACACACTCGGCTAGACGCAAACCCACTCGGCTAGACCCAAACCCACTCCGCTAGACCCAAACCCACTCGGCTAGACCCAAACCCACTCCGCTAGACCCAAACCCACTCGGCTAGACCCAAAACCACTCCGCTAGACCCGAACCCACTCGGCTAGACCCAAACCCACTCGTCTAGACAGAAACACACTCGGCTAAACCCAAACCCATTCCGCTAGACCCAAACCCACTCGGCTAGACCCAAACCCACTCCGCTAGACCCAAACCCACTCGGCTAGACCCAAACCCACTCGGCTAGACCCAAACCCACTCGGCTAGACCCAAACCCACTCGGCTAGACCCAAACCCACTCGGCTAGACCCAAACCCATTCCGCTAGACCCAAACCCACTCGGCTAGACCCAAACCCACTCTGCTAGACCCAAACCCACTCGGCTAGACCCAAAACCACTCCGCTAGACCCGAACCCACTCGGCTAGACCCAAACCCACTCGTCCAGACAGAAACACACTCGGCTAAACCCAAACCCATTCCGCTAGACCCAAACCCACTCGGCTAGACCCAAACCCACTCCGCTAGACCCAAACCCACTCGGCTAGACCCAAACCCACTCGGCTACACCCAAACCCACACGGCTAGACCCAAAGCCACTCCGCTAGACCCAAACCCACTCGGCTAGACGCAAACCCACTCGGCTAGACCCAAACCCACTTGGCTAGACCCAAACCCACTCGGCGAGACCCAAACCCACTCCGCTAGACCCAAACCCACTCGGCTAGACCCAAACCCACTCCGCTAGACCCAAACCCACTCGGCTAGACCCAAACCCACTCGGCTAGACCCAAACCCACTCGGCTAGACCCAAACCCATTCCGCTAGACCCAAACCCACTCGGCTAGACCCAAATCCACTCCGCTAGACCCAAACCCACTCGGCTAGACCCAAACCCACTCCGCTAGACCCAAACCCACTCGGCTAGACCCAAACCCACTCGGCTAGACCCAAACCCACTCGGCTAGACAGAACCACACTCGGCTAAATGCAAACCCACTCCGCTAGACCCAAACCCACTCGGCTAGACCCAAACCCACTCGGCTAGACCCAAACCCACTCGGCTAGACCCAAACCCACTCCGCTAGACCCAAACCCACTCGGCTAGACCAAAACACACTCCGCCAGACCCAAACCCACTCGGCTAGACCCAAAACCACTCGGCTAGACCCAAACCCACTCGGCTAGACCCAAAGCCACTCGGCTAGACCCAAACCCACTCGGATAGACCCAAACCCACTCGGCTAGACCCAAACCCACTCCGCTAGACCCAAACCCACTCGGCTACACGCAAACCCACTCGGCTAGACCCAAACCCACTCGGCTAGACCCAAACCCACTCGGCTAGACAGAAACACACTCGGCTAAATGCAAACCCACTCGGCTAGACCCAAACCCACTCGGCTAAACCCAAACCCATTCCGCTAGACCCAAACCCACTCGGCTAGACCCAAACCCACTCCGCTAGACCCAAACCCACTCCGCTAGACCCAACCCACTCGGCTACACCCAAACCCACACGGCTAGACCCAAAGCCAATCCGCTAGACCCAAACCCACTCGGCTAGACGCAAACCCACTCGGCTAGACCCAAACCCACTTGGCTAGACCCAAACCCACTCGGCTAAACCCAAACCCATTCCGCTAGACCCAAACCCACTCGGCTAGACCCAAACCCACTCCGCTAGACCCAAACCCACTTGGCTACACCCAAACCCACTCGGCTGCACCCAAACCCACTCGGCTACACCCAAACCCACACGGCTAGACCCAAAGCCACTCCGGTAGACCCAAACCCACTCCGCTAGACCCAAACCCACTCCGCTAGACCCAAACCCACTCGGCTAGACCCAAACCCATTCGGCTAGACCCAAACCCACTCCGCTAGACCCAAACCCACTCGGCCAGACGCAAACCCACTCGGCTAGACCCAAACCCACTCGGCTAGACCCAAACCCACTCGGCTAGACCCAAACCCAATCGGCTAGACCCAAACCCACTCGTCTAGACAGAAACACACTCGGCTAAACCCAAACCCATTCCGCTAGACACAAACCCACTCGGCTAGACCCAAACCCACTCCGCTAGACCCAAACCCACTCGGCTAGACCCAAACCCAGTCGGCTACACCCAAACCCACACGGCTGGACCCAAAGCCACTCCGCTAGACCCAAACCCACTCGGCTAGACGCAAACCCACTCGGCTAGACCCAAACCCACACGGCTAGACCCAAAGCCACTCCGGTAGACCCAAACCCACTCCGCTAGACCCAAACCCACTCCGCTAGACCCAAACCCACTCGGCTAGACCCAAACCCATTCGGCTAGACCCAAACCCACTCGGATAGACCCAAACCCACTCGGCTAGACCCAAACCCACTCGGCTAGAGCCAAACCCAGTCGGCTGGATCCAAACCCACTCCGCTAGACCCAAACCCACTCGGCTAGACCCAAACCCACTCGGATAGACCCAAACCCACTCGGCTAGACCCAAACCCACTCCGCTAGACCCAAACCCACTCGGCTACACGCAAACCCACTCGGCTAGACCCAAACCCACTCGGCTAGACCCAAACCCACTCGGCTAGACAGAAACACACTCGGCTAAATGCAAACCCACTCCGCTAGACCCAAACCCACTCGGCTAAACCCAAACCCATTCCGCTAGACCCAAACCCACTCGGCTAGACCCAAACCCACTCCGCTAGACCCAAACCCACTCCGCTAGACCCAACCCACTCGGCTACACCCAAACCCACACGGCTAGACCCAAAGCCAATCCGCTAGACCCAAACCCACTCTGCTAGACGCAAACCCACTCGGCTAGACCCAAACCCACTTGGCTAGACCCAAACCCACTCGGCTAAACCCAAACCCATTCCGCTAGACCCAAACCCACTCGGCTAGACCCAAACCCACTCGGCTAGACCCAAACCCACTTGGCTACACCCAAACCCACTCGGCTGCACCCAAACCCACTCGGCTACACCCAAACCCACACGGCTAGACCCAAAGCCACTCCGGTAGACCCAAACCCACTCCGCTAGACCCAAACCCACTCCGCTAGACCCAAACCCACTCGGCTAGACCCAAACCCATTCGGCTAGACCCAAACCCACTCCGCTAGACCCAAACCCACTCGGCCAGACGCAAACCCACTCGGCTAGACCCAAACCCACTCGGCTAGACCCAAACCCACTCGGCTAGACCCAAACCCACTCGGCTAGACCCAAACCCACTCGTCTAGACAGAAACACACTCGGCTAAACCCAAACCCATTCCGCTAGACACAAACCCACTCGGCTAGACCCAAACCCACTCCGCTAGACCCAAACCCACTCGGCTAGACCCAAACCCAGTCGGCTACACCCAAACCCACACTGCTGGACCCAAAGCCACTCCGCTAGACCCAAACCCACTCGGCTAGACGCAAACCCACTCGGCTAGACCCAAACCCACACGGCTAGACCCAAAGCCACTCCGGTAGACCCAAACCCACTCCGCTAGACCCAAACCCACTCCGCTAGACCCAAACCCACTCGGCTAGACCCAAACCCATTCGGCTAGACCCAAACCCACTCGGATAGACCCAAACCCACTCGGCTAGACCCAAACCCACTCGGCTAGAGCCAAACCCAGTCGGCTGGATCCAAACCCACTACGCTAGACCCAAACCCACTCGGCTAGACCCAAACCCGCTCCGCTAGACCCAAACCCACTCCGCTAGACCCAAACCCACTCCGCTAGACCCAAACCCACTCCGCTAGACCCAAACCCACTCCGCTAGACCCAAACCCACTCGGCTACACCCAAACCCACTCGGCTAGTCCCAAACCCACTCGGCTAGACCCAAACCCACTCGGCTAGACCCAAACCCACTCGGCTTGACCCAAACCCATTCCGCTAGGCCCAAACCCACTCGGCTATACACAAACCCACTCCGCTAGACCCTAACCCACTCCGCTAGTCCCAAACCCACTCCGCTAGACCCAAACCCACTCCGCTATACCCAAACCCACTCGGCTACACCCAAACCCACTCGGCTAGACCCAAACCCACTCGGCGAGACCCAAACCCACTCGGCTAGACCCAAACCCACTCGGCTAGACCCAAACCCACTCGGCTAGACCCAAACCCACTCGGCTAGACCCAAACCCACTCGGCTAGACCCAAACCCACTCGGCTAGACCCAAACCCATTCCGCTAGACCCAAACCCACTCGGCTAGACCCAAACCCACTCCGCTAGACCCAAACCCACTCGGCTAGACCCAAACCCATTCCGCTAGACGCAAACCCACTCGGCTACACCCAAACCCACTCAGCTAGACCCAAACCCATTCCGCTAGACCCAAACCCACTCGGCTAGACCCAAACCCACTCCGCTAGACCCAAACCCACTCGGCTAGTCCCAAACCCACTCGGCTAGACCCAAACCCACTCGGCTAGACAGAACCACACTCGGCTAAATGCAAACCCACTCTGCTAGACGCAAACCCACTCGGCTAGACCCAAACCCACTCGGCTAGACCCAAACCCACTCGGCTAGACCCAAACCCACTCCGCTAGACCCAAACCCACTCGGCTAGACCAAAACCCACTCCGCCAGACCCAAACCCACTCGGCTAGACCCAAAACCACTCGGCTAGACCCAAACCCACTCGGCTAGACCCAAAGCCACTCGGCTAGACCCAAACCCACTCGGCTAGACCCAAACCCACTCGGCTAGACCCAAACCCACTCCGCTAGACCCAAACCCACTCGGCTAGACGCAAACCCACTCGGCTAGACCCAAACCCACTCGGCTAGACCCAAACCCACTCGGCTAGACAGAAACACACTCGGCTAAATGCAAACCCACTCCGCTAGACCCAAACCCACTCGGCTAAACCCAAACCCATTCCGCTAGACCCAAACCCACTCGGCTACACCCAAACCCACTCCGCTAGACCCAAACCCACTCCGCTAGACCCAAACCCACTCGGCTAGACCCAAACCCACTCGGCTACACCCAAACCCACACGGCTAGACCCAAGGCCAATCCGCTAGACCCAAACCCACTCGGCTAGACGCAAACCCACTCGGCTAGACCCAAACCCACTTGGCTAGACCCAAACCCACTCGGCTAAACCCAAACCCATTCCGCTAGACCCAAACCCACTCGGCTAGACCCAAACCCACTCCGCTAGACCCAAACCCACTCGGCTACACCCAAACCCACTCGGCTACACCCAAACCCACTCGGCTAGACCCAAACCCATTCCGCTAGACGCAAACCCACTCGGCTACACCCAAACCCACTCAGCTAGACCCAAACCCATTCCGCTAGACCCAAACCCACTCGGCTAGACCCAAACCCACTCCGCTAGACCCAAACCCACTCGGCTAGTCCCAAACCCACTCGGCTAGACCCAAACCCACTCGGCTAGACAGAACCACACTCGGCTAAATGCAAACCCACTCCGCTAGACGCAAACCCACTCGGCTAGACCCAAACCCACTCGGCTAGACCCAAACCCACTCGGCTAGACCCAAACCCACTCCGCTAGACCCAAACCCACTCGGCTAGACCAAAACCCACTCCGCCAGACCCAAACCCACTCGGCTAGACCCAAAACCACTCGGCTAGACCCAAACCCACTCGGCTAGACCCAAAGCCACTCGGCTAGACCCAAACCCACTCGGCTAGACCCAAACCCACTCGGCTAGACCCAAACCCACTCCGCTAGACCCAAACCCACTCGGCTAGACGCAAACCCACTCGGCTAGACCCAAACCCACTCGGCTAGACCCAAACCCACTCGGCTAGACAGAAACACACTCGGCTAAATGCAAACCCACTCCGCTAGACCCAAACCCACTCGGCTAAACCCAAACCCATTCCGCTAGACCCAAACCCACTCGGCTAGACCCAAACCCACTCCGCTAGACCCAAACCCACTCGGCTAGACCCAAACCCACTCGGCTACACCCAAACCCACACGGCTAGACCCAAGGCCAATCCGCTAGACCCAAACCCACTCGGCTAGACGCAAACCCACTCGGCTAGACCCAAACCCACTTGGCTAGACCCAAACCCACTCGGCTAAACCCAAACCCATTCCGCTAGACCCAAACCCACTCGGCTAGACCCAAACCCACTCCGCTAGACCCAAACCCACTCGGCTACACCCAAACCCACTCGGCTACACCCAAACCCACTCGGCTACACCCAAACCCACACGGCTAGACCCAAAGCCACTCCGGTAGACCCAAACCCACTCCGCTAGACCCAAACCCACTCCGCTAGACCCAAACCCACTCGGCTAGACCCAAACCCATTCGGCTAGACCCAAACCCACTCCGCGAGACCCAAACCCACTCGGCTAGACGCAAACCCACTCGGCTAGACCCAAACCCACTCGGCTAGACCCAAACCCACTCGGCTAGACCCAAACCCACTCGGCTAGACCCAAACCCACTCGTCTAGACAGAAACACACTCGGCTAAACCCAAACCCATTCCGCTAGACCCAAACCCACTCGGCTAGACCCAAACCCACTCCGCTAGACCCAAACCCACTCGGCTAGACCCAAACCCAGTCGGCTACACCCAAACCCACACGGCTAGACCCAAAGCCACTCCGCTAGACCCAAACCCACTCGGCTAGACGCAAACCCACTCGGCTAGACCCAAACCCACACGGCTAGACCCAAAGCTACTCCGGTAGACCCAAACCCACTCCGCTAGACCCAAACCCACTCCGCTAGACCCAAACCCACTCGGCTAGACCCAAACCCATTCGGCTAGACCCAAACCCACTCGGATAGACCCAAACCCACTCGGCTAGACCCAAACCCACTCGGCTAGAGCCAAACCCAGTCGGCTAGATCCAAACCCACTCCGCTAGACCCAAACCCACTCGGCTAGACCCAAACCCGCTCCGCTAGACCCAAACCCACTCCGCTAGACCCAAACCCACTCCGCTAGACCCAAACCCACTCCGCTAGACCCAAACCCACTCCGCTAGACCCAAACCCACTCGGCTACACCCAAACCCACTCGGCTAGACCCAAACCCATTCCGCTAGACGCAAACCCACTCGGCTACACCCAAACCCACTCAGCTAGACCCAAACCCATTCCGCTAGATCCAAACCCACTCGGCTAGACCCAAACCCACTCGGCTAGACCCAAACCCACTCGGCTAGACAGAACCACACTCGGCTAAATGCAAACCCACTCTGCTAGACCCAAACCCACTCGGCTAGACCCAAACCCACTCCGCTAGACCCAAACGCACTCGGCTAGACCAAAACCCACTCCGCCAGACCCAAACTCACTCGGCTAGACCCAAAACCACTCGGCTAGACCCAAACCCACTCGGCTAGACCGAAAGCCACTCGGCTAGACCCAAACCCACTCGGCTAGACCCAAACCCACTCGGCTAGACCCAAACCCACTCCGCTAGACCCAAACCCACTCGGCTAGACGCAAACCCACTCGGCTAGACCCAAACCCACTCCGCTAGACCCAAACCCACTCGGCTAGACAGAAACACACTCGGCTAAACGCAAACCCACTCCGCTAGACCCAAACCCACTCGGCTAAACCCAAACCCATTCCGCTAGACCCAAACCCACTCGGCTAGACCCAAACCCACTCGGCTACACCCAAACCCACACGGCTAGACCCAAAGCCAATCCGCTAGACCCAAACCCACTCGGCTAGACCCAAACCCACTTCGCTAGACCCAAACCCACTCGGCTAGACCAAAACCCACTCCGCCAGACCCAAACCCACTCGGCTAGACCCAAAACCATTCCGCTAGACCCAAACCCACTCGGCTAGACCCAAACCCACTCGGCTAGACCCAAACCCACTCGTCTAGACAGAAACACACTCGGCTAAACCCAAACCCATTCCGCTAGACCCAAACCCACTCGGCTAGACCCAAACCCACTCCGCTAGACCCAAACCCACTCGGCTAGACCCAAACCCACTCGGCTACACCCAAACCCACACGGCTAGACCCAAAGCCACTCCGCTAGACCCAAACCCACTCGGCTAGATGCAAACCCACTCGGCTAGACCCAATCCCACTTGGCTAGACCCAAACCCACTCGGCGAGACCCAAACCCACTCGGCTAGACCCAAACCCACTCGCCTAGACCCAAACCCACTCGGCTAGACCCAAACCCACTCCGCTAGACGCAAACCCACTCGGCTACTCCCAAACCCATTCCGCTAGACCCAAACCCACTCAGCTAGACCCAAACCCACTCCGCTAGACCCAAACCCACTCGGCTAGACCCAAACCCACTCCGCTAGACGCAAACCCACTCGGCTAGGCCCAAACCCACTCGGCTACACCCAAACCCACTCGGCTAGACCCAAACCCACTCCGCTAGACAGAAACACACTCGGCTAAATGCAAACCCACTCCGCTAGACAGAAACACACTCGGCTAAATGCAAACCCACTCCGCTAGACCCAAACCCACTCGGCTAGACCGAAACCCACTCGGCTTGACCCAAACCCACTCGGCTAGACCCAAACCCACTCGGCTACACCCAAACCCACTCGGCTAGACCCAAACCCATTCGGCTAGATCCAAACCCACTCGGCTAGACCCAAACCCACTCGGCTACACCCAAACCCACTCGGCTAGATCCAAACCCAGTCGGCTAGATCCAAACCCACTCCGCTGGACCCAAACCCACTCGGCTAGACCCAAACCCACTCCGCTAGACCCAAACCCACTCCGCTAGACCCAAACCCACTCCGCTAGACCCAAACCCACTCCACTACACCCAAACCCACTCCGCTAGACCCAAACCCACTCGGCTAGACCCAAATCCACTCGGCTAGTCCCAAACCCACTCGGCTAGACCCAAACCCACTCGGCTAGACCCAAACCCACTCGGCTTGACCCAAACCCATTCCGCTAGACCCAAACCCACTCGGCTATACCCAAACCGACTCCGCTAGACCCTAACCCACTCCGCTAGTCCCAAACCCACTCCGCTAGACCCAATCCCACTCCGCTAGCCCCAAACCCACTCGGCTACACCCAAACCCACTCGGCTAGACCCAAACCCACTCCGCTAGACCCAAACCCACTCGGCTAGACCCAAACCCACTCGGCTAGACCCAAAGCCACTCGGCTAGACCCAAACCCACTCGGCTAGACCCAAACCCACTCCGCTAGACCCAAACCCACTTGGCTAGACGCAAACCCACTCGGCTAGACCCAAACCCACTCCGCTAGACCCAAACCCACTCGGCTAGACGGAAACCCACTCCGCTAGACCCAAACCCACTCGGCTAGACCCAAAACCACTCCGCTAGACCCAAACCCACTCGGCTAGACCCAAACCCACTCGGCTAGACCCAAACCCACTCGTCTAGACAGAAACACACTCGGCTAAACCCAAACCCATTCCGCGAGACCCAAACCCACTCGGCTAGACCCAAACCAACTCCGCTAGACCCAAACCCACTCGGCTAGACCCAAACCCACTCGGCTACACCCAAACCCACACGGCTAGACCCAAAGCCACTCCGCTAGACCCAAACCCACTCGGCTAGACGCAAACCCACTCGGCTAGACCCAAACCCACTTGGCTATACCCAAACCCACTCGGCGAGACCCAAACCCACTCCGCTAGAGCCAAACCCACTCGGCTAGTCCCAAACCCACTCGGCTAGACCCAAACCCACTCGGCTAGACCCAAACCCACTAGGCTAGACCCAAACCCACTCGGCTAGACCGAAACCCACTTCACTAGCCCAAACCCACTCCGCTAGACCCAAACCCACTCCGCTAGAGCCAAACCCACTCGGCTAGTCCCAAACCCACTCGGCTAGACCCAAACCCACTCGGCTAGACCCAAACCCACTAGGCTAGACCCAAACCCACTCGGCTAGACCCAAACCCACTAGGCTAGACCCAAACCCACTCGGCTAGACCCAAACCCACTCAGCTAGACCCAAACCCAATCGGCTAGACCCAAACCCACTCCGCTAGACCCAAATCCACTCCGCTAGACCCAAACCCACTCCGCTAGACCCAAACCCACACGGCTAGACCGAAACCAACTAGGCTAGACCCAAATGCACTCGGCTAGACCCAAACCCACTCGGCTTGACCCAAACCCACTCGGCTGGACCCAAACCCACTCGGATAGACCGAAACCCACTAGGCTAGACCCAAACGCACTCGGCTAGACCCAAACCCACTCGGCTAGAACCAAACCCACTCGGCTAGACCCAAACCCACTCCGCTAGACCCAAACCCACTCGGCTAGACCCAAACCCACTCGGCCAGACCCAAACCCACTCGGCTAGACCCAAACCCACTCGGCCAGACCCAAACCCACTCGGCTAGACCCAAACCCACTCGGCTAGACCTAAACCCACTCGGCTAGACCCAAACCCACTCGGGTAGACCCAAATCCACTCGGCTAGACCCAAACCCACTCGGCTAGACCCAAACCCACTCGGCTAGACCCAAACCCACTAGGCTAGACCCAAACCCACTCGGCTAGACCCAAACCCACTCAGCTAGACCCAAACCCAATCGGCTAGACCCAAACCCACTCCGCTAGACCCAAATCCACTCCGCTAGACCCAAACCCACTCCGCTAGACCCAAACCCACACGGCTAGACCGAAACCCACTAGGCTAGACCCAAATGCACTCGGCTAGACCCAAACCCACTCGGCTTGACCCAAACCCACTCGGCTGGACCCAAACCCACTCGGATAGACCGAAACCCACTAGGCTAGACCCAAACGCACTCGGCTAGACCCAAACCCACTCGGCTAGAACCAAACCCACTCGGCTAGACCCAAACCCACTCGGCTACACCCAAACCCACTCCGCTAGACCCAAACCCACTCGGCTAGACCCAAACCCACTGGGCTAGACACAAACCCACTCGGCTAGACCCAAACCGACTCGGCTAGACCCAAACCCACTCGGGTAGACCCAAATACACTCGGCTACACCCAAACCCACTCGGCTAGACCGAAACCCACTTCACTAGCCCAAACCCACTCCGCTAGACCCAAACCCACTCCGCTAGAGCCAAACCCACTCGGCTAGTCCCAAACCCACTCGGCTAGACCCAAACCCACTCGGCTAGACCCAAACCCACTCGGCTAGACCCAAACCCACTCGGCTAGACCCAAACCCACTCGGCTAGACCCAAACCCACTCGGCTAGACCCAAACCCACTCCGCTAGACCCAAACCCACTCGGCTAGACCCAAACCCACTCGGCTAGAACCAAACCCACTCGGCTTGACCCAAACCCACTCCGCTAGACTTAAACCCACTCGGCTAGACCCAAACCCACTCGGCTAGACCCAAACCCACTCGGGTAGACCCAAACCCACTCGGGTAGACCCTAATCCACTCGGCTAGACCCAAACCCACTCGGCTAGACCGAAACCCACTCGGCTAGACACAAACCCACTCGGCTAGACCCAAACCCACTCGGCTAGACCCAAACCCACTCGGCTGGACCCAAACCCACTCGGATAGATCAAAACCCGCTCGGCTAGACCCAAACCCACTCGGCTACACCCAAACCTACTCGGCAAGACCCAAAACCACTCGGCTCAACCCAAACCGACTCGACTAGACGATTACCCACTCGGCTAGACCCAAACCCACGCGGCTAGACCCAAACCCACTCGGCTCGAAAAAAACCCCACTCGGCTAGACCCAAACCCACTCGGCTACACCCAAACCCACTCCGCTAGGCCCAAACCCACTCGGCTAGACCTAAACCCACTCGGCTAGACCCAAACCCACTCGGCTAGACCCAAACCCACTCGACTAGACCCAAACCCACTCGGCTAGACCCAAACCCACTCGGCTAGGCCCAAACCCACTTCGCTAGCCCAAACCCGCTCCGCTAGACCCAAACCCACTCCGCTAGAGCCAAACCCACTCGGCTAGTCCCAAACCCACTCGGCTAGACCCAAACCCACTCGGCTAGACCCAAACTCACTCGGCTAGACCCAAACCCACTCGGCTAGACCCAAACCCACTCGGCTAGACCCAATCCCACTCGGCTAGACCCAAACCCACTCGGCTAGACCCAAACCCACTCCGCTAGACCCAAACACACTCGGCTAGACCCAAACCCACTCGGCCAGACCCAAACCCACTCGGCTAGACCCAAACCCACTCGGCCAGACCCAAACCCACTCGGCTAGACCCAAACCCACTCGGCTAGACCCAAACCCACTCGGCTAGACCCAAACCCACTCGGGTAGACCCAAATCCACTCGGCTAGACCCAAACCCACTCGGCTAGACCCAAACCCACTCGGCTAGACCCAAACCCACTCGGCTAGACCCAAACCCACTCGGCTAGACCCAAACCCACTCAGCTTGACCCAAACCCAATCGGCTAGACCCAAACCCACTCCGCTAGACCCAAATCCACTCCGCTAGACCCAAACCCACTCCGCTAGACCCAAACCCACACGGCTAGACCGAAACCCACTAGGCTAGACCCAAATGCACTCGGCTAGACCCAAACGCACTCGGCTAGACCCAAACGCACTCGGCTAGACCCAAACCCACTCGGCTGGACCCAAACCCACTCGGATAGACCGAAACCCACTAGGCTAGACCCAAACGCACTCGGCTAGACCCAAACCCACTCGGCTAGAACCAAACCCACTCGGCTAGACCCAAACCCACTCGGCTACACCCAAACCCACTCCGCTAGACCCAAACCCACTCGGCTAGACCCAAACCCACTGGGCTAGACACAAACCCACTCGGCTAGACCCAAACCGACTCGGCTAGACCCAAACCCACTCGGGTAGACCCAAATACACTCGGCTAGACCCAAACCAACTCGGCTAGACCGAAACCCACTCGGCTAGACCCAAACCCACTCGGCTAGATCCAAACCCACTCAGCTAGACCCAAACCCAATCAGCTAGAGCCAAACCCACTCGGCTAGTCCCAAACCCACTCGGCTAGACCCAAACCCACTCGGCTAGACCCAAACCCACTCGGCTAGACCCAAACGCACTCGGCTAGACCCAAACCCACTCGGCTAGACCCAAACCCACTCGGCTAGACCCAAACCCACTCCGCTAGACCCAAACCCACTCGGCTAGACCCAAACCCACTCGGCTAGAACGAAACCCACTCGGCTTGACCCAAACCCACTCCGCTAGACTTAAACCCACTCGGCTAGACCCAAACCCACTCGGCTAGACCCAAACCCACTCGGCTAGACCCAAACCCACTCGGGTAGACCCAAATCCACTTGGCTAGACCCAAACCCACTCGGCTAGACCGAAACCCACTCGGCTAGACACAAACCCACTCGGCTAGACCCAAACCCACTCGGCTAGACCGAAACCCACTCAGCTAGACCCAAACCCACACAGCTAGACCCAAACCCACTCCGCTAGACCCAAATCCACTCCGCTACACCCAAACCCACTCCGCTAGACCCAAACCCACACCGCTAGACGCAAACCCACTCTGGTAGAACCAAACCCACTCCGCTAGACCCAAACCCACACGGCTAGACCGAAACCCACTAGGCTAGACCCAAACGCACTCGGCTAGACCCACCCACTCGGTTAGACCCAAACCCACTCGGCTGGACCCAAATCCACTCGGATAGACCCAAACCCACTCGGCTAGACCTAAACCCACTCGGCTAGGCCCAAACCCACTCCGCTAGACCCAAACCCACTCCGCTAGACCCAAACCCACTCCGCTAGACACAAACCCACTCGGCTAGACCCAAAGCCACTCGGCTGGACCAAACCCACTCGGATAGACCAAAACCCACTCGGCCAGACCCAAACCCACTCGGCTAGACAAAAACCTACTTGGCAAGACCCAAAACCACTCGGCTCGACCCAAACCGACTCGACTAGACGATTACCCACTCGGCT
The DNA here is from genome assembly GCA_963514005.1 of Raja brachyura. The sequence continues at coordinate 1,500,463 of OY740819.1, read as the reverse complement.
AGACCCAAACCCACGCGGCTAGACCCAAACCCACTCGGCTCGACCCAAACCCACTCGGCTAGACCCAAACTCACTCGGCTACACCCAAACACACTCCGCTAGGCCCAAACCCACTCGGCTAGACCCAAACCCATTCGGCTAGACCCAAACCCACTCAGCTAGACCCAAACCCACTCGGCTAGACCCAAACCCACTCGGCTAGACCCAAACCCACTCGGCCAGGCCCAAACCCACTTCACCAGCCCAAACCCACTCCGCTAGACCCAAACCCACTCCCCTAGAGCCAAACCCACTCGGCTAGACCCAAACCCACTCGGCTAGGCCCAAACCCACTTCGCTAGCCCAAACCCGCTCCGCTAGACCCAAACCCACTCCGCTAGAGCCAAACCCACTCGGCTAGTCCCAAACCCACTCGGCTAGACCCAAACCCACTCGGCTAGACCCAAACTCACTCGGCTAGACCCAAACCCACTCGGCTAGACCCAAACCCACTCGGCTAGACCCAATCCCACTCGGCTAGACCCAAACCCACTCGGCTAGACCCAAACCCACTCCGCTAGACCCAAACACACTCGGCTAGACCCAAACCCACTCGGCCAGACCCAAACCCACTCGGCTAGACCCAAACCCACTCGGCCAGACCCAAACCCACTCGGCTAGACCCAAACCCACTCGGCTAGACCCAAACCCACTCAGCTTGACCCAAACCCAATCGGCTAGACCCAAACCCACTCCGCTAGACCCAAATCCACTCCGCTAGACCCAAACCCACTCCGCTAGACCCAAACCCACACGGCTAGACCGAAACCCACTAGGCTAGACCCAAATGCACTCGGCTAGACCCAAACGCACTCGGCTAGACCCAAACGCACTCGGCTAGACCCAAACCCACTCGGCTGGACCCAAACCCACTCGGATAGACCGAAACCCACTAGGCTAGACCCAAACGCACTCGGCTAGACCCAAACCCACTCGGCTAGAACCAAACCCACTCGGCTAGACCCAAACCCACTCGGCTACACCCAAACCCACTCCGCTAGACCCAAACCCACTCGGCTAGACCCAAACCCACTGGGCTAGACACAAACCCACTCGGCTAGACCCAAACCGACTCGGCTAGACCCAAACCCACTCGGGTAGACCCAAATACACTCGGCTAGACCCAAACCAACTCGGCTAGACCGAAACCCACTCGGCTAGACCCAAACCCACTCGGCTAGATCCAAACCCACTCAGCTAGACCCAAACCCAATCAGCTAGAGCCAAACCCACTCGGCTAGTCCCAAACCCACTCGGCTAGACCCAAACCCACTCGGCTAGACCCAAACCCACTCGGCTAGACCCAAACGCACTCGGCTAGACCCAAACCCACTCGGCTAGACCCAAACCCACTCGGCTAGACCCAAACCCACTCCGCTAGACCCAAACCCACTCGGCTAGACCCAAACCCACTCGGCTAGAACGAAACCCACTCGGCTTGACCCAAACCCACTCCGCTAGACTTAAACCCACTCGGCTAGACCCAAACCCACTCGGCTAGACCCAAACCCACTCGGCTAGACCCAAACCCACTCGGGTAGACCCAAATCCACTTGGCTAGACCCAAACCCACTCGGCTAGACCGAAACCCACTCGGCTAGACACAAACCCACTCGGCTAGACCCAAACCCACTCGGCTAGACCGAAACCCACTCAGCTAGACCCAAACCCACACAGCTAGACCCAAACCCACTCCGCTAGACCCAAATCCACTCCGCTACCCCCAAACCCACTCCGCTAGACCCAAACCCACTCCGCTAGACGCAAACCCACTCTGGTAGAACCAAACCCACTCCGCTAGACCCAAACCCACACGGCTAGACCGAAACCCACTAGGCTAGACCCAAACGCACTCGGCTAGACCCAAACCCACTCGGTTAGACCCAAACCCACTCGGCTGGACCCAAATCCACTCGGATAGACCCAAACCCACTCGGCTAGACCTAAACCCACTCGGCTAGGCCCAAACCCACTCCGCTAGACCCAAACCCACTCCGCTAGACCCAAACCCACTCCGCTAGACACAAACCCACTCGGCTAGACCCAAAGCCACTCGGCTGGACCAAACCCACTCGGATAGACCAAAACCCACTCGGCCAGACCCAAACCCACTCGGCTAGACAAAAACCTACTTGGCAAGACCCAAAACCACTCGGCTCGACCCAAACCGACTCGACTAGACGATTACCCACTCGGCTAGACCCAAACCCACGCGGCTAGACCCAAACCCACTCGGCTCGACCCAAACCCACTCGGCTAGACCCAAACTCACTCGGCTACACCCAAACACACTCCGCTAGGCCCAAACCCACTCGGCTAGACCCAAACCCATTCGGCTAGACCCAAACCCACTCAGCTAGACCCAAACCCACTCGGCTAGACCCAAACCCACTCGGCTAGACCCAAACCCACTCGGCCAGGCCCAAACCCACTTCACCAGCCCAAACCCACTCCGCTAGACCCAAACCCACTCCCCTAGAGCCAAACCCACTCGGCTAGTCCCAAACCCACTCGGCTAGACCCAAACCCACTCGGCTAGACCCAAACCCACTCGGCTAGACCCAAACCCACTCGGCTAGACCCAAACCCACTCGGCTAGACCCAAACCCACTCGGCTAGACCCAAACCCACTCCGCTAGACCCAAACCCACTTGGCTAGACCCAAACCCACTCGGCTAGAACCAAACCCACTCGGCTTGACCCAAACCCACTCGGGTAGACCCTAATCCACTCGGCTAGACCCAAACCCACTCGGCTAGACCGAAACCCACTCGGCTAGACACAAACCCACTCGGCTAGACCCAAACCCACTCGGCTAGACCCAAGCCCACTCAGCTAGACCCAAACCCACTCAGCTAGACCCAAACCCACTCCGCTAGACCCAAATCCACTCCGCTACACCCAAACCCACTCGGATAGACCCAAACCCATTTGGCTAGACCCAAACACACTCCGCTAGACCCAAACCCACTCCGCTAGACGCAAACCCACTCCGCTAGACCCAAACCCACTCCGCTAGACCCAAACCCACACGGCTAGACCGAAACCCACTAGGCTAGACCCAAACGCACTCGGCTAGACCCAAACCCACTCGGTTAGACCCAAACCCACTCGGCTGGACACAAACCCACTCGGATAGACCCAAACCCACTCGGCTAGACCTAAACCCACTCGGCTAGGCCCAAACCCACTCCGCTAGACCCAAACCCACTCCGCTAGACCCAAACCCACTCCGCTAGACACAAACCCACTCGGCTAGACCCAAACCCACTCGGCTGGACCCAAACCCACTCGGATAGACCAAAACCCACTCGGCTAGACCCAAACCCACTCGGCTAGACACAAACTTACTCGGCAAGACCCAAAACCACTCGGCTCGACCCAAACCGACTCGACTAGACGATTACCCACTCGGCTAGACCCAAACCCACGCGGCTAGACCCAAACCCACTCGGCTCGACCCAAACCCACTCGGCTAGACCCAAACCCACTCGGCTACACCCAAACCCACTCCGCTAGACCCAAACCCACTCGGCTAGACCCAAACCCACTCGGCTAGACCCAAAGCCACTCGGCTGGACCCAAACCCACTCGGATAGACCAAAACCCACTCGGCCAGACCCAAACCCACTCGGCTAGACAAAAACCTACTTGGCAAGACCCAAAACCACTCGGCTCGACCCAAACCGACTCGACTAGACGATTACCCACTCGGCTAGACCCAAACCCACGCGGCTAGACCCAAACCCACTCGGCTCGACCCAAACCCACTCGGCTAGACCCAAACTCACTCGGCTACACCCAAACACACTCCGCTAGGCCCAAACCCACTCGGCTAGACCCAAACCCATTCGGCTAGACCCAAACCCACTCAGCTAGACCCAAACCCACTCGGCTAGACCCAAACCCACTCGGCTAGACCCAAACCCACTCGGCCAGGCCCAAACCCACTTCACCAGCCCAAACCCACTCCGCTAGACCCAAACCCACTCCGCTAGAGCCAAACCCACTCGGCTAGCCCCAAACCCACTCGGCTAGACCCAAACCCACTCGGCTAGACCCAAACCCACTCGGCTAGACCCAAACCCACTCGGCTAGACCCAAACCCACTCGGCTAGACCCAAACCCACTCGGCTAGACCCAAACCCACTCCGCTAGACCCAAACCCACTTGGCTAGACCCAAACCCACTCGGCTAGAACCAAACCCACTCGGCTTGACCCAAACCCACTCGGGTAGACCCTAATCCACTCGGCTAGACCCAAACCCACTCGGCTAGACCGAAACCCACTCGGCTAGACACAAACCCACTCGGCTAGACCCAAACCCACTCGGCTAGACCCAAGCCCACTCAGCTAGACCCAAACCCACTCAGCTAGACCCAAACCCACTCCGCTAGACCCAAATCCACTCCGCTACACCCAAACCCACTCGGATAGACCCAAACCCATTTGGCTAGACCCAAACACACTCCGCTAGACCCAAACCCACTCCGCTAGACGCAAACCCACTCCGCTAGACCCAAACCCACTCCGCTAGACCCAAACCCACACGGCTAGACCGAAACCCACTAGGCTAGACCCAAACGCACTCGGCTAGACCCAAACCCACTCGGTTAGACCCAAACCCACTCGGCTGGACCCAAACCCACTCGGATAGACCCAAACCCACTCGGCTAGACCTAAACCCACTCGGCTAGGCCCAAACCCACTCCGCTAGACCCAAACCCACTCCGCTAGACCCAAACCCACTCCGCTAGACACAAACCCACTCGGCTAGACCCAAACCCACTCGGCTGGACCCAAACCCACTCGGATAGACCAAAACCCACTCGGCTAGACCCAAACCCACTCGGCTAGACACAAACTTACTCGGCAAGACCCAAAACCACTCGGCTCGACCCAAACCGACTCGACTAGACGATTACCCACTCGGCTAGACCCAAACCCACGCGGCTAGACCCAAACCCACTCGGCTCGACCCAAACCCACTCGGCTAGACCCAAACCCACTCGGCTACACCCAAACCCACTCCGCTAGACCCAAACCCACTCGGCTAGACCCAAACCCACTCGGCTAGACCCAAACCCACTCGGCTAGGCCCAAACCCACTCGGCTTGGCCCAAACCCACTTCGCTAGCCCAAACCCACTACGCTAGACCCAAATCCACTCCGCTACACCCAAACTCACTCGGATGGACCCAAACCCATTTGGCTAGACCCGAACACACTCCGCTAGACCCAAACCCACTCCGCTAGACGCAAACCCACTCCGCTAGACCCAAACCCACTCCGCTAGACCCAAACCCACACGGCTAGACCGAAACCCACTAGGCTAGACCCAAACGCACTCGGCTAGACCCAAACCCACTCGGTTAGACGCAAACCCACTCGGCTGGACCCAAACCCACTCGGATAGACCCAAACCCACTCGGCTAGACCTAAACCCACTCGGCTAGGCCCAAACCCACTCCGCTAGACCCAAACCCACTCCGCTAGACCCAAACCCACTCCGCTAGACACAAACCCACTCGGCTAGACCCAAACCCACTCGGCTGGACCCAAACCCACTCGGATAGACCAAAACCCACTCGGCTAGACCCAAACCCACTCGGCTAGACACAAACCTACTCGGCAAGACCCAAAACCACTCGGCTCGACCCAAACCGACTCGACTAGACGATTACCCACTCGGCTAGACCCAAACCCATGCGGCTTGACCCAAACCCACTCGGCTCGACCCAAACCCACTCGGCTAGACCCAAACCCACTCGGCTACACCCAAACCCACTCCGCTACGCCCAAACCCAGTCGGCTAGACCCAAACCCACTCGGCTAGACCCAAACCCACTCGGCTAGACCCAAACCCACTCGGCTAGACCCAAACCCACTCGGCTAGACCCAAACCCACTCGGCTAGGCCCAAACCCACTTCACTAGCCCAAACCCACTCCGCTAGACCCAAACCCACTCCGCTAGAGCCAAACCCACTCGGCTTGTCCCAAACCCACTCGGCTAGACCCAAACCCACTCGGCTAGACCCAAACCCACTCGGCTAGACCCAAACCCACTCGGCTGGACCCAAACCCACTCCGCTAGACCCAAACCCACTCGGCTAGACCCAAACCCACTCGGCTAGACCCAAACCCACTCGGCTAGACCCAAACCCACTCCGCCAGACCCAAACCCACTCGGCTAGACCCAAACCCACTCGGCTAGACCCAAACCCACTCGGCTAGACCGAAACCCACTAGGCTAGACCCAAATGCACTCGGCTAGACCCAAACCCACTCGGCTAGACCCAAACCCACTCGGCTGGACCCAAACCCACTCAGATAGACCGAAACCCACTAGCTTAGACCCAAACGCACTCGGCTAGACCCAAACCCACTCGGCTAGACCCAAACCCACTCGGCTAGACCCAAACCCACTCCGCTAGACCCAAACCCACTCGGCTAGACCCAAACCCACTCGGCTAGAACCAAACCCACTCGGCTTGACCCAAACCCACTCCGCTAGACTTAAACCCACTCGGCTAGACCCAAACCCACTCGGCTAGACCCAAACCCACTCGGCTAGACCCAAACCCACTCGGGTAGACCCAAATCCACTTGGCTAGACCCAAACCCACTCGGCTAGACCGAAACCCACTCGGCTAGACAGAAACCTACTCGGCTAGACCCAAACCCACTCGGCTAGACCCAAACCCACTCAGCTAGACCCAAACCCACTCAGCTAGACCCAAACCCACTCCGCTAGACCCAAATCCACTCCGCTACACCCAAACCCACTCGGATAGACCCAAACCCATTTGGCTAGACCCAAACACAGTCCGCTAGACCCAAACCCACTCCGCCAGACGCAAACCCACTCCGCTAGACCCAAACCCACTCTGCTAGACCCAAACCCACACGGCTAGACCGAAACCCACTAGGCTACACCCAAACGCACTCAGCTAGACCCAAACCCACTCGGTTAGACCCATAATCCACTCGGCTGGACCCAAACCCACTCCGATAGACCCAAACCCACTCGGCTAGACCTAAACCCACTCGGCTAGGCCCAAACCCACTCCGCTAGACCCAAACCCACTCCGCTAGACCCAAACCCACTCCGCTAGACCCAAACCCACTCCGCTAGACCCAAACCCACACGGCTAGACCGAAACCCACTAGGCTACACCCAAACGCACTCAGCTAGACCCAAACCCACTCGGTTAGACCCATAATCCACTCGGCTGGACCCAAACCCACTCCGATAGACCCAAACCCACTCGGCTAGACCTAAACCCACTCGGCTAGGCCCAAACCCACTCCGCTAGACCCAAACCCACTCCGCTAGACCCAAACTTACACGGCTAGACCCAAACCCACTAGGCTACACCCAAACGCACTCAGCTAGACCCAAACCCACTCGGTTAGACCCATAATCCACTCGGCTGGACCCAAACCCACTCCGATAGACCCAAACCCACTCGGCTAGACCTAAACCCACTCGGCTAGGCCCAAACCCACTCCGCTAGACCCAAACCCACTCCGCTAGACCCAAACCCACTCGGCTAGACCCAAACCCACTCGGCTAGACCCAAACCCACTCGGCAGGACCCAAACCCACTCGGATAGACCAAAACCCACTCGGCTAGACCCAAACCCACTCGGCTAGACACAAACCTACTCGGCAAGACCCAAAACCACTCGGCTCAACCCAAACCGACTCGACTAGACGATTACCCACTCGGCTAGACCCAAACCCACGCGGCTAGACCCAAACCCACTCGGCTCGACCCAAACCCACTCGGCTAGACCCAAACCCACTCGGCTACACCCAAACCCACTCCGCTAGGCCCAAACCCACTCGGCTAGACCCAAACCCACTCGGCTAGACCCAAACCCACTCGGCTAGACCCAAACCCACTCGGCTAGACCCAAACCCACTCGGCTAGACCCAAACCCACTCGGCTAGGCCCAAACCCACTTCGCTAGCCCAAACCCACTCCGCTGGACCCAAACCCACTCCGCTGGAGCCAAACCCACTCGGCTAGTCCCAAACCCACTCGGCTAGACCCAAACCCACTCGGCTAGACCCAAACTCACTCGGCTAGACCCAAACCCACTCGGCTAGACCCAAACCCACTCAGCTAGACCCAATCCCACTCGGCTAGACCCAAACCCACTCGGCTAGACACAAACCCACTCCGCTAGACCCAAACCCACTCGGCTAGACCCAAACCCACTCGGCTAGACCCAAACCCACTCGGCTAGACCCAAACCCACTCCGCCAGACCCAAACCCACTCGGCTAGACCCAAACCCACTCGGCTAGACCCAAACCCACTCGGCTAGACCGAAACCCACTGGGCTAGACCCAAATGCACTCGGCTAGACCCAAACCCACTCGGCTAGACCCAAACCCACTCGGCTGGACCCAAACCCACTCGGATAGACCGAAACCCACTAGCTTGGACCTAAACGCACTCGGCTAGACCCAAACCCACTCGGCTAGACCCAAACCCACTCGGCTAGACCCAAACCCACTCCGCTAGACCCAAACCCACTCGGCTAGACCCAAACCCACTCGGCTAGAACCAAACCCACTCGGCTTGACCCAAACCCACTCCGCTAGACTTAAACCCACTCGGCTAGACCCAAACCCACTCGGCTAGACCCAAACCCACTCGGCTAGACCCAAACCCACTCGGGTAGACCCAAATCCACTTGGCTAGACCCAAACCCACTCGGCTAGACCGAAACCCACTCGGCTAGACAGAAACCTACTCGGCTAGACCCAAACCCACTCGGCTAGACCCAAACCCACTCAGCTAGACCCAAACCCACTCAGCTAGACCCAAACCCACTCCGCTAGACCCAAATCCACTCCGCTACACCCAAACCCACTCGGATAGACCCAAACCCATTTGGCTAGACCCAAACACAGTCCGCTAGACCCAAACCCACTCCGCCAGACGCAAACCCACTCCGCTAGACCCAAACCCACTCCGCTAGACCCAAACCCACACGGCTAGACCGAAACCCACTAGGCTACACCCAAACGCACTCGGCTAGACCCAAACCCACTCGGTTAGACCCATAATCCACTCGGCTGGACCCAAACCCACTCCGATAGACCCAAACCCACTCGGCTAGACCTAAACCCACTCGGCTAGGCCCAAACCCACTCCGCTAGACCCAAACCCACTCCGCTAGACCCAAACCCACTCGGCTAGACCCAAACCCACTCGGCTAGACCCAAACCCACTCGGCAGGACCCAAACCCACTCGGATAGACCAAAACCCACTCGGCTAGACCCAAACCCACTCGGCTAGACACAAACCTACTCGGCAAGACCCAAAACCACTCGGCTAGACCCAAACCCACTCGGCTAGGCCCAAACCCACTTCACTAACCCAAACCCACTCCGCTAGAGCCAAACCCACTCGGCTAGTCCCAAACCCACTCGGCTAGACCCAAACCCACTCCGCTAGACCCAAACCCACTCGGCTAGACCCAAACCCACTCAGCTAGACCCAAACCCACTCGGCTAGACCCAAACCCACTCGGGTAGACCGAAACCCACTCGGATAGACCCAAACCCACTCGGCTAGACCCAAACCCACTCGGCTAGGCCCAAACCCACTTTGCTAGCCCAAACCCACTCCGCTAGACCCAAACCCACTCCGCTAGACCCAAACCAACTCGGCTAGTCCCAAACCCACTCGGCTAGACCCAAACCCACTCGGCTACACCCAAACCCACTCGGCTAGACCCAAACCCACTCGGCTCGACCCAAACCCACTCGGCTAGACACAAACCCACTCGGCTACACCCAAACCCACTCCGCTAGGCCCAAACCCACTCGGCTAGACCCAAACCCACTCGGCTAGACCCAAACCCACTCGGCTGGACCCAAACCCACTCGGCTAGACCCAAACCCACTCGGCTAGACCCAAACCCACTCGGCTAGGCCCAAACCCACCGCTAGCCCAAACCCACTCCGCTAGACCCAAACCCACTCCGCTAGAGCCAAACCCACTCGGCTAGTCCCAAACCCACTCGGCTAGACCCAAACCCACTCGGCTAGACCCAAACGCACTCGGCTAGACCCAAACCCAGTCGGCTAGACCCAAACCCACTCAGTTAGACCCAATCCCACTCGGCTGGACCCAAACCCACTCGGCTAGACCCAAACCCACTCCGCTAGACCCAAACCCACTCGGCTACACCCAAACCCACTCGGCTAGACTCAAACCCACTCGGCTAGACCCAAACCCACTCCGCTAGACCCAAACCCACTCGGCTAGACCCAAACCCACTCGGCTAGACCCAAACCCACTCGGCTAGACCCAAACCCACTTGGGTAGACCCAAATCCACTCGGCTAGACCCAAACCCACTCGGCTACACCGAAATCCACTCGGCTAGACCCAAACCCACTCGGCTAGACCCAAACCCACTCGGCTAGACCCAAACCCACTCAGCTAGACCCAAACCCAATCGGCTAGACCCAAACCCACTCCGCTAGACCCAAATCCACTCCGCTACAACCAAACCCACTCGGATAGACCCAAACCCATTCGGCTAGACCCAAACACACTCCTCTAGACCCAAACCCACTCCGCTAGACCCAAACCCACTCCGCTAGACATAAACCCACTCCGCTAGACCCAAATCCACTCCGCTAGACCCAAACACACACGGCTAGACCGAAACCCACTAGGCTAGACCCAAACGCACTCGGCTAGACCCAAACCCACTCGGCTAGACCCAAACCCACACGGCTGGACCCAAACCCACTCGGATAGACCGAAACCCACTAGGCTAGACCCAAACGCACTCGGCTAGACCCAAACCCACTCGGCAAGACCCAAACCCACTCGGCTAGACCCAAACCCACTCGGCTACACCCAAACCCACTCCGCTAGACCCAAACCCACTCGGCTAGACCCAAACCCACTGGGCTAGACACAAACCCACTCGGCTGGACACAAACCCACTCGGCTTGACCCAAACCCACTCGGGTAGACCCAAATACACTCGGCTAGACCCAAACCCACTCGGCTAGACTGAAACCCACTCGGCTAGACCCAAACCCACTCGGCTAGGCCCAAACCCACTTCGCTAGCCCAAACCCACTCCGCCAGACCCAAACCCACTCCGCTAGAGCCAAACCCACTCGGCTAGTCCCAAACCCACTCGGCTAGACCCAAACCCACTCGGCTAGACCAAAACCCACTCGGCTAGACCCAAACCCACTCGGCTAGACCGAAACCCACTCGGCTAGACCCAAACCCACTCGGCTAGACCCAAACCCACTCGGATAGACCCAAACCCACTCGGCTAGACCCAAACCCACTCGGCTAGGCCCAAACCCACTTCGCTAGCCCAAACCCACTCCGCTAGACCCAAACCCACTCCGCGAGAGCCAAACCCACTCGGATAGTCCCAAACCCACTCAGCTAGACGCAAACCCACTCGGCTAGACCCAAACCCACTCGGCTAGACCCAAACCCACTCGGCTCGACCCAAACCCACTCGGCTAGACCCAAACCCACTGGGCTACACCCAAACCCACTCCACTAGGCCCAAACCCACTCGGCTAGACACAAACCCACACGGCTAGAACCAAACCCACTCGGCTAGACCCAAACCCACTCGGCTAGACCCAAACCCACTCGGCTAGACCCAAACCCACTCGGCTAGGCCCAAACCCACTTCGCTAGCCCAAACCCACTCCGCTAGACCCAAACCCACTCCGCAAGAGCCAAACCCACTCGGCTAGTCCCAAACCCACTCGGCTAGACCCAAACCCACTCGGCTAGACCCAAACCCACTCGGCTAGACCCAAACCCACTCGGCTAGACCCAAACCCACTCAGCTAGACCCAATCCCACTCGGCTAGACCCAAACCCACTCGGCTAGACCCAAACCCACTCCGCTAGACCCAAACCCACTCGGCTAGACCCAAACCCACTCGGCTAGACCCAAACCCACTCGGCTAGACCCAAACCCACTCGGCTAGACCCAAACCCACTCGGGTAGACCCAAATCCACTCGACTAGACCCAAACCCACTCGGCTGGACCGAAACCCACTCGGCTAGACCCAAACCCACTCGGCTAGACCCAAACCCACTCGGCTAGACCCAAACCCACTCAGCTAGACTCAAACCCAATCGGCTAGACCCAAACCCACTCCGCTAGACCCAAATCCACTCCGCTACACCCAAACCCACTCGGCTGGACCCAAACCCACTCGGATAGACCGAAACCCACTAGCTTAGACCTAAACGCACTCGGCTAGACCCAAACCCACTCGGCTAGACCCAAACCCACTCGGCTAGACCCAAACCCACTCCGCTAGACCCAAACCCACTCGGCTAGACCCAAACCCACTCGGCTAGAACCAAACCCACTCGGCTTGACCCAAACCCACTCCGCTAGACTTAAACCCACTCGGCTAGACCCAAACCCACTCGGCTAGACCCAAACCTACTCGGCTAGACCCAAACCCACTCGGGTAGACCCAAATCCACTTGGCTAGACCCAAACCCACTCGGCTAGACCGAAACCCACTCGGCTAGACAGAAACCTACTCGGCTAGACCCAAACCCACTCAGCTAGACCCAAACCCACTCAGCTAGACCCAAACCCACTCCGCTAGACCCAAATCCACTCCGCTACACCCAAACCCACTCGGATAGACCCAAACCCATTTGGCTAGACCCAAACACAGTCCGCTAGACCCAAACCCACTCCGCCAGACGCAAACCCACTCCGCTAGACCCAAACCCACTCCGCTAGACCCAAACCCACACGGCTAGACCGAAACCCACTAGGCTACACCCAAACGCACTCGGCTAGACCCAAACCCACTCGGTTAGACCCATAATCCACTCGGCTGGACCCAAACCCACTCCGATAGACCCAAACCCACTCGGCTAGACCTAAACCCACTCGGCTAGGCCCAAACCCACTCCGCTAGACCCAAACCCACTCCGCTAGACCCAAACCCACTCGGCTAGACCCAAACCCACTCGGCTAGACCCAAACCCACTCGGCAGGACCCAAACCCCCTCGGATAGACCAAAACCCACTCGGCTAGACCCAAACCCACTCGGCTAGACACAAACCTACTCGGCAAGACCCAAAACCACTCGGCTAGACCCAAACCCACTCGGCTAGGCCCAAACCCACTTCACTAACCCAAACCCACTCCGCTAGAGCCAAACCCACTCGGCTAGTCCCAAACCCACTCGGCTAGACCCAAACCCACTCGGCTAGACCCAAACCCACTCAGCTAGACCCAAACCCACTCGGCTAGACCCAAACCCACTCGGCTAGACCCAAACCCACTCGGGTAGACCGAAACCCACTCGGATAGACCCAAACCCACTCGGCTAGACCCAAACCCACTCGGCTAGGCCCAAACCCACTTTGCTAGCCCAAACCCACTCCGCTAGACCCAAACCCACTCCGCTAGACCCAAACCAACTCGGCTAGTCCCAAACCCACTCGGCTAGACCCAAACCCACTCGGCTACACCCAAACCCACTCGGCTAGACCCAAACCCACTCGGCTCGACCCAAACCCACTCGGCTAGACACAAACCCACTCGGCTACACCCAAACCCACTCCGCTAGGCCCAAACCCACTCGGCTAGACCCAAACCCACTCGGCTAGACCCAAACCCACTCGGCTGGACCCAAACCCACTCGGCTAGACCCAAACCCACTCGGCTAGACCCAAACCCACTCGGCTAGGCCCAAACCCACCGCTAGCCCAAACCCACTCCGCTAGACCCAAACCCACTCCGCTAGAGCCAAACCCACTCGGCTAGTCCCAAACCCACTCGGCTAGACCCAAACCCACTCGGCTAGACCCAAACGCACTCGGCTAGACCCAAACCCAGTCGGCTAGACCCAAACCCACTCAGCTAGACCCAATCCCACTCGGCTGGACCCAAACCCACTCGGCTAGACCCAAACCCACTCCGCTAGACCCAAACCCACTCGGCTAGACCCAAACCCACTCGGCTAGACTCAAACCCACTCGGCTAGACCCAAACCCACTCCGCTAGACCCAAACCCACTCGGCTAGACCCAAACCCACTCGGCTAGACCCAAACCCACTCGGCTAGACCCAAACCCACTTGGGTAGACCCAAATCCACTCGGCTAGACCCAAACCCACTCGGCTACACCGAAATCCACTCGGCTAGACCCAAACCCACTCGGCTAGACCCAAACCCACTCGGCTAGACCCAAACCCACTCAGCTAGACCCAAACCCAATCGGCTAGACCCAAACCCACTCCGCTAGACCCAAATCCACTCCGCTACAACCAAACCCACTCGGATAGACCCAAACCCATTCGGCTAGACCCAAACACACTCCTCTAGACCCAAACCCACTCCGCTAGACCCAAACCCACTCCGCTAGACGTAAACCCACTCCGCTAGACCCAAATCCACTCCACTAGACCCAAACACACACGGCTAGACCGAAACCCACTAGGCTAGACCCAAACGCACTCGGCTAGACCCAAACCCACTCGGCTAGACCCAAACCCACACGGCTGGACCCAAACCCACTCGGATAGACCGAAACCCACTAGGCTAGACCCAAACGCACTCGGCTAGACCCAAACCCACTCGGCAAGACCCAAACCCACTCGGCTAGACCCAAACCCACTCGGCTACACCCAAACCCACTCCGCTAGACCCAAACCCACTCGGCTAGACCCAAACCCACTGGGCTAGACACAAACCCACTCGGCTGGACACAAACCCACTCGGCTTGACCCAAACCCACTCGGGTAGACCCAAATACACTCGGCTAGACCCAAACCCACTCGGCTAGACTGAAACCCACTCGGCTAGACCCAAACCCACTCGGCTAGGCCCAAACCCACTTCGCTAGCCCAAACCCACTCCGCTAGACCCAAACCCACTCCGCTAGAGCCAAACCCACTCGGCTAGTCCCAAACCCACTCGGCTAGACCCAAACCCACTCGGCTAGACCGAAACCCACTCGGCTAGACCCAAACCCACTCGGCTAGACCGAAACCCACTCGGCTAGACCCAAACCCACTCGGCTAGACCCAAACCCACTCGGATAGACCCAAACCCACTCGGCTAGACCGAAACCCACTCGGCTAGGCCCAAACCCACTTCGCTAGCCCAAACCCACTCCGCTAGACCCAAACCCACTCCGCGAGAGCCAAACCCACTCGGATAGTCCCAAACCCACTCGGCTAGACGCAAACCCACTCGGCTAGACCCAAACCCACTCGGCTAGACCCAAACCCACTCGGCTCGACCCAAACCCACTCGGCTAGACCCAAACCCACTGGGCTACACCCAAACCCACTCCACTAGGCCCAAACCCACTCGGCTAGACACAAACCCACACGGCTAGAACCAAACCCACTCGGCTAGACCCAAACCCACTCGGCTAGACCCAAACCCACTCGGCTAGACCCAAACCCACTCGGCTAGGCCCAAACCCACTTCGCTAGCCCAAACCCACTCCGCTAGACCCAAACCCACTCCGCAAGAGCCAAACCCACTCGGCTAGTCCCAAACCCACTCGGCTAGACCCAAACCCACTCGGCTAGACCCAAACCCACTCGGCTAGACCCAAACCCACTCGGCTAGACCCAAACCCACTCAGCTAGACCCAATCCCACTCGGCTAGACCCAAACCCACTCGGCTAGACCCAAACCCACTCCGCTAGACCCAAACCCACTCGGCTAGACCCAAACCCACTCGGCTAGACCCAAACCCACTCGGCTAGACCCAAACCCACTCGGCTAGACCCAAACCCACTCGGGTAGACCCAAATCCACTCGACTAGACCCAAACCCACTCGGCTGGACCGAAACCCACTCGGCTAGACCCAAACCCACTCGGCTAGACCCAAACCCACTCGGCTAGACCCAAACCCACTCAGCTAGACTCAAACCCAATCGGCTAGACCCAAACCCACTCCGCTAGACCCAAATCCACTCCGCTACACCCAAACCCACTCGGATAGACCCAAACCCATTCGGCTAGACCCAAACACACTCCTCTAGACCCAAACCCACTCCGCTAGACGCAAACCCACTCCGCTAGACCCAAACCCACTCCGCTAGACCCAAACCCACACGGCTAGACCCAAACCCACTAGGCTAGACCCAAACGCACTCGGCTAGACCCAAACCCACTCGGCTAGACCGAAACCCACTCGGCTAAACCCAAACCCACACGGCTGGACCCAAACCCACTCGGATAGACCGAAACCCACTAGGCTAGACCAAAACGCACTCGGCTAGACCAAAACCCACTCGGCTAGACCCAAACCCACTCGGCTAGACCCAAACCCACTCGGCTAGGCCCAAACCCACTTCGCTAGCCCAAACCCACTCCGCTAGACCCAAACCCACTCCGCAAGAGCCAAACCCACTCGGCTAGTCCCAAACCCACTCGGCTAGACCCAAACCCACTCGGCTAGACCCAAACCCACTCGGCTAGACCCAAACCCACTCGGCTAGACCCAAACCCACTCAGCTAGACCCAATCCCACTCGGCTAGACCCAAACCCACTCGGCTAGACCCAAACCCACTCCGCTAGACCCAAACCCACTCGGCTAGACCCAAACCCACTCGGCTAG
Organism: Raja brachyura; assembly: GCA_963514005.1. The sequence goes on along the minus strand of OY740819.1, from coordinate 1,483,781 downwards.
ACCCAAACCCACTCGGCTAGACCCAAACCCACTCGGCTAGACCCAAACCCACTCGGGTAGACCCAAATCCACTCGGCTAGACCCAAACCCACTCGGCCGGACCGAAACCCACTCGGCTAGACCCAAACCCACTCGGCTAGACCCAAACCCACTCGGCTAGACCCAAACCCACTCAGCTAGACTCAAACCCAATCGGCTAGACCCAAACCCACTCCGCTAGACCCAAATCCACTCCGCTACACCCAAACCCACTCAGATAGACCCAAACCCATTCGGCTAGACCCAAACACACTCCTCTAGACCCAAACCCACTCCGCTAGACGCAAACCCACTCCGCTAGACCCAAACCCACTCCGCTAGACCCAAACCCACACGGCTAGACCCAAACCCACTAGGCTAGACCCAAACACACTCGGCTAGACCCAAACCCACTCGGCGAGACCCAAACCCACTCGGCTAAACCCAAACCCACACGGCTGGACCCAAACCCACTCGGATAGACCGAAACCCACTAGGCTAGACCCAAACGCACTCGGCTAGACCCAAACCCACTCGGCTAGACCCAAACCCACTCGGCTAGACCCAAACCCACTCGGCTAGACCCAATCCCACTCGGGTAGACCCAAACCCACTCCGCTAGACCCAAACCCACACGGCTAGACCAAAACCCACTAGGCTAGATCCAAACGCACTCGCCTAGACCCAAACCCACTCGGTTAGACCCAAACCCACTCGGCTGGACCCAAACCCACTCGGATAGACCCAAACCCACTCGGCTAGACCTAAACCCACTCGGCTAGGCCCAAACCCACTCCGCTAGACCCAAACCCACTCCGCTAGACCCAAACCCACTCCGCTAGACACAAACCCACTCGGCTAGACCCAAACCCACTCGGCTGGACCCAAACCCACTCAGATAGACCAAAACCCACTCGGCTAGACCGAAACCCACTCGGCTAGACCCAAACCCACTCGGCTAGACCCAAACCCACTCGGCTAGACCCAAACCCACTCCGCTAGACCCAAACCCACTCGGCTAGACCCAAACCCACTCGGCTAGACCCAAACCCATTCGGCTAGACCCAAACCCACTCGGGTAGACCCAAATCCACTCGGCTAGACCCAAACCCACTCGGCTACACCGAAACCCACTCGGCTAGACCCAAACCCACTCGGCTAGACCCAAACCCACTCGGCTAGACCCAAACCCACACAGCTAGACCCAAACCCAATCGGCTAGACCCAAACCCACTCCGCTAGACCCAAATCCACTCCGCTACACCCAAACCCACTCGGATAGACTCAAACCCATTCGGCTAGACCCAAACACACTCCTCTAGACCCAAACCCACTCCGCTAGACGTAAACCCACTCCGCTACACCCAAATCCACTCCACTAGACCGAAACCCACACGGCTAGACCGAAACCCACTGGGCTAGACCCAAACGCACTCGGCTAGACCCAAACCCACTCGGCAAGACGCAAACCCACTCGGCTAGACCCAAACCCACTCGGCTACACCCAAACCCACTCCGCTAGACCCAAACCCACTCGGCTAGACCCAAACCCACTGGGCTAGACCCAAACCCACTCGGCTGGGCCCAAACCCACTCGGCTTGACCCAAACCCACTCGGGTAGACCCAAATACACTCGGCTAGACCCAAACCCACTCGGCTAGACCGAAACCCACTCGGCTAGACCCAAACCCACTCGGCTAGGCCCAAACCTACTTCGATAGCCCAAACCCACTCCGCTAGACCCAAACCCACTCCGCTAGAGCCAAACCCACTCGGCTAGTCCCAAACCCACTCGGCTAGACCCAAACCCACTCGGCTAGACCGAAACCCACTCGGCTAGACCCAAACCCACTCGGCTAGACCGAAACGCACTCGGCTAGACCCAAACCCACTCGGCTAGACCCAAACCCACTCGGATAGACCCAAACAGACTCGGCTAGACCCAAACCCACTCAGCTAGGCCCAAACCCACTTCGCTAGCCCAAACCCACTCCGCTAGACCCAAACCCACTCGGCTGGGCCCAAACACACTTCGCTAGCCCAAACCCACTCCGCTAGACCGAAACCCACTCCGCAAGAGCCAAACCCACTCGGCTAGACCCAAACCCACTCGGCTAGGCCCAAACACACTTCGCTAGCCCAAACCCACTCGGCTAGACCCAAACCCACTCGGCTAGACACAAGCCCACTCGGCTAGACCCAAACCCACTCGGCTGGACCGAAACCCACTCGGCTAGACCCAAACCCACTCGGCTACACCCAAACCCACTCGGCTAGACCCAAACCCACTCAGCTAGACTCAAACCCAATCGGCTAGACCCAAACCCACTCCGCTAGACCCAAATCCACTCCGCTACACCCAAACCCACTCGGATAGACCCAAACCCATTCGGCTAGACCCAAACACACTCCTCTAGACCCAAACCCACTCCGCTAGACGCAAACCCACTCCGCTAGACCCAAACACACTCCGCTAGGCCCAAACCCACACGGCTAGACCGAAACCCTCTAGGCTAGACCCAAACGCACTCGGCTAGACCCAAACCCACTCGGCTAGACCCAAACCCACTCGGCTAAACCCAAAACCACACGGCTGGACCCAAACCCACTCGGATAGACCGAAACCCACTAGGCTAGACCCAAACGCACTCGGCTAGACCCAAACCCACTCGGCTAGACCCAAACCCACTCGGCTACACCCAAACCCACTCGGCTACACCCAAACCCACTCCGCTAGACCGAAACACACTCGGCTAGACCCAAACCCACTGGGCTAGACACAAACCCACTCGGCTAGACCCAAACCCACTCGGCTAGACCCAAACCCACTCGGGTAGACCCAAATACACTCGGCTAGACCCAAGCCCACTCGGCTAGACCGAAACCCACTCGGCTAGACCCAAACCCACTCGGCTAGATCCAAACCCACTCAGCTAGACCCAAACCCACACAGCTAGAGCCAAACCCACTCGGCTAGTCCCAAACCCACTCCGCTAGACACAAACCCACTCGGCTAGACCCAAACCCACTCGGCTAGACCCAAACCCACTCGGCTAGACCGAAACCCACTCGTCTAGACCCAAACCCACTCGGCTAGACACAAACCCACTCCGCTAGACCCAAACCCACTCGGCTAGACCCAAACCCACTTGGCTAGACCCAAACCCACTCGGGTAGACCCAAATCCACTCGGCTAGACCCAAACCCACTCGGCTAGACCGAAACCCACTCGGCTAGACCCAAACCCACTCGGCTAGACCCAAACCCACTCGGCTAGACCCAAACCCACTCAGCTAGACCCAAACCCAATCGGCTAGACCCAAACCCACTCCGCGAGACCCAAATCCACTCTGCTACACCCAAACCCACTCAGCTAGACCCAAACCCACTCGGCTAGACCCAAACCTTCTCCGCTAGACCCAAATCCACTCCGCTACACCCAAAACCACTCGGATAGACCCAAATCCATTTGGCTAGACCCAAACACACTCCGCTAGACCCAAACCCACTCCGCTAGACGCAAACCCACTCCGCTAGACCCAAACCCACTCCGCTAGACCCAAACCCACACGGCTAGACCGAAACCCACTAGGCTAGATCCAAACGCACTCGCCTAGACCCAAACCCACTCGGTTAGACCCAAACCCACTCGGCTGGACCCAAACCCACTCGGATAGACCCAAACCCACTCGGCTAGACCTAAACCCACTCGGCTAGGCCCAAACCCACTCCGCTAGACACAAACCCACTCCGCTAGACCCAAACCCACTCCGCTAGACACAAACCCACTCGGCTAGACCCAAACCCACTCGGCTGGACCCAAACCCACTCAGATAGACCAAAACCCACTCGGCTAGACCCAAACCCACTCGGCTAGACCCAAACCTACTCGGCAAGACCCAAAACCACTCGGCTCGACCCAAACCGACTCGACTAGACGATTACCCACTCGGCTAGACCCAAACCCACGCGGCTAGACCCAAACCCTCTCGGCTCGACCCAAACCCACTCGGCTAGACCCAAATCCACTCGGCTACACCCAAACCCACTCCGCGAGACCCAAACCCACTCGTCTAGACCCAAACCCACTCGGCTAGACCCAAACCCACTCGGCTAGGCCCAAACCCACTTCGCTAGCCCAAACCCACTCCGCTAGACCCAAACCCACTCGGCTAGACCCAAACCCACTCGGCTAGACCCAAACCCACTCGGCTAGACCCAAACCCACTCGGCTAGACCCAAACCCACTCAGCTAGACCCAATCCCACTTGGCTAGACCCAAACCCACTCGGCTAGACCCAAACCCACTCCGCTAGACCCAAACCCACTCGGCTAGACCCAAACCCACTCGGCTAGACCCAAACCCACTCGGCTAGCCCCAAACCCACTCCGCTAGACCCAAACCCACTCGGCTAGACCCAAACCCACTCGGCTAGACCCAAACCCACTCGGCTAGACCCAAACCCACTCGGGTAGACCCAAATCTACTCGGCTGGACCCAAACCCACTCGGCTGGACCGAAACCCACTCGGCTAGACCCAAACCCACTCGGCTAGACCCAAACCCACTCGGCTAGACCCAAACCCACTCAGCTAGACTCAAACCCAATCGGCTGGACCCAAACCCACTCCGCTAGACCCAAATCCACTCCGCTACACCCAAACCCACTCGGATACACCCAAACCCATTCGGCTAGACCCAAACACACTCCTCTAGACCCAAACCCACTCCGCTAGACGCAAACCCACTCCGCTAGACCCAAACCCACTCCGCTAGACCCAAACCCACACGGCTAGACCGAAACCCACTAGGCTAGACCCAAACGCACTCGGCTAGACCCAAACCCACTCGGCTAGACCCAAACCCACTCGGCTAAACCCAAACCCACACGGCTGGACCCAAACCCACTCGGATAGACCGAAACCCACTAGGCTAGACCCAAACGCACTCGGCTAGACCCAAACCCACTCGGCTAGACCCAAACCCACTCGGCTAGACCCAAACCCACTCGGCTACACCCAAACCCACTCCGCTAGACCCAAACCCACTCGGCTAGACCCAAACCCACTGGGCTAGACACAAACCCACTCGGCTAGACCCAAACCCACTCGGCTAGACCCAAACCCACTCGGGTAGACCCAAATACACTCGGCTAGACCCAAACCCACTCGGCTAGACCGAAACCCACTCGGCTAGACCCAAACCCACTCGGCTAGATCCAAACCCACTCAGCTAGACCCAAACCCACTCAGCTAGAGCCAAACCCACTCGGCTAGTCCCAAACCCACTCCGCTAGACCCAAACCCACTCGGCTAGACCCAAACCCACTCGGCTAGACCCAAACCCACTCGGCTAGACCGAAACCCACTCGTCTAGACCCAAACCCACTCGGCTAGACACAAACCCACTCCGCTAGACCCAAACCCACTCGGCTAGACCCAAACCCACTCGGCTAGACCCAAACCCACTCGGCTAGACCCAAAGCCACTCCGCTAGACCCAAACTCACTCGGCTAGACGCAAACCCACTCGGCTAGACCCAAAACCACTTGGCTAGACCCAAACCCACTCGGCGAGACCCAAACCCACTCCGCTAGACCCAAACCCACTCGGCTAGACCCAAACCCACTCGGCTGGAACCAAACCCACTCGGCTAGACCCAAACCCACTCGGCTAGACCCAAACCCACTCGGCTAGACCCAAACCCACTCCGCTAGACCCAAACCCACTCGGCTAGACCCAAACACACTCGGCTAGACCCAAACCCACTCGTCTAGACAGAAACACACTCGGCTAAATGCAAACCCACTCCGCTGGACCCAAACCCACTCGGCTAAACCCAAACCCATTCCGCTAGACCGAAACCCACTCGGCTAGACCCAAACCCACTCCGCTAGACCCAAACCCACTCGGCTAGACCCAAACCCACTCGGCTACACCCAAACCCACAAGGCTAGACCCAAAGCCACTCCGCTAGACCCAAACCCACTCGGCTAGACGCAAACCCACTCGGCTAGACCCAAACCCACTCGGCTAGACAGAAACACACTCGGCTAAATGCAAACCCACTCCGCTAGACCCAAACCCACTCGGCTAGACCCAAACCCACTCGGCTAGACCCAAACCCACTCGGCTAGACCCAAACCCACTCCGCTAGACCCAAACCCACTCGGCTAGACCAAAACCCACTCCGCCAGACCCAAACCCACTCGGCTAGACCCAAAACCACTCCGCTAGACCCAAACCCACTCGGCTAGACCCAAACCCACTCGGCTAGACCCAAACCCACTCGTCTAGACAGAAACACACTCGGCTAAACCCAAACCCATTCCGCTAGACCCAAACCCACTCGGCTAGACCCAAACCCACTCCGCTAGACCCAAACCCACTCGGCTAGACCCAAACCCACTCGGCTACACCCAAACCCACACGGCTAGACCCAAAGCCACTCCGCTAGACCCAAACCCACTCGGCTAGACGCAAACCCACTCAGCTAGACCCAAACCCACTTGGCGAGACCCAAACCCACTCCGCTAGACCCAAACCCACTCGGCTATACCCAAACCCACTCGGCTAGACCCAAACCCACTCGGCTAGACCCAAACCCACTCGGCTAGACCCAAACCCAGTCGGCTAGATCCAAACCCACTCCGCTAGACCCAAACCCACTCGGCTAGACCCAAACCCACTCCGCTAGACCAAAACCCACTCCGCTAGACCCAAACCCACTCCGCTAGACCCAAACCCACTCCACTAGACCCAAACCCACTCCGCTAGACCCAAACCCACTCCACTAGACCCAAACCCATTCCGCTAGACCCAAACCCACTCGGCTAGACCCACACCCACTCGGCTAGTCCCAAACCCACTCGGCTAGACCCAAACCCACTCGGCTAGACCCAAACCCACTCGGCTTGACCCAAACCCATTCCGCTAGAACCAAACCCACTCGGCTATACCCAAACCCACTCCGCTAGACCCTAACCCACTCCGCTAGTCCCAAACCCACTCCGCAGGACCCAATCCCACTCCGCTAGACCCAAGCCCACTCGGCTACACCCAAACCCACTCGGCTAGACCCAAACCCACTCCGCTAGACCCAAACCCACTCGGCTAGACCCAAACCCACTCGGCTAGACCCAAACCCACTCGGCTAGACCCAAACCCACTCGGCTAGACCCAAACCCACTCGGCTAGACCCAAACCCACTCGGCTAGACCCAAACCCACTCGGCTAGACCCAAACCCACTCCGCTAGACCCAAATCCACTCGGCTAGACCCAAACCCACTCGGCTAGACCCAAACCCACTCGGCTCCACCCAAACCCACTCCGCTAGACCCAAACCCACTCGGCTAGACCCAAACCCACTCGGCTAGACCCAAACCCACTCGGGTAGACCCAAATACACTCGGCTAGACCCAAACCCACTCGGCTACACCCAAACCCACTCCGCGAGACCCAAACCCACTCGTCTAGACCCAAACCCACTCGGCTAGACCCAAACCCACTCGGCTAGGCCCAAACCCACTTCGCTAGCCCAAACCCACTCCGCTAGACCCAAACCCACTCGGCTAGACCCAAACCCACTCGGCTAGACCCAAACCCACTCGGCTAGACCCAAACCCACTCGGCTAGACCCAAACCCACTCAGCTAGACCCAATCCCACTCGGCTAGACCCAAACCCACTCGGCTAGACCCAAACCCACTCCGCTAGACCCAAACCCACTCGGCTAGACCCAAACCCACTCGGCTAGACCCAAACCCACTCGGCTAGCCGCAAACCCACTCCGCTAGACCCAAACCCACTCGGCTAGACCCAAACCCACTCGGCTAGACCCAAACCCACTCGGCTAGACCCAAACCCACTCGGGTAGACCCAAATCCACTCGGCTGGACCCAAACCCACTCGGCTGGACCGAAACCCACTCGGCTAGACCCAAACCCACTCGGCTAGACCCAAACCCACTCGGCTAGACCCAAACCCACTCAGCTAGACTCAAACCCAATCGGCTGGACCCAAACCCACTCCGCTAGACCCAAATCCACTCCGCTACACCCAAACCCACTCGGATACACCCAAACCCATTCGGCTAGACCCAAACACACTCCTCTAGACCCAAACCCACTCCGCTAGACCCAAACCCACTCGGCTAGACCCAAACACACTCGGCTAGACCCAAACCCACTCGTCTAGACAGAAACACACTCGGCTAAATGCAAACCCACTCCGCTGGACCCAAACCCACTCGGCTAAACCCAAACCCATTCCGCTAGACCGAAACCCACTCGGCTAGACCCAAACCCACTCCGCTAGACCCAAACCCACTCGGCTAGACCCAAACCCACTCGGCTACACCCAAACCCACACGGCTAGACCCAAAGCCACTCCGCTAGACCCAAACCCACTCGGCTAGACGCAAACCCACTCGGCTAGACCCAAACCCACTCGGCTAGACAGAAACACACTCGGCTAAATGCAAACCCACTCCGCTAGACCCAAACCCACTCGGCTAGACCCAAACCCACTCGGCTAGACCCAAACCCACTCGGCTAGACCCAAACCCACTCCGCTAGACCCAAACCCACTCGGCTAGACCAAAACCCACTCCGCCAGACCCAAACCCACTCGGCTAGACCCAAAACCACTCCGCTAGACCCAAACCCACTCGGCTAGACCCAAACCCACTCCGCTAGACCCAAACCCACTCCACTAGACCCAAACCCATTCCGCTAGACCCAAACCCACTCGGCTAGACCCACACCCACTCGGCTAGTCCCAAACCCACTCGGCTAGACCCAAACACACTCGGCTAGACCCAAACCCACTCGGCTTGACCCAAACCCATTCCGCTAGACCCAAACCCACTCGGCTATACCCAAACCCACTCCGCTAGACCCTAACCCACTCCGCTAGTCCCAAACCCACTCCGCAGGACCCAATCCCACTCCGCTAGACCCAAGCCCACTCGGCTACACCCAAACCCACTCGGCTAGACCCAAACCCACTCCGCTAGACCCAAACCCACTCGGCTAGACCCAAACCCACTCGGCTAGACCCAAACCCACTCGGGTAGACCCAAATCCACTCGGCTGGACCCAAACCCACTCGGCTGGACCGAAACCCACTCGGCTAGACCCAAACCCACTCGGCTAGACCCAAACCCACTCGGCTAGACCCAAACCCACTCAGCTAGACTCAAACCCAATCGGCTGGACCCAAACCCACTCCGCTAGACCCAAATCCACTCCGCTACACCCAAACCCACTCGGATACACCCAAACCCATTCGGCTAGACCCAAACACACTCCTCTAGACCCAAACCCACTCCGCTAGACCCAAACCCACTCGGCTAGACCCAAACACACTCGGCTAGACCCAAACCCACTCGTCTAGACAGAAACACACTCGGCTAAATGCAAACCCACTCCGCTGGACCCAAACCCACTCGGCTAAACCCAAACCCATTCCGCTAGACCGAAACCCACTCGGCTAGACCCAAACCCACTCCGCTAGACCCAAACCCACTCGGCTAGACCCAAACCCACTCGGCTACACCCAAACCCACACGGCTAGACCCAAAGCCACTCCGCTAGACCCAAACCCACTCGGCTAGACGCAAACCCACTCGGCTAGACCCAAACCCACTCGGCTAGACAGAAACACACTCGGCTAAATGCAAACCCACTCCGCTAGACCCAAACCCACTCGGCTAGACCCAAACCCACTCGGCTAGACCCAAACCCACTCGGCTAGACCCAAACCCACTCCGCTAGACCCAAACCCACTCGGCTAGACCAAAACCCACTCCGCCAGACCCAAACCCACTCGGCTAGACCCAAAACCACTCCGCTAGACCCAAACCCACTCGGCTAGACCCAAACCCACTCGGCTAGACCCAAACCCACTCGTCTAGACAGAAACACACTCGGCTAAACCCAAACCCATTCCGCTAGACCCAAACCCACTCGGCTACACCCAAACCCACTCCGCTAGACCCAAACCCACTCGGCTAGACCCAAACCCACTCGGCTACACCCAAACCCACACGGCTAGACCCAAAGCCACTCCGCTAGACCCAAACCCACTCGGCTAGACGCAAACCCACTCAGCTAGACCCAAACCCACTTGGCTAGACCCAAACCCACTCGGCGAGACCCAAACCCACTCCGCTAGACCCAAACCCACTCGGCTAGACCCAAACCCACTCGGCTAGACCCAAACCCACTCGGCTAGACCCAAACCCACTCGGCTAGACCCAAACCCAGTCGGCTAGATCCAAACCCACTCCGCTAGACCCAAACCCACTCGGCTAGACCCAAACCCACTCCGCTAGACCAAAACCCACTCCGCTAGACCCAAACCCACTCCGCTAGACCCAAACCCACTCCACTAGACCCAAACCCACTCCGCTAGACCCAAACCCACTCCACTAGACCCAAACCCATTCCGCTAGACCCAAACCCACTCGGCTAGACCCACACCCACTCGGCTAGTCCCAAACCCACTCGGCTAGACCCAAACACACTCGGCTAGACCCAAACCCACTCGGCTTGACCCAAACCCATTCCGCTAGACCCAAACCCACTCGGCTATACCCAAACCCACTCCGCTAGACCCTAACCCACTCCGCTAGTCCCAAACCCACTCCGCAGACCCAATCCCACTCCGCTAGACCCAAGCCCACTCGGCTACACCCAAACCCACTCGGCTAGACCCAAACCCACTCCGCTAGACCCAAACCCACTCGGCTAGACCCAAACCCACTCGGCTAGACCCAAACCCACTCGGCTAGACCCAAACATAGAAACATAGAAAATAGGTGCAGGAGTAGGCCATTCGGCCCTTCGAGCCTGCACCGCCATTCAATGTGATCATGGCTGATCATCCAACTCAGTATCCCGTACCTGCCTTCTCTCCATACCCCCTGATCCCTTTAGCCACAAGTGCCACATCTAACGCCCTCTTAAATATAGCCAATGAACTGGCCTCAACTACCTTCTGTGGCAGAGAATTCCAGAGACTCACCACTCTCTGTGTAAAGAATGTTTTCCTCATTTCGGTCCTAAAGGAATTCCCCCTTATCCTTAGACTGTGACCCCTTGTTCTGGACTCCCCCAACATCGGGAACAATCTCCCAGCATCTAGCTTGTCCAACCCCTTAAGAATTTTGTAGGTTTCTATAAGATCCCCCCTCAATCTTCTAAATTCCATCGAGTACAAACCGAGTCTATCCAATCTTTCCTCATATGAAAGTCCTGACATCCCAGGAATCAGTCTGGTCTAGCCACTCGGCTAGACCCAAAGCCACTCCGCTAGACCCAAACTCACTCGGCTAGACGCAAACCCACTCGGCTATACCCAAAACCACTTGGCTAGACCCAAACCCACTCGGCGAGACCCAAACCCACTCCGCTAGACCCAAACCCACTCGGCTAGACCCAAACCCACTCGGCTAGACCCAAACCCACTCGGCTAGACCCAAACCCACTCGGCTAGACCCAAACCCACTCGGCTAGACCCAAACCCACTCCGCTAGACCCAAACCCACTCGGCTAGACCCAAACCCACTCGGCTAGACCCAAACCCACTCGGCTAGACCCAAACCCACTCGGCTAGACCCAAACCCACTCCGCTAGACCCAAACCCACTCGGCTAGACCCAAACCCACTCGGCTAGACCGAAACCCACTCGGCTAGACCCAAACCCACTCGGCTAGATCCAAACCCACTCAGCTAGACCCAAACCCACTCAGCTAGAGCCAAACCCACTCGGCTAGTCCCAAACCCACTCCGCTAGACCCAAACCCACTCGGCTAGACCCAAACCCACTCGGCTAGACCCAAACCCACTCGGCTAGACCGAAACCCACTCGTCTAGACCCAAACCCACTCGGCTAGACACAAACCCACTCCGCTAGACCCAAACCCACTCGGCTAGACCCAAACCCACTCGGCTAGACCCAAACCCACTCGGCTAGACCCAAACCCACTCGGCTAGACCCAAACCCACTCGGCTAGACCCAAACCCACTCCGCTAGACCCAAACCCACTCGGCTAGACCCAAACACACTCGGCTAGACCCAAACCCACTCGTCTAGACAGAAACACACTCGGCTAAATGCAAACCCACTCCGCTGGACCCAAACCCACTCGGCTAAACCCAAACCCATTCCGCTAGACCGAAACCCACTCGGCTAGACCCAAACCCACTCCGCTAGACCCAAACCCACTCGGCTAGACCCAAACCCACTCGGCTACACCCAAACCCACACGGCTAGACCCAAAGCCACTCCGCTAGACCCAAACCCACTCGGCTAGACGCAAACCCACTCGGCTAGACCCAAACCCACTCGGCTAGACAGAAACACACTCGGCTAAATGCAAACCCACTCCGCTAGACCCAAACCCAAACGGCTAGACCCAAACCCACTCGGCTAGACCCAAACCCACTCGGCTAGACCCAAACCCACTCCGCTAGACCCAAACCCACTCGGCTAGACCAAAACCCACTCCGCCAGACCCAAACCCACTCGGCTAGACCCAAAACCACTCCGCTAGACCCAAACCCACTCGGCTAGACCCAAACCCACTCGGCAAGACCCAAACCCACTCGTCTAGACAGAAACACACTCGGCTAAACCCAAACCCATTCCGCTAGACCCAAACCCACTCGGCTAGACCCAAACCCACTCCGCTAGACCCAAACCCACTCGGCTAGACCCAAACCCACTCGGCTACACCCAAACCCACACGGCTAGACCCAAAGCCACTCCGCTAGACCCAAACCCACTCGGCTAGACGCAAACCCACTCAGCTAGACCCAAACCCACTTGGCTAGACCCAAACCCACTCGGCGAGACCCAAACCCACTCCGCTAGACCCAAACCCACTCGGCTAGACCCAAACCCACTCGGCTAGACCCAAACCCACTCGGCTAGACCCAAACCCACTCGGCTAGACCCAAACCCAGTCGGCTAGATCCAAACCCACTCCGCTAGACCCAAACCCACTCGGCTAGACCCAAACCCACTCCGCTAGACCAAAACCCACTCCGCTAGACCCAAACCCACTCCGCTAGACCCAAACCCACTCCACTAGACCCAAACCCACTCCGCTAGACCCAAACCCACTCCACTAGACCCAAACCCATTCCGCTAGACCCAAACCCACTCGGCTAGACCCACACCCACTCGGCTAGTCCCAAACCCACTCGGCTAGACCCAAACCCACTCGGCTAGACCCAAACCCACTCGGCTTGACCCAAACCCATTCCGCTAGACCCAAACCCACTCGGCTATACCCAAACCCACTCCGCTAGACCCTAACCCACTCCGCTAGTCCCAAACCCACTCCGCAGGACCCAATCCCACTCCGCTAGACCCAAGCCCACTCGGCTACACCCAAACCCACTCGGCTAGATCCAAACCCACTCCGCTAGACCCAAACCCACTCGGCTAGACCCAAACCCACTCCGCTAGACCAAAACCCACTCCGCTAGACCCAAACCCACTCCGCTAGACCCAAACCCACTCCACTAGACCCAAACCCACTCCGCTAGACCCAAACCCACTCCACTAGACCCAAACCCATTCCGCTAGACCCAAACCCACTCGGCTAGACCCACACCCACTCGGCTAGTCCCAAACCCACTCGGCTAGACCCAAACCCACTCGGCTAGACCCAAACCCACTCGGCTTGACCCAAACCCATTCCGCTAGACCCAAACCCACTCGGCTATACCCAAACCCACTCCGCTAGACCCTAACCCACTCCGCTTGTCCCAAACCCACTCCGCAGGACCCAATCCCACTCCGCTAGACCCAAACCCACTCGGCTAGACCCAAACCCACTCGGCTAGACCCAAACCCACTCGGCTAGAACCAAAGCCACTCGGCTGGACACAAACCCACTCCGCTAGACCCAAACCCACTCGGCTAGACGCAAACCCACTCGGCTAGACCCAAACCCACTCCGCTAGACCCAAACCCACTCGGCTAGACCGAAACCCACTCCGCTAGACCCAAACCCACTCGGCTAGACCCAAAACCACTCCGCTGGACCCAAACCCACTCGGCTAGACCCAAACCCACTCGGCTAGACCCAAACCCACTCGTCTAGACAGAAACACACTCGGCTAAACCCAAACCCATTCCGCTAGACCCAAACCCACTCGGCTAGACCCAAACCCACTCCGCTAGACCCAAACCCACTCGGCTAGACCCAAACCCACTCGGCTACACCCAAACCCACACGGCTAGACCCAAAGCCACTCCGCTAGACCCAAACCCACTCGGCTAGACGCAAATCCACTCGGCTAGACCCAAACCCACTTGGCTAGACCCAAACCCACTCGGCGAGACCCAAACCCACTCCGCTAGACCCAAACCCACTCGGCTAGACCCAAACCCACTCGGCTAGACCCAAACCCACTCGGCTAGACCCAAACCCACTCGGCTAGACCCAAACCCATTCCGTTAGACGCAAACCCACTCGGCTACACCCAAACCCACTCAGCTAGACCCAAACCCATTCCGCTAGACCCAAACTCACTCGGCTAGACCCAAACCCACTCCGCTAGACCCAAACCCACTCGGCTAGACCCAAACCCACTCGGCTAGACCCAAACCCACTCGGCTAGACAGAAACACACTCGGCTAAATGCAAACCCACTCCGCTGGACCCAAACCCACTCGGCTAAACCCAAACCCATTCCGCTAGACCCAAACCCACTCGGCTAGACCCAAACCCACTCCGCTAGACCCAAACCCACTCGGCTAGACCCAAACCCACTCGGCTACACCCAAACCCACACGGCTAGACCCAAAGCCACTCCTCTAGACCCAAACCCACTCGGCTAGACGCAAACCCACTCGGCTAGAACCAAACCCACTTGGCTAGACCCAAACCCACTCGGCGAGACACAAACCCACTCCGCTAGACCCAAACCCACTCGGCTAGACCCAAACCCACTCGGCTAGACCCAAACCCACTCGGCTAGACCCAACCCCACTCGGCTAGACCCAAACCCATTGCGCGAGACGCCAACCCACTCGGCTACACCCAAACCCACTCAGCTAGACCCAAACCCATTCCGCTAGACCCAAACCCACTCGGCTAGACCCAAACCCACTCCGCTAGACCCAAACCCACTCGGCTAGACCCAAACCCACTCGGCTAGACCCAAACCCACTCGGCTAGACAGAAACACACTCGGCTAAATGCAAACCCACTCCGCCAGACCCAAACCCACTCGGCTAGACCCAAACCCACTCGGCTAGACCCAAACCCACTCGGCTAGACCCAAACCCACTCCGCTAGACCCAAACCCACTCGGCTAGACCAAAACCCACTCCGCCAGACCCAAACCCACTCGGCTAGACCCAAAACCACTCCGCTAGACCCAAACCCACTCGGCTAGACCCAAACCCACTCGGCTAGACCCAAACCCACTCCGCTAGACCCAAACCCACTCGGCTAGACCCAAACCCACTCGGCTAGACAGAAACACACTCGGCTAAATGCAAACCCACTCCGCCAGACCCAAACCCACTCGGCTAGACCCAAACCCACTCGGCTAGACCCAAACCCACTCGGCTAGACCCAAACCCACTCCGCTAGACCCAAACCCACTCGGCTAGACCAAAACCCACTCCGCCAGACCCAAACCCACTCGGCTAGACCCAAAACCACTCCGCTAGACCCAAACCCACTCGGCTAGACCCAAACCCACTCGGCTAGACCCAAACCCACTCCGCTAGACCCAAACCCACTCGGCTAGACCCAAACCCACTCGTCTAGACAGAAACACACTCGGCTAAACCCAAACCCATTCCGCTAGACCCAAACCCACTCGGCTAGACCCAAACCCACTCCGCTAGACCCAAACCCACTCGGCTAGACCCAAACCCACTCGGCTACACCCAAACCCACACGGCTAGACCCAAAGCCACTCCGCTAGACCCAAACCCACTCGGCTAGATGCAAACCCACTCGGCTAGACCCAATCCCACTTGGCTAGACCCAAACCCACTCGGCGAGACCCAAACCCACTCCGCTAGACCCAAACCCACTCGGCTAGACCCAAACCCACTCGGCTAGACCCAAACCCACTCGGCGAGACCCAAACCCATTCCGCTAGACGCAAACCCACTCGGCTACACCCAAACCCACTCAGCTAGACCCAAACCCATTCCGCTAGACCCAAACCCACTCAGCTGGACCCAAACCCACTCCGCTAGACCCAAACCCACTCGGCTAAACCCAAACCCACTCCGCTAGACGCAAACCCACTCGGCTAGGCCCAAACCCACTCGGCTACACCCAAACCCACTCGGCTAGACCCAAACCCACACCGCCAGACAGAAACACACTCGGCTAAATGCAAACCCACTCCGCTAGACCCAAACCCACTCGGCTAGACCCAAACCCTCTCGGCTTGACCCAAACCCACTCGACTAGACCCAAACCCACTCGGCTACACCCAAACCCACACGGCTAGATCCAAAGCCAGTCCGGTAGACCCAAACCCACTCCGCTAGACCAAAACCCACTCCGCTAGACCCAAACCCACTCGGCTAGACCCAAACACATTCGGCTAGATCCAAACCCACTCGGCTAGACCCAAACCCACTCGGCTAGACCCAAACCCACTCGGCTAGACTCAAACCCAGTCGGCTAGATCCAAACCCACTCCACTAGACCCAAACCCACTCGGCTAGACCCAAACCCACTCCGCTAGACCCAAACCCACTCCGCTAGACCCAAACCCACTCCACTAGACCCAAACCCACTCCGCTAGTCCCAAACCCACTCGGCTAGACCCAAACCCACTCGGCTAGAACCAAACCCACTCGGCTTGACCCAAACCCATTCCGCTAGACCCAAACCCACTCGGCTATACCCAAACCCACTCCGCTAGACCCTAACCCACTCCGCTAGTCCCAAACCCACTCCGCTAGGCCCAATCCCACTGCGCTAGACCCAAACCCACTCGGCTACACCCAAACCCACTCGGCTAGACCCAAACCCACTCGGCTAGACCCAAACCCACTCGGCTAGACCCAAACCCACTCGGCTAGACCCAAACCCACTCGGCTAGACCCAAAGCCACTCGGCTAGACCCAAACCCACTCGGCTAGACCCAAACCCACTCGGCTAGACCCAAACCCACTCCGCTAGACCCAAACCCACTCGGCTAGACGCAAACCCACTCGGCTAGACCCAAACCCACTCCGCTAGACCCAAACCCACTCGGCTAGACGGAAACCCACTCTGCTAGACCCAAACCCACTCGGCTAGACCCAAAACCACTCCGCTAGACCCAAACCCACTCGGCTAGACCCAAACCCACTCGGCTAGACCCAAACCCACTCGTCTAGACAGAAACACACTCGGCTAAACCCAAACCCATTCCGCTAGACCCAAACCCACTGGGCTAGACACAAACCCACTCTGCTAGACCCAAACCCACTCGGCTAGACCCAAACCCACTCGGCTACACCCAAACCCACACGGCTAGACCCAAAGCCACTCCGCTAGACCCAAACCCACTCGGCTAGACGCAAACCCACTCGGCTAGACCCAAACCCACTTGGCTATACCCAAACCCACTCGGCGAGACCCAAACCCACTCCGCTGGACCCAAACCCACTCGGCTAGACCCAAACCCACTCGGCTGGTCCCAAACCCACACGGCTAGACCCAAACCCACTCGGCTAGACCCAAACCCATTCCGCTAGACGCAAACCCACTCGGCTACACCCAAACCCACTCAGCTAGACCCAAACCCATTCCGCTAGACCCAAACCCACTCGGCTAGACCCAAACCCACTCCGCTAGACCCAAACCCACTCGGCTAGACCCGAACCCACTCGGCTAGACCCAAACCCACTCGGCTAGACAGAAACACACTCGGCTAAATGTAAACCCACTCCGCTAGACCCAAACCCACTCGGCTAAACCCAAACCCATTCCGCTAGACCCAAACCCACTCGGCTAGACCCAAACCCACTCCGCTAGACCCAAACCCACTCGGCTAGACCCAAACCCACTCGGCTACACCCAAACCCACACGGCTAGACCCAAAGCCACTCCGCTACACCCAAACCCACTCGGCTAGACGCAAACCCACTCGGCTAGACCCAAACCCACTTGGCTAGACCCAAACCCACTCGGCGAGACCCAAACCCACTCGGCTAGACCCAAACCCACTCGGCTAGACCCAAACCCACTCGGCTAGACCCAAACCCATTCCGCTAGACGCAAACCCACTCGGCTACACCCAAACCCACTCAGCTAGACCCAAACCCATTCCGCTAGACACAAACCCACTCGGCTAGACCCAAACCCACTCCGCTAGACCCAAACCCACTCGGCTAGACCCAATCCCACTCGGCTAGACCCAAACCCACTCGGCTAGACAGAAACACACTCGGCTAAATGCAAACCCACTCCGCTAGACCCAAACCCACTCGGCTAGACCCAAACCCACTCGGCTTGACCCAAACCCACTCGGCTAGACCCAAACCCACTCCGCTAGACCCAAACCCACTCGGCTAGACCAAAACCCACTCCGCCAGACCCAAACCCACTCGGCTAGACCCAAAACCACTCCGCTAGACCCAAACCCACTCGGGTAGACCCAAACCCACTCGGCTAGACCCAAACCCACTCGTCTAGACAGAAACACAGTCGGCTAAACCCAAACCCACTCCGCTGGACCCAAACCCACTCGGCTAGACCCAAATCCACTCGGCTACACCAAAATCCACACGGCTAGACCCAAACCCACTCCGCTAGACCCAAACCCACTCGGCTAGACCCAAACCCATTCCGCTAGACGCAAACCCACTCGGCTACACCCAAACCCACTCAGCTAGACCCAAACCCATTCCGCTAGACCCAAACCCACTCAGCTAGACCCAAACCCAATCCGCTAGACCCAAACCCACTCGGCTAGACCCAAACCCACTCCGCTAGACGCAAACCCACTCGGCTAGGCCCAAACCCACTCGGCTACACCCAAACCCACTCGGCTAGACCCAAACCCACTCCGCTAGACAGAAACACACTCGGCTAAATGCAAACCCACTCCGCTAGACCCAAACGCACTCGGCTAGACCCAAACCCACTCGGCTTGACCCAAACCCACTCGGCTAGACCCAAACCCACTCGGCTACACCCAAACCCACACGGCTAGACCCAAAGCCAGTCCGGTAGACCCAAACCCACTCCGCTAGACCCAAACCCACTCGTCTAGACAGAAACACAGTCGGCTAAACCCAAACCCACTCCGCTGGACCCAAACCCACTCGGCTAGACCCAAATCCACTCGGCTACACCAAAATCCACACGGCTAGACCCAAACCCACTCCGCTAGACCCAAACCCACTCGGCTAGACCCAAACCCATTCCGCTAGACGCAAACCCACTCGGCTACACCCAAACCCACTCAGCTAGACCCAAACCCATTCCGCTAGACCCAAACCCACTCAGCTAGACCCAAACCCACTCCGCTAGACCCAAACCCACTCGGCTAGACCCAAACCCACTCCGCTAGACGCAAACCCACTCGGCTAGGCCCAAACCCACTCGGCTACACCCAAACCCACTCGGCTAGACCCAAACCCACTCCGCTAGACAGAAACACACTCGGCTAAATGCAAACCCACTCCGCTAGACCCAAACGCACTCGGCTAGACCCAAACCCACTCGGCTTGACCCAAACCCACTCGGCTAGACCCAAACCCACTCGGCTACACCCAAACCCACACGGCTAGACCCAAAGCCAGTCCGGTAGACCCAAACCCACTCCGCTAGACCCAAACCCACTCCGCTAGACCCAAACCCACTCGGCTCGACCCAAACCCATTCGGCTAGATCCAAACCCACTCGGCTGGACACAAACCCACTCGGCTAGACCCAAACCCACTCGGCTAGACTCAAACCCAGTCGGCTAGATCCAAACCCACTCCGCTAGACCCAAACCCACTCGGCTAGACCCAAACCCACTCCGCTAGACCCAAACCCACTCCGCTAGACCCAAACCCACTCCACTAGACGCAAACCCACTCCGCTAGACCCAAACCCACTCGGCTAGACCCAAATCCACTCGGCTAGTCCCAAACCCACTCGGCTAGACCCAAACCCACTCGGCTAGACCCAAACCCACTCGGCTAGACCCAAACCCATTCCGCTAGACGCAAACCCACTCGGCTACACCCAAACCCACTCAGCTAGACCCAAACCCATTCCGCTAGACACAAACCCACTCGGCTAGACCCAAACCCACTCCGCTAGACCCAAACCCACTCGGCTAGACCCAAACCCACTCGGCTAGACCCAAACCCACTCGGCTAGACAGAAACACACTCGGCTAAATGCAAACCCACTCCGCTAGACCCAAACCCACTCGGCTAGACCCAAACCCACTCGGCTTGACCCAAACCCACTCGGCTAGACCCAAACCCACTCCGCTAGACCCAAACCCACTCGGCTAGACCAAAACCCACTCCGCCAGACCCAAACCCACTCGGCTAGACCCAAAACCACTCCGCTAGACCCAAACCCACTCGGGTAGACCCAAACCCACTCGGCTAGACCCAAACCCACTCGTCTAGACAGAAACACAGTCGGCTAAACCCAAACCCACTCCGCTGGACCCAAACCCACTCGGCTAGACCCAAATCCACTCGGCTACACCAAAATCCACACGGCTAGACCCAAACCCACTCCGCTAGACCCAAACCCACTCGGCTAGACCCAAACCCATTCCGCTAGACGCAAACCCACTCGGCTACACCCAAACCCACTCAGCTAGACCCAAACCCATTCCGCTAGACCCAAACCCACTCAGCTAGACCCAAACCCACTCCGCTAGACCCAAACCCACTCGGCTAGACCCAAACCCACTCCGCTAGACGCAAACCCACTCGGCTAGGCCCAAACCCACTCGGCTACACCCAAACCCACTCGGCTAGACCCAAACCCACTCCGCTAGACAGAAACACACTCGGCTAAATGCAAACCCACTCCGCTAGACCCAAACGCACTCGGCTAGACCCAAACCCACTCGGCTTGACCCAAACCCACTCGGCTAGACCCAAACCCACTCGGCTACACCCAAACCCACACGGCTAGACCCAAAGCCAGTCCGGTAGACCCAAACCCACTCCGCTAGACCCAAACCCACTCGTCTAGACAGAAACACAGTCGGCTAAACCCAAACCCACTCCGCTGGACCCAAACCCACTCGGCTAGACCCAAATCCACTCGGCTACACCAAAGTCCACACGGCTAGACCCAAACCCACTCCGCTAGACCCAAACCCACTCGGCTAGACCCAAACCCATTCCGCTAGACGCAAACCCACTCGGCTACACCCAAACCCACTCAGCTAGACCCAAACCCATTCCGCTAGACCCAAACCCACTCAGCTAGACCCAAACCCACTCCGCTAGACCCAAACCCACTCGGCTAGACCCAAACCCACTCCGCTAGACGCAAACCCACTCGGCTAGGCCCAAACCCACTCGGCTACACCCAAACCCACTCGGCTAGACCCAAACCCACTCCGCTAGACAGAAACACACTCGGCTAAATGCAAACCCACTCCGCTAGACCCAAACGCACTCGGCTAGACCCAAACCCACTCGGCTTGACCCAAACCCACTCGGCTAGACCCAAACCCACTCGGCTACACCCAAACCCACACGGCTAGACCCAAAGCCAGTCCGGTAGACCCAAACCCACTCCGCTAGACCCAAACCCACTCCGCTAGACCCAAACCCACTCGGCTCGACCCAAACCCATTCGGCTAGATCCAAACCCACTCGGCTGGACACAAACCCACTCGGCTAGACCCAAACCCACTCGGCTAGACTCAAACCCAGTCGGCTAGATCCAAACCCACTCCGCTAGACCCAAACCCACTCGGCTAGACCCAAACCCACTCCGCTAGACCCAAACCCACTCCGCTAGACCCAAACCCACTCCACTAGACGCAAACCCACTCCGCTAGACCCAAACCCACTCGGCTAGACCCAAATCCACTCGGCTAGTCCCAAACCCACTCGGCTAGACCCAAACCCACTCGGCTAGACCCAAACCCACTCGGCTTGACCCAAACCCATTCCGCTAGACCCAAACCCACTCGGCTATACCCAAACCCACTCTGCTAGACCCTAACCCACTCCGCTAGTCCCAAACCCACTCCGCTAGACCCAATCCCACTCCGCTAGACCCAAACCCACTCGGCTACACCCAAACCCACTCGGCTAGACCCAAACCCACTCCGCTAGACCCAAACCCACTCGGCTAGACCCAAACCCACTCGGCTAGACCCAAACCCACTCGGCTAGACCCAAAGCCACTCGGCTAGACCCAAACCCACTCGGCTAGACCCAAACCCACTCGGCTAGACCCAAACCCACTCCGCTAGACCCAAACCCACTCGGCTAGACGCAAACCCACTCGGCTAGACCCAAACCCACTCCGCTAGACCCAAACCCACTCGGCTAGACGGAAACCCACTCCGCTAGACCCAAACCCACTCGGCTAGACCCAAAACCACTCCGCTAGACCCAAACCCACTGGGCTAGACACAAACCCACTCTGCTAGACCCAAACCCACTCGGCTAGACCCAAACCCACTCGGCTACACCCAAACCCACACGGCTAGACCCAAAGCCACTCCGCTAGACCCAAACCCACTCGGCTAGACGCAAACCCACTCGGCTAGACCCAAACCCACTTGGCTATACCCAAACCCACTCGGCGAGACCCAAACCCACTCCGCTGGACCCAAACCCACTCGGCTAGACCCAAACCCACTCGGCTGGTCCCAAACCCACACGGCTAGACCCAAACCCACTCGGCTAGACCCAAACCCATTCCGCTAGACGCAAACCCACTCGGCTACACCCAAACCCACTCAGCTAGACCCAAACCCATTCCGCTAGACCCAAACCCACTCGGCTAGACCCAAACCCACTCCGCTAGACCCAAACCCACTCGGCTAGACCCAAACCCACTCGGCTAGACCCAAACCCACTCGGCTAGACAGAAACACACTCGGCTAAATGTAAACCCACTCCGCTAGACCCAAACCCACTCGGCTAAACCCAAACCCATTCCGCTAGACCCAAACCCACTCGGCTAGACCCAAACCCACTCCGCTAGACCCAAACCCACTCGGCTAGACCCAAACCCACTCGGCTACACCCAAACCCACACGGCTAGACCCAAAGCCACTCCGCTAGACCCAAACCCACTCGGCTATACCCAAAACCACTTGGCTAGACCCAAACCCACTCGGCGAGACCCAAACCCACTCCGCTAGACCCAAACCCACTCGGCTAGACCCAAACCCACTCGGCTAGACCCAAACCCACTCGGCTAGACCCAAACCCACTCGGCTAGACCCAAACCCACTCGGCTAGACCCAAACCCACTCCGCTAGACCCAAACCCACTCGGCTAGACCCAAACCCACTCGGCTAGACCCAAACCCACTCGGCTAGACAGAAACACACTCGGCTAAATGCAAACCCACTCCGCTAGACCCAAACCCACTCGGCTAGACCCAAACCCACTCGGCTTGACCCAAACCCACTCGGCTAGACTCAAACCCACTCCGCTAGACCCAAACCCACTCGGCTAGACCAAAACCCACTCCGCCAGACCCAAACCCACTCGGCTAGACCCAAAACCACTCCGCTAGACCCAAACCCACTCGGGTAGACCCAAACCCACTCGGCTAGACCCAAACCCACTCGTCTAGACAGAAACACACTCGGCTAAACCCAAACCCACTCCGCTGGACCCAAACCCACTCGGCTAGACCCAAATCCACTCGGCTAGACCCAAACCCACTCGGCTAGACGCAAACCCACTCGGCTAGACCCAAACCCACTTGGCTATACCCAAACCCACTCGGCGAGACCCAAACCCACTCCGCTGGACCCAAACCCACTCGGCTAGACCCAAACCCACTCGGCTGGTCCCAAACCCACACGGCTAGACCCAAACCCACTCGGCTAGACCCAAACCCATTCCGCTAGACGCAAACCCACTCGGCTACACCCAAACCCACTCAGCTAGACCCAAACCCATTCCGCTAGACCCAAACCCACTCGGCTAGACCCAAACCCACTCCGCTAGACCCAAACCCACTCGGCTAGACCCAAACCCACTCGGCTAGACCCAAACCCACTCGGCTAGACAGAAACACACTCGGCTAAATGTAAACCCACTCCGCTAGACCCAAACCCACTCGGCTAAACCCAAACCCATTCCGCTAGACCCAAACCCACTCGGCTAGACCCAAACCCACTCCGCTAGACCCAAACCCACTCGGCTAGACCCAAACCCACTCGGCTACACCCAAACCCACACGGCTAGACCCAAAGCCACTCCGCTAGACCCAAACCCACTCGGCTATACCCAAAACCACTTGGCTAGACCCAAACCCACTCGGCGAGACCCAAACCCACTCCGCTAGACCCAAACCCACTCGGCTAGACCCAAACCCACTCGGCTAGACCCAAACCCACTCGGCTAGACCCAAACCCACTCGGCTAGACCCAAACCCACTCGGCTAGACCCAAACCCACTCCGCTAGACCCAAACCCACTCGGCTAGACCCAAACCCACTCGGCTAGACCCAAACCCACTCGGCTAGACAGAAACACACTCGGCTAAATGCAAACCCACTCCGCTAGACCCAAACCCACTCGGCTAGACCCAAACCCACTCGGCTTGACCCAAACCCACTCGGCTAGACTCAAACCCACTCCGCTAGACCCAAACCCACTCGGCTAGACCAAAACCCACTCCGCCAGACCCAAACCCACTCGGCTAGACCCAAAACCACTCCGCTAGACCCAAACCCACTCGGGTAGACCCAAACCCACTCGGCTAGACCCAAACCCACTCGTCTAGACAGAAACACACTCGGCTAAACCCAAACCCACTCCGCTGGACCCAAACCCACTCGGCTAGACCCAAATCCACTCGGCTACACCAAAATCCACACGGCTAGACCCAAACCCACTCCGCTAGACCCAAACCCACTCGGCTAGACCCAAACCCATTCCGCTAGACGCAAACCCACTCGGCTACACCCAAACCCACTCAGCTAGACCCAAACCCATTCCGCTAGACCCAAACCCACTCAGCTAGACCCAAACCCACTCCGCTAGACCCAAACCCACTCGGCTAGACCCAAACCCACTCCGCTAGACGCAAACCCACTCGGCTAGGCCCAAACCCACTCGGCTACACCCAAACCCACTCGGCTAGACCCAAACCCACTCCGCTAGACAGAAACACACTCGGCTAAATGCAAACCCACTCCGCTAGACCCAAACGCACTCGGCTAGACCCAAACCCACTCGGCTTGACCCAAACCCACTCGGCTAGACCCAAACCCACTCGGCTACACCCAAACCCACACGGCTAGACCCAAAGCCAGTCCGGTAGACCCAAACCCACTCCGCTAGACCCAAACCCACTCCGCTAGACCCAAACCCACTCGGCTCGACCCAAACCCATTCGGCTAGATCCAAACCCACTCGGCTGGACACAAACCCACTCGGCTAGACCCAAACCCACTCGGCTAGTCCCAAACCCACTCGGCTAGACCCAAACCCACTCCGCTAGACCCAAACCCACTCGGCTAGACCCAAAGCCACTCCGCTAGACCCAAACCCACTCGTCTAGACCCAAACCCACTCGGCTAGACCCAAACCCACTCCGCTAGACCCAAACCCACTCGGCTAGACGCAAACCCACTCGGCTAGACCCAAACCCACTCCGCTAGACCCAAACCCACTCGGCTAGACGGAAACCCACTCCGCTAGACCCAAACCCACTCGGCTAGACCCAAAACCACTCCGCTAGACCCAAACCCACTGGGCTAGACACAAACCCACTCGGCTAGACCCAAACCCACTCGTCTAGACAGAAACACACTCGGCTAAACCCAAACCCATTCCGCTATACCCAAACCCACTCGGCTAGACCCAAACCCACTCCGCTAGACCCAAACCCACTCGGCTAGACCCAAACCCACTCGGCTACACCCAAACCCACACGGCTAGACCCAAAGCCACTCCGCTAGACCCAAACCCACTCGGCTAAACGCAAACCCACTCGGCTAGACCCAAACCCACTTGGCTATACCCAAACCCACTCGGCGAGACCCAAACCCACTCCGCTAGACCCAAACCCACTCGGCTAGACCCAAACCCACTCGGCTAGACCCAAACCCACTCGGCTAGACCCAAACCCACTCGGCTAGACCCAAACCCATTCCGCTAGACGCAAACCCACTCGGCTACACCCAAACCCACTCAGCTAGACCCAAACCCATTCCGCTAGACCCAAACCCACTCGGCTAGACCCAAACCCACTCCGCTAGACCCAAACCCACTCGGCTAGACCCAAACCCACTCGGCTAGACCCAAACCCACTCGGCTAGACAGAAACACACTCGGCTAAATGCAAACCCACTCCGCTAGACCCAAACCCACTCGGCTAAACCCAAACCCATTCCGCTAGACCCAAACTCACTCGGCTAGACCCAAACCCACTCCGCTAGACCCAAACCCACTCGGCTAGACCCAAACCCACTCGGCTAGACCCAAACCCACTCGGCTAGACAGAAACACACTCGGCTAAATGCAAACCCACTCCGCTGGACCCAAACCCACTCGGCTAAACCCAAACCCATTCCGCTAGACCCAAACCCACTCGGCTAGACCCAAACCCACTCCGCTAGACCCAAACCCACTCGGCTAGACCCAAACCCACTCGGCTACACCCAAACCCACACGGCTAGACCCAAAGCCACTCCTCTAGACCCAAACCCACTCGGCTAGACGCAAACCCACTCGGCTAGAACCAAACCCACTTGGCTAGACCCAAACCCACTCGGCGAGACCCAAACCCACTCCGCTAGACCCAAACCCACTCGGCTAGACCCAAACCCACTCGGCTAGACCCAAACCCACTCGGCTAGACCCAACCCCACTCGGCTAGACCCAAACCCATTCCGCGAGACGCCAACCCACTCGGCTACACCCAAACCCACTCAGCTAGACCCAAACCCATTCCGCTAGACCCAAACCCACTCGGCTAGACCCAAACCCACTCCGCTAGACCCAAACCCACTCGGCTAGACCCAAACCCACTCGGCTAGACCCAAACCCACTCGGCTAGACAGAAACACACTCGGCTAAATGCAAACCCACTCCGCCAGACCCAAACCCACTCGGCTAGACCCAAACCCACTCGGCTAGACCCAAACCCACTCGGCTAGACCCAAACCCACTCCGCTAGACCCAAACCCACTCGGCTAGACCAAAACCCACTCCGCCAGACCCAAACCCACTCGGCTAGACCCAAAACCACTCCGCTAGACCCAAACCCACTCGGCTAGACCCAAACCCACTCGGCTAGACCCAAACCCACTCCGCTAGACCCAAACCCACTCGGCTAGACCCAAACCCACTCGTCTAGACAGAAACACACTCGGCTAAACCCAAACCCATTCCGCTAGACCCAAACCCACTCGGCTAGACCCAAACCCACTCCGCTAGACCCAAACCCACTCGGCTAGACCCAAACCCACTCGGCTACACCCAAACCCACACGGCTAGACCGAAAGCCACTCCGCTAGACCCAAACCCACTCGGCTAGATGCAAACCCACTCGGCTAGACCCAATCCCACTTGGCTAGACCCAAACCCACTCGGCGAGACCCAAACCCACTCCGCTAGACCCAAACCCACTCGGCTAGACCCAAACCCACTCGGCTAGACCCAAACCCACTCGGCGAGACCCAAACCCATTCCGCTAGACGCAAACCCACTCGGCTACACCCAAACCCACTCAGCTAGACCCAAACCCATTCCGCTAGACCCAAACCCACTCAGCTGGACCCAAACCCACTCCGCTAGACCCAAACCCACTCGGCTAAACCCAAACCCACTCCGCTAGACGCAAACCCACTCGGCTAGGCCCAAACCCACTCGGCTACACCCAAACCCACTCGGCTAGACCCAAACCCACTCCGCCAGACAGAAACACACTCGGCTAAATGCAAACCCACTCCGCTAGACCCAAACCCACTCGGCTAGACCCAAACCCTCTCGGCTTGACCCAAACCCACTCGGCTAGACACAAACCCACTCGGCTACACCCAAACCCACACGGCTAGACCCAAACCCAGTCCGGTAGACCCAAACCCACTCCGCTAGACCAAAACCCACTCCGCTAGACCCAAACCCACTCGGCTAGACCCAAACCCATTCGGCTAGATCCAAACCCACTCGGCTAGACCCAAACCCACTCGGCTAGACCCAAACCCACTCGGCTAGACTCAAACCCAGTCGGCTAGATCCAAACCCACTCCGCTAGACCCAAACCCACTCGGCTAGACCCAAACCCACTCCGCTAGACCCAAACCCACTCCGCTAGACCCAAACCCACTCCACTAGACCCAAACCCACTCCGCTAGTCCCAAACCCACTCGGCTAGACCCAAACCCACTCGGCTAGACCCAAACCCACTCGGCTTGACCCAAACCCATTCCGCTAGACCCAAACCCACTCGGCTATACCCAAACCCACTCCGCTAGACCCTAACCCACTCCGCTAGTCCCAAACCCACTCCGCTAGGCCCAATCCCACTGCGCTAGACCCAAACCCACTCGGCTACACCCAAACCCACTCGGCTAGACCCAAACCCACTCCGCTAGACCCAAACCCACTCGGCTAGACCCAAACCCACTCGGCTAGACCCAAACCCACTCGGCTAGACCCAAAGCCACTCGGCTAGACCCAAACCCACTCGGCTAGACCCAAACCCACTCGGCTAGACCCAAACCCACTCCGCTAGACCCAAACCCACTCGGCTAGACGCAAACCCACTCGGCTAGACCCAAACCCACTCCGCTAGACCCAAACCCACTCGGCTAGACGGAAACCCACTCTGCTAGACCCAAACCCACTCGGCTAGACCCAAAACCACTCCGCTAGACCCAAACCCACTCGGCTAGACCCAAACCCACTCGGCTAGACCCAAACCCACTCGTCTAGACAGAAACACACTCGGCTAAACCCAAACCCATTCCGCTAGACCCAAACCCACTGGGCTAGACACAAACCCACTCTGCTAGACCCAAACCCACTCGGCTAGACCCAAACCCACTCGGCTACACCCAAACCCACACGGCTAGACCCAAAGCCACTCCGCTAGACCCAAACCCACTCGGCTAGACGCAAACCCACTCGGCTAGACCCAAACCCACTTGGCTATACCCAAACCCACTCGGCGAGACCCAAACCCACTCCGCTGGACCCAAACCCACTCGGCTAGACCCAAACCCACTCGGCTGGTCCCAAACCCACACGGCTAGACCCAAACCCTCTCGGCTAGACCCAAACCCATTCCGCTAGACGCAAACCCACTCGGCTACACCCAAACCCACTCAGCTAGACCCAAACCCATTCCGCTAGACCCAAACCCACTCGGCTAGACCCAAACCCACTCCGCTAGACCCAAACCCACTCGGCTAGACCCAAACCCACTCGGCTAGACCCAAACCCACTCGGCTAGACAGAAACACACTCGGCTAAATGTAAACCCACTCCGCTAGACCCAAAACCACTCGGCTAAACCCAAACCCATTCCGCTAGACCCAAACCCACTCGGCTAGACCCAAACCCACTCCGCTAGACCCAAACCCACTCGGCTAGACCCAAACCCACTCGGCTACACCCAAACCCACACGGCTAGACCCAAAGCCACTCCGCTAGACCCAAACCCACTCGGCTAGACGCAAACCCACTCGGCTAGACCCAAACCCACTTGGCTAGACCCAAACCCACTCGGCGAGACCCAAACCCACTCGGCTAGACCCAAACCCACTCGGCTAGACCCAAACCCACTCGGCTAGACCCAAACCCATTCCGCTAGACGCAAACCCACTCGGCTACACCCAAACCCACTCAGCTAGACCCAAACCCATTCCGCTAGACACAAACCCACTCGGCTAGACCCAAACCCACACCGATAGACCCAAACCCACTCGGCTAGACCCAAACCCACTCGGCTAGACCCAAACCCACTCGGCTAGACAGAAACACACTCGGCTAAATGCAAACCCACTCCGCTAGACCCAAACCCACTCGGCTAGACCCAAACCCACTCGGCTAGACCCAAACCCACTCGGCTAGACCCAAACCCACTCCGCTAGACCCAAACCCACTCGGCTAGACCAAAACCCACTCCGCCAGACCCAAACCCACTCGGCTAGACCCAAAACCACTCCGCTAGACCCAAACCCACTCGGGTTGACCCAAACCCACTCGGCTCGACCCAAACCCACTCGTCTAGACAGAAACACACTCGGCTAAACCCAAACCCATTCCGCTAGACCCAAACCCACTCGGCTAGACCCAAACCCACTCGGCTTGACCCAAACCCACTCGGCTAGACCCAAACCCACTCGGCTACACCCACACCCACACGGCTAGACCCAAAGCCAGTCCGGTAGACCCAAACCCACTCCGCTAGACCCAAACCCACTCCGCCAGACCCAAACCCACTCGGCTCGACCCAAACCCATTCGGCTAGATCCAAACCCACTCGGCTGGACACAAACCCACTCGGCTAGACCCAAACCCACTCGGCTAGACTCAAACCCAGTCGGCTAGATCCAAACCCACTCCGCTAGACCCAAACCCACACGGCTAGACCCAAAGCCACTCCGCTAGACCCAAACCCACTCGGCTAGACGCAAACCCACTCGGCTAGACCCAAACCCACTCGGCTAGACAGAAACACACTCGGCTAAATGCAAACCCACTCCGCTAGACCCAAACCCACTCGGCTAGACCCAAACCCACTCGGCTAGACCCAAACCCACTCGGCTAGACCCAAACCCACTCCGCTAGACCCAAACCCACTCGGCTAGACCAAAACCCACTCCGCCAGACCCAAACCCACTCGGCTAGACCCAAAACCACTCCGCTAGACCCAAACCCACTCGGCTAGACCCAAACCCACTCGGCTAGACCCAAACCCACTCGTCTAGACAGAAACACACTCGGCTAAACCCAAACCCATTCCGCTAGACCCAAACCCACTCGGCTACACCCAAACCCACTCCGCTAGACCCAAACCCACTCGGCTAGACCCAAACCCACTCGGCTACACCCAAACCCACACGGCTAGACCCAAAGCCACTCCGCTAGACCCAAACCCACTCGGCTAGACGCAAACCCACTCAGCTAGACCCAAACCCACTTGGCTAGACCCAAACCCACTCGGCGAGACCCAAACCCACTCCGCTAGACCCAAACCCACTCGGCTAGACCCAAACCCACTCGGCTAGACCCAAACCCACTCGGCTAGACCCAAACCCACTCGGCTAGACCCAAACCCAGTCGGCTAGATCCAAACCCACTCCGCTAGACCCAAACCCACTCGGCTAGACCCAAACCCACTCCGCTAGACCAAAACCCACTCCGCTAGACCCAAACCCACTCCGCTAGACCCAAACCCACTCCACTAGACCCAAACCCACTCCGCTAGACCCAAACCCACTCCACTAGACCCAAACCCATTCCGCTAGACCCAAACCCACTCGGCTAGACCCACACCCACTCGGCTAGTCCCAAACCCACTCGGCTAGACCCAAACACACTCGGCTAGACCCAAACCCACTCGGCTTGACCCAAACCCATTCCGCTAGACCCAAACCCACTCGGCTATACCCAAACCCACTCCGCTAGACCCTAACCCACTCCGCTAGTCCCAAACCCACTCCGCAGGACCCAATCCCACTCCGCTAGACCCAAGCCCACTCGGCTACACCCAAACCCACTCGGCTAGACCCAAACCCACTCCGCTAGACCCAAACCCACTCGGCTAGACCCAAACCCACTCGGCTAGACCCAAACCCACTCGGCTAGACCCAAACATAGAAACATAGAAAATAGGTGCAGGAGTAGGCCATTCGGCCCTTCGAGCCTGCACCGCCATTCAATGTGATCATGGCTGATCATCCAACTCAGTATCCCGTACCTGCCTTCTCTCCATACCCCCTGATCCCTTTAGCCACAAGTGCCACATCTAACGCCCTCTTAAATATAGCCAATGAACTGGCCTCAACTACCTTCTGTGGCAGAGAATTCCAGAGACTCACCACTCTCTGTGTAAAGAATGTTTTCCTCATTTCGGTCCTAAAGGAATTCCCCCTTATCCTTAGACTGTGACCCCTTGTTCTGGACTCCCCCAACATCGGGAACAATCTCCCAGCATCTAGCTTGTCCAACCCCTTAAGAATTTTGTAGGTTTCTATAAGATCCCCCCTCAATCTTCTAAATTCCATCGAGTACAAACCGAGTCTATCCAATCTTTCCTCATATGAAAATCCTGACATCCCAGGAATCAGTCTGGTCTAGCCACTCGGCTAGACCCAAAGCCACTCCGCTAGACCCAAACTCACTCGGCTAGACGCAAACCCACTCGGCTATACCCAAAACCACTTGGCTAGACCCAAACCCACTCGGCGAGACCCAAACCCACTCCGCTAGACCCAAACCCACTCGGCTAGACCCAAACCCACTCGGCTAGACCCAAACCCACTCGGCTAGACCCAAACCCACTCGGCTAGACCCAAACCCACTCGGCTAGACCCAAACCCACTCCGCTAGACCCAAACCCACTCGGCTAGACCCAAACCCACTCGGCTAGACCCAAACCCACTCGGCTAGACCCAAACCCACTCGGCTAGACCCAAACCCACTCCGCTAGACCCAAACCCACTCGGCTAGACCCAAACCCACTCGGCTAGACCGAAACCCACTCGGCTAGACCCAAACCCACTCGGCTAGATCCAAACCCACTCAGCTAGACCCAAACCCACTCAGCTAGAGCCAAACCCACTCGGCTAGTCCCAAACCCACTCCGCTAGACCCAAACCCACTCGGCTAGACCCAAACCCACTCGGCTAGACCCAAACCCACTCGGCTAGACCGAAACCCACTCGTCTAGACCCAAACCCACTCGGCTAGACACAAACCCACTCCGCTAGACCCAAACCCACTCGGCTAGACCCAAACCCACTCGGCTAGACCCAAACCCACTCGGCTAGACCCAAACCCACTCGGCTAGACCCAAACCCACTCGGCTAGACCCAAACCCACTCCGCTAGACCCAAACCCACTCGGCTAGACCCAAACACACTCGGCTAGACCCAAACCCACTCGTCTAGACAGAAACACACTCGGCTAAATGCAAACCCACTCCGCTGGACCCAAACCCACTCGGCTAAACCCAAACCCATTCCGCTAGACCGAAACCCACTCGGCTAGACCCAAACCCACTCCGCTAGACCCAAACCCACTCGGCTAGACCCAAACCCACTCGGCTACACCCAAACCCACACGGCTAGACCCAAAGCCACTCCGCTAGACCCAAACCCACTCGGCTAGACGCAAACCCACTCGGCTAGACCCAAACCCACTCGGCTAGACAGAAACACACTCGGCTAAATGCAAACCCACTCCGCTAGACCCAAACCCAAACGGCTAGACCCAAACCCACTCGGCTAGACCCAAACCCACTCGGCTAGACCCAAACCCACTCCGCTAGACCCAAACCCACTCGGCTAGACCAAAACCCACTCCGCCAGACCCAAACCCACTCGGCTAGACCCAAAACCACTCCGCTAGACCCAAACCCACTCGGCTAGACCCAAACCCACTCGGCAAGACCCAAACCCACTCGTCTAGACAGAAACACACTCGGCTAAACCCAAACCCATTCCGCTAGACCCAAACCCACTCGGCTAGACCCAAACCCACTCCGCTAGACCCAAACCCACTCGGCTAGACCCAAACCCACTCGGCTACACCCAAACCCACACGGCTAGACCCAAAGCCACTCCGCTAGACCCAAACCCACTCGGCTAGACGCAAACCCACTCAGCTAGACCCAAACCCACTTGGCTAGACCCAAACCCACTCGGCGAGACCCAAACCCACTCCGCTAGACCCAAACCCACTCGGCTAGACCCAAACCCACTCGGCTAGACCCAAACCCACTCGGCTAGACCCAAACCCACTCGGCTAGACCCAAACCCAGTCGGCTAGATCCAAACCCACTCCGCTAGACCCAAACCCACTCGGCTAGACCCAAACCCACTCCGCTAGACCAAAACCCACTCCGCTAGACCCAAACCCACTCCGCTAGACCCAAACCCACTCCACTAGACCCAAACCCACTCCGCTAGACCCAAACCCACTCCACTAGACCCAAACCCATTCCGCTAGACCCAAACCCACTCGGCTAGACCCACACCCACTCGGCTAGTCCCAAACCCACTCGGCTAGACCCAAACCCACTCGGCTAGACCCAAACCCACTCGGCTTGACCCAAACCCATTCCGCTAGACCCAAACCCACTCGGCTATACCCAAACCCACTCCGCTAGACCCTAACCCACTCCGCTAGTCCCAAACCCACTCCGCAGGACCCAATCCCACTCCGCTAGACCCAAGCCCACTCGGCTACACCCAAACCCACTCGGCTAGATCCAAACCCACTCCGCTAGACCCAAACCCACTCGGCTAGACCCAAACCCACTCCGCTAGACCAAAACCCACTCCGCTAGACCCAAACCCACTCCGCTAGACCCAAACCCACTCCACTAGACCCAAACCCACTCCGCTAGACCCAAACCCACTCCACTAGACCCAAACCCATTCCGCTAGACCCAAACCCACTCGGCTAGACCCACACCCACTCGGCTAGTCCCAAACCCACTCGGCTAGACCCAAACCCACTCGGCTAGACCCAAACCCACTCGGCTTGACCCAAACCCATTCCGCTAGACCCAAACCCACTCGGCTATACCCAAACCCACTCCGCTAGACCCTAACCCACTCCGCTTGTCCCAAACCCACTCCGCAGGACCCAATCCCACTCCGCTAGACCCAAACCCACTCGGCTAGACCCAAACCCACTCGGCTACACCCAAACCCACTCGGCTAGAACCAAAGCCACTCGGCTGGACACAAACCCACTCCGCTAGACCCAAACCCACTCGGCTAGACGCAAACCCACTCGGCTAGACCCAAACCCACTCCGCTAGACCCAAACCCACTCGGCTAGACCGAAACCCACTCCGCTAGACCCAAACCCACTCGGCTAGACCCAAAACCACTCCGCTGGACCCAAACCCACTCGGCTAGACCCAAACCCACTCGGCTAGACCCAAACCCACTCGTCTAGACAGAAACACACTCGGCTAAACCCAAACCCATTCCGCTAGACCCAAACCCACTCGGCTAGACCCAAACCCACTCCGCTAGACCCAAACCCACTCGGCTAGACCCAAACCCACTCGGCTACACCCAAACCCACACGGCTAGACCCAAAGCCACTCCGCTAGACCCAAACCCACTCGGCTAGACGCAAATCCACTCGGCTAGACCCAAACCCACTTGGCTAGACCCAAACCCACTCGGCGAGACCCAAACCCACTCCGCTAGACCCAAACCCACTCGGCTAGACCCAAACCCACTCGGCTAGACCCAAACCCACTCGGCTAGACCCAAACCCACTCGGCTAGACCCAAACCCATTCCGTTAGACGCAAACCCACTCGGCTACACCCAAACCCACTCAGCTAGACGCAAACCCATTCCGCTAGACCCAAACTCACTCGGCTAGACCCAAACCCACTCCGCTAGACCCAAACCCACTCGGCTAGACCCAAACCCACTCGGCTAGACCCAAACCCACTCGGCTAGACAGAAACACACTCGGCTAAATGCAAACCCACTCCGCTGGACCCAAACCCACTCGGCTAAACCCAAACCCATTCCGCTAGACCCAAACCCACTCGGCTAGACCCAAACCCACTCCGCTAGACCCAAACCCACTCGGCTAGACCCAAACCCACTCGGCTACACCCAAACCCACACGGCTAGACCCAAAGCCACTCCTCTAGACCCAAACCCACTCGGCTAGACGCAAACCCACTCGGCTAGAACCAAACCCACTTGGCTAGACCCAAACCCACTCGGCGAGACACAAACCCACTCCGCTAGACCCAAACCCACTCGGCTAGACCCAAACCCACTCGGCTAGACCCAAACCCACTCGGCTAGACCCAACCCCACTCGGCTAGACCCAAACCCATTGCGCGAGACGCCAACCCACTCGGCTACACCCAAACCCACTCAGCTAGACCCAAACCCATTCCGCTAGACCCAAACCCACTCGGCTAGACCCAAACCCACTCCGCTAGACCCAAACCCACTCGGCTAGACCCAAACCCACTCGGCTAGACCCAAACCCACTCGGCTAGACAGAAACACACTCGGCTAAATGCAAACCCACTCCGCCAGACCCAAACCCACTCGGCTAGACCCAAACCCACTCGGCTAGACCCAAACCCACTCGGCTAGACCCAAACCCACTCCGCTAGACCCAAACCCACTCGGCTAGACCAAAACCCACTCCGCCAGACCCAAACCCACTCGGCTAGACCCAAAACCACTCCGCTAGACCCAAACCCACTCGGCTAGACCCAAACCCACTCGGCTAGACCCAAACCCACTCCGCTAGACCCAAACCCACTCGGCTAGACCCAAACCCACTCGTCTAGACAGAAACACACTCGGCTAAACCCAAACCCATTCCGCTAGACCCAAACCCACTCGGCTAGACCCAAACCCACTCCGCTAGACCCAAACCCACTCGGCTAGACCCAAACCCACTCGGCTACACCCAAACCCACACGGCTAGACCCAAAGCCACTCCGCTAGACCCAAACCCACTCGGCTAGATGCAAACCCACTCGGCTAGACCCAATCCCACTTGGCTAGACCCAAACCCACTCGGCGAGACCCAAACCCACTCCGCTAGACCCAAACCCACTCGGCTAGACCCAAACCCACTCGGCTAGACCCAAACCCACTCGGCGAGACCCAAACCCATTCCGCTAGACGCAAACCCACTCGGCTACACCCAAACCCACTCAGCTAGACCCAAACCCATTCCGCTAGACCCAAACCCACTCAGCTGGACCCAAACCCACTCCGCTAGACCCAAACCCACTCGGCTAAACCCAAACCCACTCCGCTAGACGCAAACCCACTCGGCTAGGCCCAAACCCACTCGGCTACACCCAAACCCACTCGGCTAGACCCAAACCCACACCGCCAGACAGAAACACACTCGGCTAAATGCAAACCCACTCCGCTAGACCCAAACCCACTCGGCTAGACCCAAACCCTCTCGGCTTGACCCAAACCCACTCGGCTACACCCAAACCCACACGGCTAGACCCAAAGCCAGTCCGGTAGACCCAAACCCACTCCGCTAGACCCAAACCCACTCCGCTAGACCCAAACCCACTCGGCTCGACCCAAACCCATTCGGCTAGATCCAAACCCACTCGGCTGGACACAAACCCACTCGGCTAGACCCAAACCCACTCGGCTAGACTCAAACCCAGTCGGCTAGATCCAAACCCACTCCGCTAGACCCAAACCCACTCGGCTAGACCCAAACCCACTCCGCTAGACCCAAACCCACTCCGCTAGACCCAAACCCACTCCACTAGACGCAAACCCACTCCGCTAGACCCAAACCCACTCGGCTAGACCCAAATCCACTCGGCTAGTCCCAAACCCACTCGGCTAGACCCAAACCCACTCGGCTAGACCCAAACCCACTCGGCTTGACCCAAACCCATTCCGCTAGACCCAAACCCACTCGGCTATACTCAAACCCACTCTGCTAGACCCTAACCCACTCCGCTAGTCCCAAACCCACTCCGCTAGACCCAATCCCACTCCGCTAGACCCAAACCCACTCGGCTACACCCAAACCCACTCGGCTAGACCCAAACCCACTCCGCTAGACCCAAACCCACTCGGCTAGACCCAAACCCACTCGGCTAGACCCAAACCCACTCGGCTAGACCCAAAGCCACTCGGCTAGACCCAAACCCACTCGGCTAGACCCAAACCCACTCGGCTAGACCCAAACCCACTCCGCTAGACCCAAACCCACTCGGCTAGACGCAAACCCACTCGGCTAGACCCAAACCCACTCCGCTAGACCCAAACCCACTCGGCTAGACGGAAACCCACTCCGCTAGACCCAAACCCACTCGGCTATACCCAAACCCACTCCGCTAGACCCTAACCCACTCCGCTAGTCCCAAACCCACTCCGCTAGGCCCAATCCCACTGCGCTAGACCCAAACCCACTCGGCTACACCCAAACCCACTCGGCTAGACCCAAACCCACTCGGCTAGACCCAAACCCACTCGGCTAGACCCAAACCCACTCGGCTAGACCCAAACCCACTCGGCTAGACCCAAAGCCACTCGGCTAGACCCAAACCCACTCGGCTAGACCCAAACCCACTCGGCTAGACCCAAACCCACTCCGCTAGACCCAAACCCACTCGGCTAGACGCAAACCCACTCGGCTAGACCCAAACCCACTCCGCTAGACCCAAACCCACTCGGCTAGACGGAAACCCACTCTGCTAGACCCAAACCCACTCGGCTAGACCCAAAACCACTCCGCTAGACCCAAACCCACTCGGCTAGACCCAAACCCACTCGGCTAGACCCAAACCCACTCGTCTAGACAGAAACACACTCGGCTAAACCCAAACCCATTCCGCTAGACCCAAACCCACTGGGCTAGACACAAACCCACTCTGCTAGACCCAAACCCACTCGGCTAGACCCAAACCCACTCGGCTACACCCAAACCCACACGGCTAGACCCAAAGCCACTCCGCTAGACCCAAACCCACTCGGCTAGACGCAAACCCACTCGGCTAGACCCAAACCCACTTGGCTATACCCAAACCCACTCGGCGAGACCCAAACCCACTCCGCTGGACCCAAACCCACTCGGCTAGACCCAAACCCACTCGGCTGGTCCCAAACCCACACGGCTAGACCCAAACCCACTCGGCTAGACCCAAACCCATTCCGCTAGACGCAAACCCACTCGGCTACACCCAAACCCACTCAGCTAGACCCAAACCCATTCCGCTAGACCCAAACCCACTCGGCTAGACCCAAACCCACTCCGCTAGACCCAAACCCACTCGGCTAGACCCGAACCCACTCGGCTAGACCCAAACCCACTCGGCTAGACAGAAACACACTCGGCTAAATGTAAACCCACTCCGCTAGACCCAAACCCACTCGGCTAAACCCAAACCCATTCCGCTAGACCCAAACCCACTCGGCTAGACCCAAACCCACTCCGCTAGACCCAAACCCACTCGGCTAGACCCAAACCCACTCGGCTACACCCAAACCCACACGGCTAGACCCAAAGCCACTCCGCTACACCCAAACCCACTCGGCTAGACGCAAACCCACTCGGCTAGACCCAAACCCACTTGGCTAGACCCAAACCCACTCGGCGAGACCCAAACCCACTCGGCTAGACCCAAACCCACTCGGCTAGACCCAAACCCACTCGGCTAGACCCAAACCCATTCCGCTAGACGCAAACCCACTCGGCTACACCCAAACCCACTCAGCTAGACCCAAACCCATTCCGCTAGACACAAACCCACTCGGCTAGACCCAAACCCACTCCGCTAGACCCAAACCCACTCGGCTAGACCCAAACCCACTCGGCTAGACCCAAACCCACTCGGCTAGACAGAAACACACTCGGCTAAATGCAAACCCACTCCGCTAGACCCAAACCCACTCGGCTAGACCCAAACCCACTCGGCTTGACCCAAACCCACTCGGCTAGACCCAAACCCACTCCGCTAGACCCAAACCCACTCGGCTAGACCAAAACCCACTCCGCCAGACCCAAACCCACTCGGCTAGACCCAAAACCACTCCGCTAGACCCAAACCCACTCGGGTAGACCCAAACCCACTCGGCTAGACCCAAACCCACTCGTCTAGACAGAAACACAGTCGGCTAAACCCAAACCCACTCCGCTGGACCCAAACCCACTCGGCTAGACCCAAATCCACTCGGCTACACCAAAATCCACACGGCTAGACCCAAACCCACTCCGCTAGACCCAAACCCACTCGGCTAGACCCAAACCCATTCCGCTAGACGCAAACCCACTCGGCTACACCCAAACCCACTCAGCTAGACCCAAACCCATTCCGCTAGACCCAAACCCACTCAGCTAGACCCAAACCCACTCCGCTAGACCCAAACCCACTCGGCTAGACCCAAACCCACTCCGCTAGACGCAAACCCACTCGGCTAGGCCCAAACCCACTCGGCTACACCCAAACCCACTCGGCTAGACCCAAACCCACTCCGCTAGACAGAAACACACTCGGCTAAATGCAAACCCACTCCGCTAGACCCAAACGCACTCGGCTAGACCCAAACCCACTCGGCTTGACCCAAACCCACTCGGCTAGACCCAAACCCACTCGGCTACACCCAAACCCACACGGCTAGACCCAAAGCCAGTCCGGTAGACCCAAACCCACTCCGCTAGACCCAAACCCACTCGTCTAGACAGAAACACAGTCGGCTAAACCCAAACCCACTCCGCTGGACCCAAACCCACTCGGCTAGACCCAAATCCACTCGGCTACACCAAAATCCACACGGCTAGACCCAAACCCACTCCGCTAGACCCAAACCCACTCGGCTAGACCCAAACCCATTCCGCTAGACGCAAACCCACTCGGCTACACCCAAACCCACTCAGCTAGACCCAAACCCATTCCGCTAGACCCAAACCCACTCAGCTAGACCCAAACCCACTCCGCTAGACCCAAACCCACTCGGCTAGACCCAAACCCACTCCGCTAGACGCAAACCCACTCGGCTAGGCCCAAACCCACTCGGCTACACCCAAACCCACTCGGCTAGACCCAAACCCACTCCGCTAGACAGAAACACACTCGGCTAAATGCAAACCCACTCCGCTAGACCCAAACGCACTCGGCTAGACCCAAACCCACTCGGCTTGACCCAAACCCACTCGGCTAGACCCAAACCCACTCGGCTACACCCAAACCCACACGGCTAGACCCAAAGCCAGTCCGGTAGACCCAAACCCACTCCGCTAGACCCAAACCCACTCCGCTAGACCCAAACCCACTCGGCTCGACCCAAACCCATTCGGCTAGATCCAAACCCACTCGGCTGGACACAAACCCACTCGGCTAGACCCAAACCCACTCGGCTAGACTCAAACCCAGTCGGCTAGATCCAAACCCACTCCGCTAGACCCAAACCCACTCGGCTAGACCCAAACCCACTCCGCTAGACCCAAACCCACTCCGCTAGACCCAAACCCACTCCACTAGACGCAAACCCACTCCGCTAGACCCAAACCCACTCGGCTAGACCCAAATCCACTCGGCTAGTCCCAAACCCACTCGGCTAGACCCAAACCCACTCGGCTAGACCCAAACCCACTCGGCTTGACCCAAACCCATTCCGCTAGACCCAAACCCACTCGGCTATACCCAAACCCACTCTGCTAGACCCTAACCCACTCCGCTAGTCCCAAACCCACTCCGCTAGACCCAATCCCACTCCGCTAGACCCAAACCCACTCGGCTACACCCAAACCCACTCGGCTAGACCCAAACCCACTCCGCTAGACCCAAACCCACTCGGCTAGACCCAAACCCACTCGGCTAGACCCAAACCCACTCGGCTAGACCCAAAGCCACTCGGCTAGACCCAAACCCACTCGGCTAGACCCAAACCCACTCGGCTAGACCCAAACCCACTCC
This sequence comes from Raja brachyura, assembly GCA_963514005.1. The sequence continues at coordinate 1,441,965 of OY740819.1, read as the reverse complement.
GCTAGACCCAAACCCACTCGGCTAGACGCAAACCCACTCGGCTAGACCCAAACCCACTCCGCTAGACCCAAACCCACTCGGCTAGACGGAAACCCACTCCGCTAGACCCAAACCCACTCGGCTAGACCCAAAACCACTCCGCTAGACCCAAACCCACTGGGCTAGACACAAACCCACTCTGCTAGACCCAAACCCACTCGGCTAGACCCAAACCCACTCGGCTACACCCAAACCCACACGGCTAGACCCAAAGCCACTCCGCTAGACCCAAACCCACTCGGCTAGACGCAAACCCACTCGGCTAGACCCAAACCCACTTGGCTATACCCAAACCCACTCGGCGAGACCCAAACCCACTCCGCTGGACCCAAACCCACTCGGCTAGACCCAAACCCACTCGGCTGGTCCCAAACCCACACGGCTAGACCCAAACCCACTCGGCTAGACCCAAACCCATTCCGCTAGACGCAAACCCACTCGGCTACACCCAAACCCACTCAGCTAGACCCAAACCCATTCCGCTAGACCCAAACCCACTCGGCTAGACCCAAACCCACTCCGCTAGACCCAAACCCACTCGGCTAGACCCAAACCCACTCGGCTAGACCCAAACCCACTCGGCTAGACAGAAACACACTCGGCTAAATGTAAACCCACTCCGCTAGACCCAAACCCACTCGGCTAAACCCAAACCCATTCCGCTAGACCCAAACCCACTCGGCTAGACCCAAACCCACTCCGCTAGACCCAAACCCACTCGGCTAGACCCAAACCCACTCGGCTACACCCAAACCCACACGGCTAGACCCAAAGCCACTCCGCTAGACCCAAACCCACTCGGCTATACCCAAAACCACTTGGCTAGACCCAAACCCACTCGACGAGACCCAAACCCACTCCGCTAGACCCAAACCCACTCGGCTAGACCCAAACCCACTCGGCTAGACCCAAACCCACTCGGCTAGACCCAAACCCACTCGGCTAGACCCAAACCCACTCGGCTAGACCCAAACCCACTCCGCTAGACCCAAACCCACTCGGCTAGACCCAAACCCACTCGGCTAGACCCAAACCCACTCGGCTAGACAGAAACACACTCGGCTAAATGCAAACCCACTCCGCTAGACCCAAACCCACTCGGCTAGACCCAAACCCACTCGGCTTGACCCAAACCCACTCGGCTAGACTCAAACCCACTCCGCTAGACCCAAACCCACTCGGCTAGACCAAAACCCACTCCGCCAGACCCAAACCCACTCGGCTAGACCCAAAACCACTCCGCTAGACCCAAACCCACTCGGGTAGACCCAAACCCACTCGGCTAGACCCAAACCCACTCGTCTAGACAGAAACACACTCGGCTAAACCCAAACCCACTCCGCAGGACCCAAACCCACTCGGCTAGACCCAAATCCACTCGGCTACACCAAAATCCACACGGCTAGACCCAAACCCACTCCGCTAGACCCAAACCCACTCGGCTAGACCCAAACCCATTCCGCTAGACGCAAACCCACTCGGCTACACCCAAACCCACTCAGCTAGACCCAAACCCATTCCGCTAGACCCAAACCCACTCAGCTAGACCCAAACCCACTCCGCTAGACCCAAACCCACTCGGCTAGACCCAAACCCACTCCGCTAGACGCAAACCCACTCGGCTAGGCCCAAACCCACTCGGCTACACCCAAACCCACTCGGCTAGACCCAAACCCACTCCGCTAGACAGAAACACACTCGGCTAAATGCAAACCCACTCCGCTAGACCCAAACGCACTCGGCTAGACCCAAACCCACTCGGCTTGACCCAAACCCACTCGGCTAGACCCAAACCCACTCGGCTACACCCAAACCCACACGGCTAGACCCAAAGCCAGTCCGGTAGACCCAAACCCACTCCGCTAGACCCAAACCCACTCCGCTAGACCCAAACCCACTCGGCTCGACCCAAACCCATTCGGCTAGATCCAAACCCACTCGGCTGGACACAAACCCACTCGGCTAGACCCAAACCCACTCGGCTAGTCCCAAACCCACTCGGCTAGACCCAAACCCACTCCGCTAGACCCAAACCCACTCGGCTAGACCCAAAGCCACTCCGCTAGACCCAAACCCACTCGTCTAGACCCAAACCCACTCGGCTAGACCCAAACCCACTCCGCTAGACCCAAACCCACTCGGCTAGACGCAAACCCACTCGGCTAGACCCAAACCCACTCCGCTAGACCCAAACCCACTCGGCTAGACGGAAACCCACTCCGCTAGACCCAAACCCACTCGGCTAGACCCAAAACCACTCCGCTAGACCCAAACCCACTGGGCTAGACACAAACCCACTCGGCTAGACCCAAACCCACTCGTCTAGACAGAAACACACTCGGCTAAACCCAAACCCATTCCGCTATACCCAAACCCACTCGGCTAGACCCAAACCCACTCCGCTAGACCCAAACCCACTCGGCTAGACCCAAACCCACTCGGCTACACCCAAACCCACACGGCTAGACCCAAAGCCACTCCGCTAGACCCAAACCCACTCGGCTAAACGCAAACCCACTCGGCTAGACCCAAACCCACTTGGCTATACCCAAACCCACTCGGCGAGACCCAAACCCACTCCGCTAGACCCAAACCCACTCGGCTAGACCCAAACCCACTCGGCTAGACCCAAACCCACTCGGCTAGACCCAAACCCACTCGGCTAGACCCAAACCCATTCCGCTAGACGCAAACCCACTCGGCTACACCCAAACCCACTCAGCTAGACCCAAACCCATTCCGCTAGACCCAAACCCACTCGGCTAGACCCAAACCCACTCCGCTAGACCCAAACCCACTCGGCTAGACCCAAACCCACTCGGCTAGACCCAAACCCACTCGGCTAGACAGAAACACACTCGGCTAAATGCAAACCCACTCCGCTAGACCCAAACCCACTCGGCTAAACCCAAACCCATTCCGCTAGACCCAAACTCACTCGGCTAGACCCAAACCCACTCCGCTAGACCCAAACCCACTCGGCTAGACCCAAACCCACTCGGCTAGACCCAAACCCACTCGGCTAGACAGAAACACACTCGGCTAAATGCAAACCCACTCCGCTGGACCCAAACCCACTCGGCTAAACCCAAACCCATTCCGCTAGACCCAAACCCACTCGGCTAGACCCAAACCCACTCCGCTAGACCCAAACCCACTCGGCTAGACCCAAACCCACTCGGCTACACCCAAACCCACACGGCTAGACCCAAAGCCACTCCTCTAGACCCAAACCCACTCGGCTAGACGCAAACCCACTCGGCTAGAACCAAACCCACTTGGCTAGACCCAAACCCACTCGGCGAGACCCAAACCCACTCCGCTAGACCCAAACCCACTCGGCTAGACCCAAACCCACTCGGCTAGACCCAAACCCACTCGGCTAGACCCAACCCCACTCGGCTAGACCCAAACCCATTCCGCGAGACGCCAACCCACTCGGCTACACCCAAACCCACTCAGCTAGACCCAAACCCATTCCGCTAGACCCAAACCCACTCGGCTAGACCCAAACCCACTCCGCTAGACCCAAACCCACTCGGCTAGACCCAAACCCACTCGGCTAGACCAAAACCCACTCCGCCAGACCCAAACCCACTCGGCTAGACCCAAAACCACTCCGCTAGACCCAAACCCACTCGGCTAGACCCAAACCCACTCGGCTAGACCCAAACCCACTCCGCTAGACCCAAACCCACTCGGCTAGACCCAAACCCACTCGTCTAGACAGAAACACACTCGGCTAAACCCAAACCCATTCCGCTAGACCCAAACCCACTCGGCTAGACCCAAACCCACTCCGCTAGACCCAAACCCACTCGGCTAGACCCAAACCCACTCGGCTACACCCAAACCCACACGGCTAGACCGAAAGCCACTCCGCTAGACCCAAACCCACTCGGCTAGATGCAAACCCACTCGGCTAGACCCAATCCCACTTGGCTAGACCCAAACCCACTCGGCGAGACCCAAACCCACTCCGCTAGACCCAAACCCACTCGGCTAGACCCAAACCCACTCGGCTAGACCCAAACCCACTCGGCGAGACCCAAACCCATTCCGCTAGACGCAAACCCACTCGGCTACACCCAAACCCACTCAGCTAGACCCAAACCCATTCCGCTAGACCCAAACCCACTCAGCTGGACCCAAACCCACTCCGCTAGACCCAAACCCACTCGGACAAACCCAAACCCACTCCGCTAGACGCAAACCCACTCGGCTAGGCCCAAACCCACTCGGCTACACCCAAACCCACTCGGCTAGACCCAAACCCACTCCGCCAGACAGAAACACACTCGGCTAAATGCAAACCCACTCCGCTAGACCCAAACCCACTCGGCTAGACCCAAACCCTCTCGGCTTGACCCAAACCCACTCGGCTAGACACAAACCCACTCGGCTACACCCAAACCCACACGGCTAGACCCAAACCCAGTCCGGTAGACCCAAACCCACTCCGCTAGACCAAAACCCACTCCGCTAGACCCAAACCCACTCGGCTAGACCCAAACCCATTCGGCTAGATCCAAACCCACTCGGCTAGACCCAAACCCACTCGGCTAGACCCAAACCCACTCGGCTAGACTCAAACCCAGTCGGCTAGATCCAAACCCACTCCGCTAGACCCAAACCCACTCGGCTAGACCCAAACCCACTCCGCTAGACCCAAACCCACTCCGCTAGACCCAAACCCACTCCACTAGACCCAAACCCACTCCGCTAGTCCCAAACCCACTCGGCTAGACCCAAACCCACTCGGCTAGACCCAAACCCACTCGGCTTGACCCAAACCCATTCCGCTAGACCCAAACCCACTCGGCTATACCCAAACCCACTCCGCTAGACCCTAACCCACTCCGCTAGTCCCAAACCCACTCCGCTAGGCCCAATCCCACTGCGCTAGACCCAAACCCACTCGGCTACACCCAAACCCACTCGGCTAGACCCAAACCCACTCCGCTAGACCCAAACCCACTCGGCTAGACCCAAACCCACTCGGCTAGACCCAAACCCACTCGGCTAGACCCAAAGCCACTCGGCTAGACCCAAACCCACTCGGCTAGACCCAAACCCACTCGGCTAGACCCAAACCCACTCCGCTAGACCCAAACCCACTCGGCTAGACGCAAACCCACTCGGCTAGACCCAAACCCACTCCGCTAGACCCAAACCCACTCGGCTAGACGGAAACCCACTCTGCTAGACCCAAACCCACTCGGCTAGACCCAAAACCACTCCGCTAGACCCAAACCCACTCGGCTAGACCCAAACCCACTCGGCTAGACCCAAACCCACTCGTCTAGACAGAAACACACTCGGCTAAACCCAAACCCATTCCGCTAGACCCAAACCCACTGGGCTAGACACAAACCCACTCTGCTAGACCCAAACCCACTCGGCTAGACCCAAACCCACTCGGCTACACCCAAACCCACACGGCTAGACCCAAAGCCACTCCGCTAGACCCAAACCCACTCGGCTAGACGCAAACCCACTCGGCTAGACCCAAACCCACTTGGCTATACCCAAACCCACTCGGCGAGACCCAAACCCACTCCGCTGGACCCAAACCCACTCGGCTAGACCCAAACCCACTCGGCTGGTCCCAAACCCACACGGCTAGACCCAAACCCTCTCGGCTAGACCCAAACCCATTCCGCTAGACGCAAACCCACTCGGCTACACCCAAACCCACTCAGCTAGACCCAAACCCATTCCGCTAGACCCAAACCCACTCGGCTAGACCCAAACCCACTCCGCTAGACCCAAACCCACTCGGCTAGACCCAAACCCACTCGGCTAGACCCAAACCCACTCGGCTAGACAGAAACACACTCGGCTAAATGTAAACCCACTCCGCTAGACCCAAACCCACTCGGCTAAACCCAAACCCATTCCGCTAGACCCAAACCCACTCGGCTAGACCCAAACCCACTCCGCTAGACCCAAACCCACTCGGCTAGACCCAAACCCACTCGGCTACACCCAAACCCACACGGCTAGACCCAAAGCCACTCCGCTAGACCCAAACCCACTCGGCTGGACGCAAACCCACTCGGCTAGACCCAAACCCACTTGGCTAGACCCAAACCCACTCGGCGAGACCCAAACCCACTCGGCTAGACCCAAACCCACTCGGCTAGACCCAAACCCACTCGGCTAGACCCAAACCCATTCCGCTAGACGCAAACCCACTCGGCTACACCCAAACCCACTCAGCTAGACCCAAACCCATTCCGCTAGACACAAACCCACTCGGCTAGACCCAAACCCACTCCGATAGACCCAAACCCACTCGGCTAGACCCAAACCCACTCGGCTAGACCCAAACCCACTCGGCTAGACAGAAACACACTCGGCTAAATGCAAACCCACTCCGCTAGACCCAAACCCACTCGGCTAGACCCAAACCCACTCGGCTAGACCCAAACCCACTCGGCTAGACCCAAACCCACTCCGCTAGACCCAAACCCACTCGGCTAGACCAAAACCCACTCCGCCAGACCCAAACCCACTCGGCTAGACCCAAAACCACTCCGCTAGACCCAAACCCACTCGGGTTGACCCAAACCCACTCGGCTCGACCCAAACCCACTCGTCTAGACAGAAACACACTCGGCTAAACCCAAACCCATTCCGCTAGACCCAAACCCACTCGGCTAGACCCAAACCCACTCGGCTTGACCCAAACCCACTCGGCTAGACCCAAACCCACTCGGCTACACCCACACCCACACGGCTAGACCCAAAGCCAGTCCGGTAGACCCAAACCCACTCCGCTAGACCCAAACCCACTCCGCCAGACCCAAACCCACTCGGCTCGACCCAAACCCATTCGGCTAGATCCAAACCCACTCGGCTGGACACAAACCCACTCGGCTAGACCCAAACCCACTCGGCTAGACTCAAACCCAGTCGGCTAGATCCAAACCCACTCCGCTAGACCCAAACCCACTCGGCTAGACCCAAACCCACTCGGCTAGACCCAAACCCACTCCGCTAGACCCAAACCCACTCCACTAGACGCAAACCCACTCCGCTAGACCCAAACCCACTCGGCTAGACCCAAATCCACTCGGCTAGTCCCAAACCCACTCGGCTAGACCCAAACCCATTCCGCTAGACCCAAACCCACTCGGCTATACCCAAACCCACTCTGCTAGACCCTAACCCACTCCGCTAGTCCCAAACCCACTCCGCTAGACCCAATCCCACTCCGCTAGACCCAAACCCACTCGGCTACACCCAAACCCACTCGGCTAGACCCAAACCCACTCCGCTAGACCCAAACCCACTGCGCTAGACCCAAACCCACTCGGCTACACCCAAACCCACTCGGCTAGACCCAAACCCACTCCGCTAGACCCAAACCCACTCGGCTAGACCCAAACCCACTCGGCTAGACCCAAACCCACTCGGCTAGACCCAAAGCCACTCGGCTAGACCCAAACCCACTCGGCTAGACCCAAACCCACTCGGCTAGACCCAAACCCACTCCGCTAGACCCAAACCCACTCGGCTAGACGCAAACCCACTCGGCTAGACCCAAACCCACTCCGCTAGACCCAAACCCACTCGGCTAGACGGAAACCCACTCTGCTAGACCCAAACCCACTCGGCTAGACCCAAAACCACTCCGCTAGACCCAAACCCACTCGGCTAGACCCAAACCCACTCGGCTAGACCCAAACCCACTCGTCTAGACAGAAACACACTCGGCTAAACCCAAACCCATTCCGCTAGACCCAAACCCACTGGGCTAGACACAAACCCACTCTGCTAGACCCAAACCCACTCGGCTAGACCCAAACCCACTCGGCTACACCCAAACCCACACGGCTAGACCCAAAGCCACTCCGCTAGACCCAAACCCACTCGGCTAGACGCAAACCCACTCGGCTAGACCCAAACCCACTTGGCTATACCCAAACCCACTCGGCGAGACCCAAACCCACTCCGCTGGACCCAAACCCACTCGGCTAGACCCAAACCCACTCGGCTGGTCCCAAACCCACACGGCTAGACCCAAACCCTCTCGGCTAGACCCAAACCCATTCCGCTAGACGCAAACCCACTCGGCTACACCCAAACCCACTCAGCTAGACCCAAACCCATTCCGCTAGACCCAAACCCACTCGGCTAGACCCAAACCCACTCCGCTAGACCCAAACCCACTCGGCTAGACCCAAACCCACTCGGCTAGACCCAAACCCACTCGGCTAGACAGAAACACACTCGGCTAAATGTAAACCCACTCCGCTAGACCCAAACCCACTCGGCTAAACCCAAACCCATTCCGCTAGACCCAAACCCACTCGGCTAGACCCAAACCCACTCCGCTAGACCCAAACCCACTCGGCTAGACCCAAACCCACTCGGCTACACCCAAACCCACACGGCTAGACCCAAAGCCACTCCGCTAGACCCAAACCCACTCGGCTAGACGCAAACCCACTCGGCTAGACCCAAACCCACTTGGCTAGACCCAAACCCACTCGGCGAGACCCAAACCCACTCGGCTAGACCCAAACCCACTCGGCTAGACCCAAACCCACTCGGCTAGACCCAAACCCATTCCGCTAGACGCAAACCCACTCGGCTACACCCAAACCCACTCAGCTAGACCCAAACCCATTCCGCTAGACACAAACCCACTCGGCTAGACCCAAACCCACTCCGATAGACCCAAACCCACTCGGCTAGACCCAAACCCACTCGGCTAGACCCAAACCCACTCGGCTAGACAGAAACACACTCGGCTAAATGCAAACCCACTCCGCTAGACCCAAACCCACTCGGCTAGACCCAAACCCACTCGGCTAGACCCAAACCCACTCGGCTAGACCCAAACCCACTCCGCTAGACCCAAACCCACTCGGCTAGACCAAAACCCACTCCGCCAGACCCAAACCCACTCGGCTAGACCCAAAACCACTCCGCTAGACCCAAACCCACTCGGGTTGACCCAAACCCACTCGGCTCGACCCAAACCCACTCGTCTAGACAGAAACACACTCGGCTAAACCCAAACCCATTCCGCTAGACCCAAACCCACTCGGCTAGACCCAAACCCACTCGGCTTGACCCAAACCCACTCGGCTAGACCCAAACCCACTCGGCTACACCCACACCCACACGGCTAGACCCAAAGCCAGTCCGGTAGACCCAAACCCACTCCGCTAGACCCAAACCCACTCCGCCAGACCCAAACCCACTCGGCTCGACCCAAACCCATTCGGCTAGATCCAAACCCACTCGGCTGGACACAAACCCACTCGGCTAGACCCAAACCCACTCGGCTAGACTCAAACCCAGTCGGCTAGATCCAAACCCACTCCGCTAGACCCAAACCCACTCGGCTAGACCCAAACCCACTCGGCTAGACCCAAACCCACTCCGCTAGACCCAAACCCACTCCACTAGACGCAAACCCACTCCGCTAGACCCAAACCCACTCGGCTAGACCCAAATCCACTCGGCTAGTCCCAAACCCACTCGGCTAGACCCAAACCCATTCCGCTAGACCCAAACCCACTCGGCTATACCCAAACCCACTCTGCTAGACCCTAACCCACTCCGCTAGTCCCAAACCCACTCCGCTAGACCCAATCCCACTCCGCTAGACCCAAACCCACTCGGCTACACCCAAACCCACTCGGCTAGACCCAAACCCACTCCGCTAGACCCAAACCCACTCGGCTAGACCCAAACCCACTCGGCTAGACCCAAACCCACTCGGCTAGACCCAAACCCACTCGGCTAGACCCAAAGCCACTCGGCTAGACCCAAACCCACTCGGCTAGACCCAAACCCACTCGGCTCGACCCAAACCCACTCCGCTAGACCCAAACCCACTCGGCTAGACGCAAACCCACTCGGCTAGACCCAAACCCACTCCGCTAGACCCAAACCCACTCGGCTAGACGGAAACCCACTCCGCTAGACCCAAACCCACTCGGCTAGACCCAAAACCACTCCGCTAGACCCAAACCCACTGGGCTAGACCCAAACCCACTCGGCTAGACCCAAACCCACTCGTCTAGACAGAAACACACTCGGCTAAACCCAAACCCATTCCGCTATACCCAAACACACTCGGCTAGACCCAAACCCACTCGGCTAGACCCAAACCCACTCGGCTCGACCCAAACCCACTCGGCTACACCCAAACCCACACGGCTACACCCAAACCCACACGGCTAGACCCAAAGCCACTCCGCTAGACCCAAACCCACTCGGCTAAACGCAAACCCACTCGGCTAGACCCAAACCCACTTGGCTGTACCCAAACCCACTCGGCGAGACCCAAACCCACTCCGCTAGACCCAAACCCACTCGGCTAGACCCAAACCCACTCGGCTAGACCCAAACCCACTCGGCTAGACCCAAACCCACTCGGCTAGACCCAAACCCATTCCGCTAGACGCAAACCCACTCGGCTACACCCAAACCCACTCAGCTAGACCCAAACCCATTCCGCTAGACCCAAACCCACTCGGCTAGACCCAAACCCACTCCGCTAGACCCAAACCCACTCGGCTAGACCCAAACCCACTCGGCTAGACCCAAACCCACTCGGCTAGACAGAAACACACTCGGCTAAATGCAAACCCACTCCGCTAGACCCAAACCCACTCGGCTAAACCCAAACCCATTCCGCTAGACCCAAACCCACTCGGCTAGACCCAAACCCACTCCGCTAGACCCAAACCCACTCGGCTAGACCCAAACCCACTCGGCTACACCCAAACCCACACGGCTAGACCCAAAGCCACTCCGCTAGACCCAAACCCACTCGGCTAGACGCAAACCCACTCGGCGAGACCCAAACCCACTTGGCCAGACCCAAACCCACTCGGCGAGACCCAAACCCACTCGGCTAGACCCAAACCCACTCGGCTAGACCCAAACCCACTCGGCTAGACCCAAACCCATTCCGCTAGACGCAAACCCACTCGGCTAGACCCAAACACACTCGGCTAGACAGAAACACACTCGGCTAAATGCAAACCCACTCCGCTAGACCCAAACCCACTCGGCTAGACCCAAACCCACTCGGCTAGACCCAAACCCACTCGGCTAGACCCAAACCCATTCCGCTAGACGCAAACCCACTCGGCTACTCCCAAACCCACTCAGCTAGACCCAAACCCATTCCGCTAGACCCAAACCCACTCAGCTAGACCCAAACCCACTCCGCTAGACCCAAACCCACTCGGCTAGACCCAAACCAACTCCGCTAGACCCAAACCCACTCGGCTAGGCCCAAACCCACTCCGCCAGACCCAAATGCACTCGGCTAGACCCAAACCCACTCCGCTAGACCCAAACCCACTCGGCTACACCCAAACCCACTCGGCTAGACCCAAACCCACTCGGCTAGACAGAAACACACTCGGCTAAATGCAAACCCACTCCGCTAGACCCAAACACACTCCGCTAGACCCAAACCCACTCCGCTGGACCCAAACCCACTCGGCTAGGCCCAAACCCATTCGGCTAGACACAAACCCACTCCGCTAGAACCAAACCCACTCGGCTAGACGCAAACCCACTCGGCTAGACCCAAACCCACTCGGCTAGACCGAAACCCACTCGGCTAGACCCAAACCCACTCGGCTAGACCAAAACGCACTCCGCCAGACCCAAACCCACTCGGCTAGACCCAAAACCACTCCGCTAGACCGAAACCCACTCGGCTAGACCCAAACCCACTCCGCTAGACCCAAACCCACTCGGCTAGACCCAAACCCACTCGGCTACACCCAAACCCACACGGCTAGACCCAAAGCCACTCCGCTAGACCCAAACCCACTCGGCTAGATGCAAACCCACTCGGCTAGACCCAATCCCACTTGGCTAGACTCAAACCCACGCGGCGAGACCCAAACCCACTCCGCTAGACCCAAACCCACTCGGCTAGACCCAAACCCACTCGGCTAGACCCAAACCCACTCGGCTAGACCCAAACCCATTCCGCTAGACGCAAACCCACTCGGCTACACCCAAACCCACTCAGCTAGACCCAACCCATTCCGCAAGACCCAAACCCACTCAGCTAGACCCAAACCCACTCCGCTAGACCCAAACCCACTCGGCTAAACCCAAACCCACTCCGCTAGACGCAAACCCACTCGGCTAGGCCCAAACCCACTCGGCTACACCCAAACCCACACGGCTAGACCCAAAGCCACTCCGCTAGACCCAAACCCACTCGGCTAGACGCAAACCCACTCGGCTAGACCCAAACCCACTTGGCTATACCCAAACCCACTCGGCGAGACCCAAACCCACTCCGCTGGACCCAAACCCACTCGGCTAGACCCAAACCCACTCGGCTGGACCCAAACCCACACGGCTAGACCCAAACCCTCTCGGCTAGACCCAAACCCATTCCGCTAGACGCAAACCCACTCGGCTACACCCAAACCCACTCAGCTAGACCCAAACCCATTCCGCTAGACCCAAACCCACTCGGCTAGACCCAAACCCACTCCGCTAGACCCAAACCCACTCGGCTAGACCCAAACCCACTCGGCTAGACCCAAACCCACTCGGCTAGACAGAAACACACTCGGCTAAATGTAAACCCACTCCGCTAGACCCAAACCCACTCGGCTAAACCCAAACCCATTCCGCTAGACCCAAACCCACTCGGCTAGACCCAAACCCACTCCGCTAGACCCAAACCCACTCGGCTAGACCCAAACCCACTCGGCTACACCCAAACCCACACGGCTAGACCCAAAGCCACTCCGCTAGACCCAAACCCACTCGGCTAGACGCAAACCCACTCAGCTAGACCCAAACCCACTTGGCTAGACCCAAACCCACTCGGCGAGACCCAAACCCACTCGGCTAGACCCAAACCCACTCGGCTAGACCCAAACCCATTCGGCTAGACCCAAACCCATTCCGCTAGACGCAAACCCACTCGGCTACACCCAAACCCACTCAGCTAGACCCAAACCCATTCCGCTAGACATAAACCCAGTCGGCTAGACCCAAACCCACTCCGCTAGACCCAAACCCACTCGGCTAGACCCAAACCCACTCGGCTATACCCCTAACCCACTCGGCTAGACAGAAACACACTCGGCTAAATGCAAACCCACTCCGCTAGACCCAAACCCACTCGGCTAGACCCAAACCCACTCGGCTAGACCCAAACCCACTCGGCTAGACCCAAACCCACTCCGCTAGACCCAAACCCACTCGGCTAGACCAAAACCCACTCCGCCAGACCCAAACCCACTCGGCTAGACCCAAAACCACTCCGCTAGACCCAAACCCACTCGGGTAGACCCAAACCCACTCGGCTAGACCCAAACCCACTCGTCTAGACAGAAACACACTCGGCTAAACCCAAACCCATTCCGCTAGACCCAAACCCACTCGGCTAGACCCAAACCCACTCCGCTGGACCCAAACCCACTCGGCTAGACCCAAACCCACTCGGCTACACCAAAACCCACACGGCTAGACCCAAACCACCTCCGCTAGACCCAAACCCACTCAGCTAGACCCAAACCCACTCCGCTAGACCCAAACCCACTCGGCTAGACCCAAACCCACTCCGCTAGACGCAAACCCACTCGGCTAGGCCCAAACCCACTCGGCTACACCCAAACCCACTCGGCTAGACCCAAACCCACTCCGCTAGACAGAAACACACTCGGCTAAATGCAAACCCACTCCGCTAGACCCAAACCCACTCGGCTAGACCCAAACCCACTCGGCTTGACCCAAACCCACTCGGCTAGACCCAAACCCACTCGGCTACACCCAAACCCACACGGCTAGACCCAAAGCCAGTCCGGTAGACCCAAACCCACTCCGCTAGACCCAAACCCACTCCGCTAGACCCAAACCCACTCGGCTCGACCCAAACCCATTCGGCTAGATCCAAACCCACTCGGCTGGACACAAACCCACTCGGCTAGACCCAAACCCACTCGGCTAGACTCAAACCCAGTCGGCTAGATCCAAACCCACTCCGCTAGACCCAAACCCACTCGGCTAGACCCAAACCCACTCCGCTAGACCCAAACCCACTCCGCTAGACCCAAACCCACTCCACTAGACGCAAACCCACTCCGCTAGACCCAAACCCACTCGGCTAGACCCAAATCCACTCGGCTAGTCCCAAACCCACTCGGCTAGACCCAAACCCACTCGGCTAGACCCAAACCCACTCGGCTTGACCCAAACCCATTCCGCTAGACCCAAACCCACTCGGCTATACCCAAACCCACTCTGCTAGACCCTAACCCACTCCGCTAGTCCCAAACCCACTCCGCTAGACCCAATCCCACTCCGCTAGACCCAAACCCACTCGGCTACACCCAAACCCACTCGGCTAGACCCAAACCCACTCCGCTAGACCCAAACCCACTCGGCTAGACCCAAACCCACTTGGCTAGACCCAAACCCACTCGGCTAGACCCAAAGCCACTCGGCTAGACCCAAACCCACTCGGGTAGACCCAAACCCACTCGGCTAGACCCAAACCCACTCCGCTAGACCCAAACCCACTCGGCTAGACGCAAACCCACTCGGCTAGACCCAAACCCACTCCGCTAGACCCAAACCCACTCGGCTAGACGGAAACCCACTCCGCTAGACCCAAACCCACTCGGCTAGACCCAAAACCACTCCGCTAGACCCAAACCCACTGGGCTAGACCCAAACCCACTCGGCTAGACCCAAACCCACTCGTCTAGACAGAAACACACTCGGCTAAACCCAAACCCATTCCGCTATACCCAAACCCACTCGGCTAGACCCAAACCCACTCCGCTAGACCCAAACCCACTCGGCTAGACCCAAACCCACTCGGCTACACCCAAACCCACACGGCTAGACCCAAAGCCACTCCGCTAGACCCAAACCCACTCGGCTAAACGCAAACCCACTCGGCTAGACCCAAACCCACTTGGCTATACCCAAACCCACTCGGCGAGACCCAAACCCACTCCGCTAGACCCAAACCCACTCGGCTAGACCCAAACCCACTCGGCTAGACCCAAACCCACTCGGCTAGACCCAAACCCACTCGGCTAGACCCAAACCCATTCCGCTAGACGCAAACCCACTCGGCTACACCCAAACCCACTCAGCTAGACCCAAACCCATTCCGCTAGACCCAAACCCACTCGGCTAGACCCAAACCCACTCCGCTAGACCCAAACCCACTCGGCTAGACCCAAACCCACTCGGCTAGACCCAAACCCACTCGGCTAGACAGAAACACACTCGGCTAAATGCAAACCCACTCCGCTAGACCCAAACCCACTCGGCTAAACCCAAACCCATTCCGCTAGACCCAAACCCACTCGGCTAGACCCAAACCCACTCCGCTAGACCCAAACCCACTCGGCTAGACCCAAACCCACTCGGCTACACCCAAACCCACACGGCTAGACCCAAAGCCACTCCGCTAGATCCAAACCCACTCGGCTAGACGCAAACCCACTCGGCTAGACCAAAACCCACTCCGCCAGACCCAAACCCACTCGGCTAGACCCAAAACCACTCCGCTAGACCCAAACCCACTCGGGTAGACCCAAACCCACTCGGCTAGACCCAAACCCACTCGTCTAGACAGAAACACACTCGGCTAAACCCAAACCCATTCCGCTAGACCCAAACCCACTCGGCTAGACCCAAACCCACTCCGCTGGACCCAAACCCACTCGGCTAGACCCAAACCCACTCGGCTACACCAAAACCCACACGGCTAGACCCAAACCACCTCCGCTAGACCCAAACCCACTCAGCTAGACCCAAACCCACTCCGCTAGACCCAAACCCACTCGGCTAGACCCAAACCCACTCCGCTAGACGCAAACCCACTCGGCTAGGCCCAAACCCACTCGGCTACACCCAAACCCACTCGGCTAGACCCAAACCCACTCCGCTAGACAGAAACACACTCGGCTAAATGCAAACCCACTCCGCTAGACCCAAACCCACTCGGCTAGACCCAAACCCACTCGGCTTGACCCAAACCCACTCGGCTAGACCCAAACCCACTCGGCTACACCCAAACCCACACGGCTAGACCCAAAGCCAGTCCGGTAGACCCAAACCCACTCCGCTAGACCCAAACCCACTCCGCTAGACCCAAACCCACTCGGCTCGACCCAAACCCATTCGGCTAGATCCAAACCCACTCGGCTGGACACAAACCCACTCGGCTAGACCCAAACCCACTCGGCTAGACTCAAACCCAGTCGGCTAGATCCAAACCCACTCCGCTAGACCCAAACCCACTCGGCTAGACCCAAACCCACTCCGCTAGACCCAAACCCACTCCGCTAGACCCAAACCCACTCCACTAGACGCAAACCCACTCCGCTAGACCCAAACCCACTCGGCTAGACCCAAATCCACTCGGCTAGTCCCAAACCCACTCGGCTAGACCCAAACCCACTCGGCTAGACCCAAACCCACTCGGCTTGACCCAAACCCATTCCGCTAGACCCAAACCCACTCGGCTATACCCAAACCCACTCTGCTAGACCCTAACCCACTCCGCTAGTCCCAAACCCACTCCGCTAGACCCAATCCCACTCCGCTAGACCCAAACCCACTCGGCTACACCCAAACCCACTCGGCTAGACCCAAACCCACTCCGCTAGACCCAAACCCACTCGGCTAGACCCAAACCCACTTGGCTAGACCCAAACCCACTCGGCTAGACCCAAAGCCACTCGGCTAGACCCAAACCCACTCGGGTAGACCCAAACCCACTCGGCTAGACCCAAACCCACTCCGCTAGACCCAAACCCACTCGGCTAGACGCAAACCCACTCGGCTAGACCCAAACCCACTCCGCTAGACCCAAACCCACTCGGCTAGACGGAAACCCACTCCGCTAGACCCAAACCCACTCGGCTAGACCCAAAACCACTCCGCTAGACCCAAACCCACTGGGCTAGACCCAAACCCACTCGGCTAGACCCAAACCCACTCGTCTAGACAGAAACACACTCGGCTAAACCCAAACCCATTCCGCTATACCCAAACCCACTCGGCTAGACCCAAACCCACTCCGCTAGACCCAAACCCACTCGGCTAGACCCAAACCCACTCGGCTACACCCAAACCCACACGGCTAGACCCAAAGCCACTCCGCTAGACCCAAACCCACTCGGCTAAACGCAAACCCACTCGGCTAGACCCAAACCCACTTGGCTATACCCAAACCCACTCGGCGAGACCCAAACCCACTCCGCTAGACCCAAACCCACTCGGCTAGACCCAAACCCACTCGGCTAGACCCAAACCCACTCGGCTAGACCCAAACCCACTCGGCTAGACCCAAACCCATTCCGCTAGACGCAAACCCACTCGGCTACACCCAAACCCACTCAGCTAGACCCAAACCCATTCCGCTAGACCCAAACCCACTCGGCTAGACCCAAACCCACTCCGCTAGACCCAAACCCACTCGGCTAGACCCAAACCCACTCGGCTAGACCCAAACCCACTCGGCTAGACAGAAACACACTCGGCTAAATGCAAACCCACTCCGCTAGACCCAAACCCACTCGGCTAAACCCAAACCCATTCCGCTAGACCCAAACCCACTCGGCTAGACCCAAACCCACTCCGCTAGACCCAAACCCACTCGGCTAGACCCAAACCCACTCGGCTACACCCAAACCCACACGGCTAGACCCAAAGCCACTCCGCTAGATCCAAACCCACTCGGCTAGACGCAAACCCACTCGGCGAGACCCAAACCCACTTGGCCAGACCCAAACCCACTCGGCGAGACCCAAACCCACTCGGCTAGACCCAAACCCACTCGGCTAGACCCAAACCCACTCGGCTAGACCCAAACCCACTCGGCTAGACCCAAACCCACTCGGCTAGACCCAAACCCATTCCGCTAGACGCAAACCCACTCGGCTACACCCAAACCCACTCAGCTAGACCCAAACCCATTCCGCTAGACCCAAACCCACTCAGCTAGACCCAAACCCACTCCGCTAGACCCAAACCCACTCGGCTAGACCCAAACCCACTCCGCTAGACCCAAACCCACTCGGCTAGGCCCAAACCCACTCCGCCAGACCCAAATGCACTCGGCTAGACCCAAACCCACTCCGCTAGACCCAAACCCACTCGGCTACACCCAAACCCACTCGGCTAGACCCAAACCCACTCGGCTAGACAGAAACACACTCGGCTAAATGCAAACCCACTCCGCTAGACCCAAACACACTCGGCTAGACCCAAACCCACTCGGCTTGACCCAAACCCACTCGGCTAGACCCAAACCCACTCGGCTACACCCAAACCCACACGGCTAGACCCAAAGCCACTCCGGTAGACCCAAACCCACTCCGCTAGACCCAAACCCACTCCGCTGGACCCAAACCCACTCGGCTAGGCCCAAACCCATTCGGCTAGACACAAACCCACTCCGCTAGACCCAAACCCACTCGGCTAGACGCAAACCCACTCGGCTAGACCCAAACCCACTCGGCTAGACCGAAACCCACTCCGCTAGACCCAAACCCACTCGGCTAGACCAAAACCCACTCCGCCAGACCCAAACCCACTCGGCTAGACCCAAAACCACTCCGCTAGACCCAAACCCACTCGGCTAGACCCAAACCCACTTGGCTAGACCCAAACCCACTCGTCTAGTCAGAAACACACTCGGCTAAACCCAAACCCATTCCGCTAGACCGAAACCCACTCGGCTAGACCCAAACCCACTCCGCTAGACCCAAACCCACTCGGCTAGACCCAAACCCACTCGGCTACACCCAAACCCACACGGCTAGACCCAAAGCCACTCCGCTAGACCCAAACCCACTCGGCTAGATGCAAACCCACTCGGCTAGAACCAATCCCACTTGGCTAGACCCAAACCCACGCGGCGAGACCCAAACCCACTCCGCTAGACCCAAACCCACTCGGCTAGACCCAAACCCACTCGGCTAGACCCAAACCCACTCGGCTAGACCCAAACCCATTCCGCTAGACGCAAACCCACTCGGCTACACCCAAACCCACTCAGCTAGACCCAAACCCATTCCGCAAGACCCAAACCCACTCAGCTAGACCCAAACCCACTCCGCTAGACCCAAACCCACTCGGCTAAACCCAAACCCACTCCGCTAGACGCAAACCCACTCGGCTAGGCCCAAACCCACTCGGCTACACCCAAACCCACTCGGCTAGACCCAAACCCACTCCGCTAGACAGAAACACACTCGGCTAAATGCAAACCCACTCCGCTAGACCCAAACCCACTCGGCTAGACCCAAACCCTCTCGGCTTGACCCAAACCCACTCGGCTAGACCCAAACCCACTCGGCTACACCCAAACCCAGACGGCTAGACCCAAAGCCAGTCCGGTAGACCCAAACCCACTCCGCTAGACCAAAACCCACTCCGCTAGACCCAAACCCACTCGGCTAGACCCAAACCCATTCGGCTAGATCCAAACCCACTCGGCTAGACCCAAACCCACTCGGCTAGACCCAAACCCATTCGGCTAGACTCAAACCCAGTCGGCTAGATCCAAACCCACTCCGCTAGACCCAAACCCACTCGGCTAGACCCAAACCCACTCCGCTAGACCCAAACCCACTCGGCTAGACCCAAACCCACTCCGCTAGACCCAAACCCACTCGGCTAGACGGAAACCCACTCCGCTAGACCCAAACCCACTCGGCTAGACCCAAAACCACTCCGCTAGACCCAAACCCACTGGGCTAGACCCAAACCCACTCGGCTAGACCCAAACCCACTCGTCTAGACAGAAACACACTCGGCTAAACCCAAACCCACACGGCTATACCCAAACCCACTCGGCTAGACCCAAACCCACTCCGCTAGACCCAAACCCACTCGGCTAGACCCAAACCCACTCGGCTACACCCAAACCCACACGGCTAGACCCAAAGCCACTCCGCTAGACCCAAACCCACTCGGCTAAACGCAAACCCACTCGGCTAGACCCAAACCCACTTGGCTATACCCAAACCCACTCGGCGAGACCCAAACCCACTCCGCTAGACCCAAACCCACTTGGCTAGACCCAAACCCACTCGGCTAGACCCAAACCCACTCCGCTAGACCCAAACCCACTCGGCTAGACCCAAACCCACTCGGCTAGACCCAAACCCACTCGGCTAGACAGAAACACACTCGGCTAAATGCAAACCCACTCCGCTAGACCCAAACCCACTCGGCTAAACCCAAACCCATTCCGCTAGACCCAAACCCACTCGGCTAGACCCAAACCCACTCCGCTAGACCCAAACCCACTTGGCTACACCCAAACCCACTCGGCTACACCCAAACCCACACGGCTAGACCCAAAGCCACTCCGCTAGACCCAAACCCACTCGGCTAGACGCAAACCCACTCGGCGAGACCCAAACCCACTTGGCCAGACCCAAACCCACTCGGCGAGACCCAAACCCACTCGGCTAGACCCAAACCCACTCGGCTAGACCCAAACCCACTCGGCTAGACCCAAACCCATTCCGCTAGACGCAAACCCACTCGGCTAGACCCAAACACACTCGGCTAGACAGAAACACACTCGGCTAAATGCAAACCCACTCCGCTAGACCCAAACCCACTCGGCTAGACCCAAACCCACTCGGCTAGACCCAAACCCACTCGGCTAGACCCAAACCCATTCCGCTAGACGCAAACCCACTCGGCTACACCCAAACCCACTCAGCTAGACCCAAACCCATTCCGCTAGACCCAAACCCACTCAGCTAGACCCAAACCCACTCCGCTAGACCCAAACCCACTCGGCTAGACCCAAACCCACTCCGCTAGACCCAAACCCACTCGGCTAGGCCCAAACCCACTCCGCCAGACCCAAATGCACTCGGCTAGACCCAAACCCACTCCGCTAGACCCAAACCCACTCGGCTACACCCAAACCGACTCGGCTAGACCCAAACCCACTCGGCTAGACAGAAACACACTCGGCTAAATGCAAACCCACTCCGCTAGACCCAAACACACTCGGCTAGACCCAAACCCACTCGGCTTGACCCAAACCCACTCGGCTAGACCCAAACCCACTCGGCTACACCCAAACCCACACGGCTAGACCCAAAGCCACTCCGGTAGACCCAAACCCACTCCGCTAGACCCAAACCCACTCCGCTGGACCCAAACCCACTCGGCTAGGCCCAAACCCATTCGGCTAGACACAAACCCACTCCGCTAGACCCAAACCCACTCGGCTAGACGCAAACCCACTCGGCTAGACCCAAACCCACTCGGCTAGACCGAAACCCACTCCGCTAGACCCAAACCCACTCGGCTAGACCAAAACCCACTCCGCCAGACCCAAACCCACTCGGCTAGACCCAAAACCACTCCGCTAGACCCAAACCCACTCGGCTAGACCCAAACCCACTTGGCTAGACCCAAACCCACTCGTCTAGACAGAAACACACTCGGCTAAACCCAAACCCATTCCGCTAGACCGAAACCCACTCGGCTAGACCCAAACCCACTCCGCTAGACCCAAACCCACTCGGCTAGACCCAAACCCACTCGGCTACACCCAAACCCACACGGCTAGACCCAAAGCCACTCCGCTAGACCCAAACCCACTCGGCTAGATGCAAACCCACTCGGCTAGACCCAATCCCACTTGGCTAGACCCAAACCCACGCGGCGAGACCCAAACCCACTCCGCTAGACCCAAACCCACTCGGCTAGACCCAAACCCACTCGGCTAGACCCAAACCCACTCGGCTAGACCCAAACCCATTCCGCTAGACGCAAACCCACTCGGCTACACCCAAACCCACTCAGCTAGACCCAAACCCATTCCGCAAGACCCAAACCCACTCAGCTAGACCCAAACCCACTCCGCTAGACCCAAACCCACTCGGCTAAACCCAAACCCACTCCGCTAGACGCAAACCCACTCGGCTAGGCCCAAACCCACTCGGCTACACCCAAACCCACTCGGCTACACCCAAACCCACACGGCTAGACCCAAAGCCACTCCGCTAGACCCAAACCCACTCGGCTAGACGCAAACCCACTCGGCTAGACCCAAACCCACTTGGCTATACCCAAACCCACTCGGCGAGACCCAAACCCACTCCGCTGGACCCAAACCCACTCGGCTAGACCCAAACCCACTCGGCTGGTCCCAAACCCACACGGCTAGACCCAAACCCTCTCGGCTAGACCCAAACCCATTCCGCTAGACGCAAACCCACTCGGCTACACCCAAACCCACTCAGCTAGACCCAAACCCATTCCGCTAGACCCAAACCCACTCGGCTAGACCCAAACCCACTCCGCTAGACCCAAACCCACTCGGCTAGACCCAAACCCACTCGGCTAGACCCAAACCCACTCGGCTAGACAGAAACACACTCGGCTAAATGTAAACCCACTCCGCTAGACCCAAACCCACTCGGCTAAACCCAAACCCATTCCGCTAGACCCAAACCCACTCGGCTAGACCCAAACCCACTCCGCTAGACGCAAACCCACTCGGCTAGACCCAAACCCACTCGGCTACACCCAAACCCACACGGCTAGACCCAAAGCCACTCCGCTAGACCCAAACCCACTCGGCTAGACGCAAACCCACTCGGCTAGACCCAAACCCACTTGGCTAGACCCAAACCCACTCGGCGAGACCCAAACCCACTCGGCTAGACCCAAACCCACTCGGCTAGACCCAAACCCACTCGGCTAGACCCAAACCCATTCCGCTAGACGCAAACCCACTCGGCTACACCCAAACCCACTCAGCTAGACCCAAACCCATTCCGCTAGACCCAAACCCACTCGGCTAGACCCAAACCCACTCCGCTAGACCCAAACCCACTCGGCTAGACCCAAACCACCTCCGCTAGACCCAAACCCACTCGGCTAGACCCAAACCCACTCCGCTAGACAGAAACACACTCGGCTAAATGCAAACCCACTCCGCTAGACCCAAACCCACTCGGCTAGACCCAAACCCACTCGGCTTGACCCAAACCCACTCGGCTAGACCCAAACCCACTCGGCTACACCCAAACCCACACGGCTAGACCCAAAGCCAGTCCGGTAGACCCAAACCCACTCCGCTAGACCCAAACCCACTCCGCTAGACCCAAACCCACTCGGCTCGACCCAAACCCATTCGGCTAGATCCAAACCCACTCGGCTGGACACAAACCCACTCGGCTAGACCCAAACCCACTCGGCTAGACTCAAACCCAGTCGGCTAGATCCAAACCCACTCCGCTAGACCCAAACCCACTCGGCTAGACCCAAACCCACTCCGCTAGACCCAAACCCACTCCGCTAGACCCAAACCCACTACACTAGACGCAAACCCACTCCGCTAGACCCAAACCCACTCGGCTAGACCCAAATCCACTCGGCTAGTCCCAAACCCACTCGGCTAGACCCAAACCCACTCGGCTAGACCCAAACCCACTCGGCTTGACCCAAACCCATTCCGCTAGACCCAAACCCACTCGGCTATACCCAAACCCACTCTGCTAGACCCTAACCCACTCCGCTAGTCCCAAACCCACTCCGCTAGACCCAATCCCACTCCGCTAGACCCAAACCCACTCGGCTACACCCAAACCCACTCGGCTAGACCCAAACCCACTCCGCTAGACCCAAACCCACTCGGCTAGACCCAAACCCACTCGGCTAGACCCAAACCCACTCGGCTAGACCCAAAGCCACTCGGCTAGACCCAAACCCACTCGGCTAGACCCAAACCCACTCGGCTAGACCCAAACCCACTCCGCTAGAC
This sequence comes from Raja brachyura, assembly GCA_963514005.1. The sequence continues at coordinate 1,418,138 of OY740819.1, read as the reverse complement.
CCAAACCCACTCGGCTAGACGCAAACCCACTCGGCTAGACCCAAACCCACTCCGCTAGACCCAAACCCACTCGGCTAGACGGAAACCCACTCCGCTAGACCCAAACCCACTCGGCTAGACCCAAAACCACTCCGCTAGACCCAAACCCACTGGGCTAGACCCAAACCCACTCGGCTAGACCCAAACCCACTCGTCTAGACAGAAACACACTCGGCTAAACCCAAACCCATTCCGCTATACCCAAACCCACTCGGCTAGACCCAAACCCACTCCGCTAGACCCAAACCCACTCGGCTAGACCCAAACCCACTCGGCTACACCCAAACCCACACGGCTAGACCCAAAGCCACTCCGCTAGACCCAAACCCACTCGGCTAAACGCAAACCCACTCGGCTAGACCCAAACCCACTTGGCTATACCCAAACCCACTTGGCTATACCCAAACCCACTCGGCGAGACCCAAACCCACTCCGCTAGACCCAAACCCACTCGGCTAGACCCAAACCCACTCGGCTAGACCCAAACCCACTCGGCTAGACCCAAACCCACTCGGCTAGACCCAAACCCATTCCGCTAGACGCAAACCCACTCGGCTACACCCAAACCCACTCAGCTAGACCCAAACCCATTCCGCTAGACCCAAACCCACTCGGCTAGACCCAAACCCACTCCGCTAGACCCAAACCCACTCGGCTAGACCCAAACCCACTCGGCTAGACCCAAACCCACTCGGCTAGACAGAAACACACTCGGCTAAATGCAAACCCACTCCGCTAGACCCAAACCCACTCGGCTAAACCCAAACCCATTCCGCTAGACCCAAACCCACTCGGCTAGACCCAAACCCACTCCGCTAGACCCAAACCCACTCGGCTAGACCCAAACCCACTCGGCTACACCCAAACCCACACGGCTAGACCCAAAGCCACTCCGCTAGACCCAAACCCACTCGGCTAGACGCAAACCCACTCGGCGAGACCCAAACCCACTTGGCCAGACCCAAACCCACTCGGCGAGACCCAAACCCACTCGGCTAGACCCAAACCCACTCGGCTAGACCCAAACCCACTCGGCTAGACCCAAACCCATTCCGCTAGACGCAAACCCACTCGGCTAGACCCAAACCCACTCGGCTAGACCCAAACCCATTCCGCTAGACGCAAACCCACTCGGCTACACCCAAACCCACTCAGCTAGACCCAAACCCATTCCGCTAGACCCAAACCCACTCAGCTAGACCCAAACCCACTCCGCTAGACCCAAACCCACTCGGCTAGACCCAAACCCACTCCGCTAGACCCAAACCCACTCGGCTAGGCCCAAACCCACTCCGCCAGACCCAAATGCACTCGGCTAGACCCAAACCCACTCCGCTAGACCCAAACCCACTCGGCTACACCCAAACCCACTCGGCTAGACCCAAACCCACTCGGCTAGACAGAAACACACTCGGCTAAATGCAAACCCACTCCGCTAGACCCAAACACACTCGGCTAGACCCAAACCCACTCGGCTTGACCCAAACCCACTCGGCTAGACCCAAACCCACTCGGCTACACCCAAACCCACACGGCTAGACCCAAAGCCACTCCGGTAGACCCAAACCCACTCCGCTAGACCCAAACCCACTCCGCTGGACCCAAACCCACTCGGCTAGGCCCAAACCCATTCGGCTAGACACAAACCCACTCCGCTAGACCCAAACCCACTCGGCTAGACGCAAACCCACTCGGCTAGACCCAAACCCACTCGGCTAGACCGAAACCCACTCCGCTAGACCCAAACCCACTCGGCTAGACCAAAACCCACTCCGCCAGACCCAAACCCACTCGGCTAGACCCAAAACCACTCCGCTAGACCCAAACCCACTCGGCTAGACCCAAACCCACTTGGCTAGACCCAAACCCACTCGTCTAGACAGAAACACACTCGGCTAAACCCAAACCCATTCCGCTAGACCGAAACCCACTCGGCTAGACCCAAACCCACTCCGCTAGACCCAAACCCACTCGGCTAGACCCAAACCCACTCGGCTACACCCAAACCCACACGGCTAGACCCAAAGCCACTCCGCTAGACCCAAACCCACTCGGCTAGATGCAAACCCACTCGGCTAGACCCAATCCCACTTGGCTAGACCCAAACCCACGCGGCGAGACCCAAACCCACTCCGCTAGACCCAAACCCACTCGGCTAGACCCAAACCCACTCGGCTAGACCCAAACCCACTCGGCTAGACCCAAACCCATTCCGCTAGACGCAAACCCACTCGGCTACACCCAAACCCACTCAGCTAGACCCAAACCCATTCCGCAAGACCCAAACCCACTCAGCTAGACCCAAACCCACTCCGCTAGACCCAAACCCACTCGGCTAAACCCAAACCCACTCCGCTAGACGCAAACCCACTCGGCTAGACCCAAACCCACTCGGCTACACCCAAACCCACACGGCTAGACCCAAAGCCAGTCCGGTAGACCCAAACCCACTCCGCTAGACCAAAACCCACTCCGCTAGACCCAAACCCACTCCGCTAGACCCAAACCCATTCGGCTAGATCCAAACCCACTCGGCTAGACCTAAAACCCACTCGGCTAGACCCAAACCCATTCGGCTAGACTCAAACCCAGTCGGCTAGATCCAAACCCACTCCGCTAGACCCAAACCCACTCGGCTAGACCCAAACCCACTCCGCTAGACCCAAACCCACTCGGCTTGACCCAAACCCATTCCGCTAGACCCAAACCCACTCGGCTATACCCAAACCCACTCTGCTAGACCCTAACCCACTCCGCTAGTCCCAAACCCACTCCGCTAGACCCAATCCCACTCCGCTAGACCCAAACCCACTCGGCTACACCCAAACCCACTCGGCTAGACCCAAACCCACTCCGCTAGACCCAAACCCACTCGGCTAGACCCAAACCCACTCGGCTAGACCCAAACCCACTCGGCTAGACCCAAAGCCACTCGGCTAGACCCAAACCCACTCGGCTAGACCCAAACCCACTCGGCTAGACCCAAACCCACTCCGCTAGACCCAAACCCACTCGGCTAGACGCAAACCCACTCGGCTAGACCCAAACCCACTCCGCTAGACCCAAACCCACTCGGCTAGACGGAAACCCACTCCGCTAGACCCAAACCCACTCGGCTAGACCCAAAACCACTCCGCTAGACCCAAACCCACTGGGCTAGACCCAAACCCACTGGGCTAGACCCAAACCCACTCGTCTAGACAGAAACACACTCGGCTAAACCCAAACCCATTCCGCTAGACCGAAACCCACTCGGCTAGACCCAAACCCACTCCGCTAGACCCAAACCCACTCGGCTAGACCCAAACCCACTCGGCTACACCCAAACCCACACGGCTAGACCCAAAGCCACTCCGCTAGACCCAAACCCACTCGGCTAGATGCAAACCCACTCGGCTAGACCCAATCCCACTTGGCTAGACCCAAACCCACGTGGCGAGACCCAAACCCACTCCGCTAGACCCAAACCCACTCGGCTAGACCCAAACCCACTCGGCTAGACCCAAACCCACTCGGCTAGACCCAAACCCATTCCGCTAGACGCAAACCCACTCGGCTACACCCAAACCCACTCAGCTAGACCCAAACCCATTCCGCAAGACCCAAACCCACTCAGCTAGACCCAAACCCACTCCGCTAGACCCAAACCCACTCGGCTAAACCCAAACCCACTCCGCTAGACGCAAACCCACTCGGCTAGACCCAAACCCACTCGGCTACACCCAAACCCACACGGCTAGACCCAAAGCCAGTCCGGTAGACCCAAACCCACTCCGCTAGACCAAAACCCACTCCGCTAGACCCAAACCCACTCGGCTAGACCCAAACCCATTCGGCTAGATCCAAACCCACTCGGCTAGACCCAAACCCACTCGGCTAGACCCAAACCCATTCGGCTAGACTCAAACCCAGTCGGCTAGATCCAAACCCACTCCGCTAGACCCAAACCCACTCGGCTAGACCCAAACCCACTCCGCTAGACCCAAACCCACTCGGCTTGACCCAAACCCATTCCACTAGACCCAAACCCACTCGGCTATACCCAAACCCACTCTGCTAGACCCTAACCCACTCCGCTAGTCCCAAACCCACTCCGCTAGACCCAATCCCACTCCGCTAGACCCAAACCCACTCGGCTACACCCAAACCCACTCGGCTAGACCCAAACCCACTCCGCTAGACCCAAACCCACTCGGCTAGACCCAAACCCACTCGGCTAGACCCAAACCCACTCGGCTAGACCCAAAGCCACTCGGCTAGACCCAAACCCACTCGGCTAGACCCAAACCCACTCGGCTAGACCCAAACCCACTCCGCTAGACCCAAACCCACTCGGCTAGACGCAAACCCACTCGGCTAGACCCAAACCCACTCCGCTAGACCCAAACCCACTCGGCTAGACGGAAACCCACTCCGCTAGACCCAAACCCACTCGGCTAGACCCAAAACCACTCCGCTAGACCCAAACCCACTGGGCTAGACCCAAACCCACTCGGCTAGACCCAAACCCACTCGTCTAGACAGAAACACACTCGGCTAAACCCAAACCCATTCCGCTATACCCAAACCCACTCGGCTAGACCCAAACCCACTCCGCTAGACCCAAACCCACTCGGCTAGACCCAAACCCACTCGGCTACACCCAAACCCACACGGCTAGACCCAAAGCCACTCCGCTAGACCCAAACCCACTCGGCTAAACGCAAACCCACTCGGCTAGACCCAAACCCACTTGGCTATACCCAAACCCACTCGGCGAGACCCAAACCCACTCCGCTAGACCCAAACCCACTCGGCTAGACCCAAACCCACTCGGCTAGACCCAAACCCACTCGGCTAGACCCAAACCCACTCGGCTAGACCCAAACCCATTCCGCTAGACGCAAACCCACTCGGCTACACCCAAACCCACTCAGCTAGACCCAAACCCATTCCGCTAGACCCAAACCCACTCGGCTAGACCCAAACCCACTCCGCTAGACCCAAACCCACTCGGCTAGACCCAAACCCACTCGGCTAGACCCAAACCCACTCGGCTAGACAGAAACACACTCGGCTAAATGCAAACCCACTCCGCTAGACCCAAACCCACTCGGCTAAACCCAAACCCATTCCGCTAGACCCAAACCCACTCGGCTAGACCCAAACCCACTCCGCTAGACCCAAACCCACTCGGCTAGACCCAAACCCACTCGGCTACACCCAAACCCACACGGCTAGACCCAAAGCCACTCCGCTAGACCCAAACCCACTCGGCTAGACGCAAACCCACTCGGCGAGACCCAAACCCACTTGGCCAGACCAAAACCCACTCGGCGAGACCCAAACCCACTCGGCTAGACCCAAACCCACTCGGCTAGACCCAAACCCACTCGGCTAGACCCAAACCCATTCCGCTAGACGCAAACCCACTCGGCTAGACCCAAACACACTCGGCTAGACAGAAACACACTCGGCTAAATGCAAACCCACTCGGCTAGACCCAAACCCACTCGGCTAGACCCAAACCCATTCCGCTAGACGCAAACCCACTCGGCTACACCCAAACCCACTCAGCTAGACCCAAACCCATTCCGCTAGACCCAAACCCACTCAGCTAGACCCAAACCCACTCCGCTAGACCCAAACCCACTCGGCTAGACCCAAACCCACTCCGCTAGACCCAAACCCACTCGGCTAGGCCCAAACCCACTCCGCCAGACCCAAATGCACTCGGCTAGACCCAAACCCACTCCGCTAGACCCAAACCCACTCGGCTACACCCAAACCCACTCGGCTAGACCCAAACCCACTCGGCTAGACAGAAACACACTCGGCTAAATGCAAACCCACTCCGCTAGACCCAAACACACTCGGCTAGACCCAAACCCACTCGGCTTGACCCAAACCCACTCGGCTAGACCCAAACCCACTCGGCTACACCCAAACCCACACGGCTAGACCCAAAGCCACTCCGGTAGACCCAAACCCACTCCGCTAGACCCAAACCCACTCCGCTGGACCCAAACCCACTCGGCTAGGCCCAAACCCATTCGGCTAGACACAAACCCACTCCGCTAGACCCAAACCCACTCGGCTAGACGCAAACCCACTCGGCTAGACCCAAACCCACTCGGCTAGACCGAAACCCACTCCGCTTGACCCAAACCCACTCGGCTAGACCAAAACCCACTCCGCCAGACCCAAACCCACTCGGCTAGACCCAAAACCACTCCGCTAGACCAAAACCCACTCGGCTAGACCCAAACCCACTTGGCTAGACCCAAACCCACTCGTCTAGACAGAAACACACTCGGCTAAACCCAAACCCATTCCGCTAGACCGAAACCCACTCGGCTAGACCCAAACCCACTCCGCTAGACCCAAACCCACTCGGCTAGACCCAAACCCACTCGGCTACCCCCAAACCCACACGGCTAGACCCAAAGCCACTCCGCTAGACCCAAACCCACTCGGCTAGATGCAAACCCACTCGGCTAGACCCAATCCCACTTGGCTAGACCCAAACCCACGCGGCGAGACCCAAACCCACTCCGCTAGACCCAAACCCACTCGGCTAGACCCAAACCCACTCGGCTAGACCCAAACCCACTCGGCTAGACCCAAACCCATTCCGCTAGACGCAAACCCACTCGGCTACACCCAAACCCACTCAGCTAGACCCAAACCCATTCCGCAAGACCCAAACCCACTCAGCTAGACCCAAACCCACTCCGCTAGACCCAAACCCACTCGGCTAAACCCAAACCCACTCCGCTAGACGCAAACCCACTCGGCTAGACCCAAACCCACTCGGCTACACCCAAACCCACACGGCTAGACCCAAAGCCAGTCCGGTAGACCCAAACCCACTCCGCTAGACCAAAACCCACTCCGCTAGACCCAAACCCACTTGGCTAGACCCAAACCCATTCGGCTAGATCCAAACCCACTCGGCTAGACCCAAACCCACTCGGCTAGACCCAAACCCATTCGGCTAGACTCAAACCCAGTCGGCTAGATCCAAACCCACTCCGCTAGACCCAAACCCACTCGGCTAGACCCAAACCCACTCCGCTAGACCCAAACCCACTCCGCTAGACCCAAACCCACTCCACTAGACCCAAACCCACTCCGCTAGTCCCAAACCCACTCGGCTAGACCCAAACCCACTCGGCTAGACTCAAACCCACTCGGCTTGACCCAAACCCATTCCGCTAGACCCAAACCCACTCGGCTATACCCAAACCCACTCCGCTAGACCCTAACCCACTCCGCTAGTCCCAAACCCACTCCGCTAGGCCCAATCCCACTCCGCTAGACCCAAACCCACTCGGCTACATCCAAACCCACTCGGCTAGACCCAAACCCACTCCGCTAGACCCAAACCCACTCGGCTAGACCCAAACCCACTCGGCTAGACCCAAACCCACTCGGCTAGACCCAAACCCACTCCGCTAGACCCAAACCCACTCGGCTAGACCCAAACCCACTCGGCTAGACCCAAACCCACTCCGCTAGACCCAAACCCACTCGGCTAGACGCAAACCCACTCGGCTAGACCCAAACCCACTCCGCTAGACCCAAACCCACTCGGCTAGACGGAAACCCACTCTGCTAGACCCAAACCCACTCCGCTAGACCAAAACCCACTCCGCTAGACCCAAACCCACTCGGCTAGACCCAAACCCATTCGGCTAGATCCAAACCCACTCGGCTAGACCCAAACCCACTCGGCTAGACCCAAACCCATTCGGCTAGACTCAAACCCAGTCGGCTAGATCCAAACCCACTCCGCTAGACCCAAACCCACTCGGCTAGACCCAAACCCACTCCGCTAGACCCAAACCCACTCCGCTAGACCCAAACCCACTCCACTAGACCCAAACCCACTCCGCTAGTCCCAAACCCACTCGGCTAGACCCAAACCCACTCGGCTAGACTCAAACCCACTCGGCTTGACCCAAACCCATTCCGCTAGACCCAAACCCACTCGGCTATACCCAAACCCACTCCGCTAGACCCTAACCCACTCCGCTAGTCCCAAACCCACTCCGCTAGGCCCAATCCCACTCCGCTAGACCCAAACCCACTCGGCTACATCCAAACCCACTCGGCTAGACCCAAACCCACTCCGCTAGACCCAAACCCACTCGGCTAGACCCAAACCCACTCGGCTAGACCCAAACCCACTCGGCTAGACCCAAAGCCACTCGGCTAGACCCAAACCCACTCGGCTAGACCCAAACCCACTCGGCTAGACCCAAACCCACTCCGCTAGACCCAAACCCACGCGGCTAGACGCAAACCCACTCGGCTAGACCCAAACCCACTCCGCTAGACCCAAACCCACTCGGCTAGACGGAAACCCACTCTGCTAGACCCAAACCCACTCGGCTAGACCCAAAACCACTCCGCTAGACCCAAACCCACTCGGCTAGACCCAAACCCACTCGGCTAGACCCAAACCCACTCGTCTAGACAGGAACACACTCGGCTAAACCCAAACCCATTCCGCTAGACCCAAACCCACTCGGCTAGACACAAACCCACTCCGCTAGACCCAAACCCACTCGGCTAGACCCAAACCCACTCGGCTACACCCAAACCCACACGGCTAGACCCAAAGCCACTCCGCTAGACCCAAACCCACTCGGCTAGAAGCAAACCCACTCGGCTAGACCCAAACCCACTTGGCTATACCCAAACCCACTCGGCGAGACCCAAACCCACACCGCTGGACCCAAACCCACTCGGCTAGACCCAAACCCACTCGGCTGGTCCCAAACCCACTCGGCTAGACCCAAACCAACTCGGCTAGACCCAAACCCATTCCGCTAGACGCAAACCCACTCGGCTACACCCAAACCCACTCAGCTAGACCCAAACCCATTCCGCTAGACCCAAACCCACTCGGCTAGACCCAAACCCACTCCGCTAGACCCAAACCCACTCGGCTAGACCCAAACCCACTCGGCTAGACCCAAACCCACTCGGCTAGACAGAAACACACTCGGCTAAATGTAAACCCACTCCGTTAGACCCAAACCCACTCGGCGAGACCCAAACCCACTCGGCTAGACCCAAACCCACTCGGCTAGACCCAAACCCACTCGGCTAGACCCAAACCCATTCCGCTAGACGCAAACCCACTCGGCTACACCCAAACCCACTCAGCTAGACCCAAACCCATTCCGCTAGACACAAACCCACTCGGCTAGACCCAAACCCACTCCGCTAGACCCAAACCCACTCGGCTAGACCCAAACCCACTCGGCTAGACCCAAACCCACTCGGCTAGACAGAAACACACTCGGCTAAATGCAAACCCACTCCGCTAGACCCAAACCCACTCGGCTAGACCCAAACCCACTCGGCTAGACCCAAACCCACTCGGCTAGACCCAAACCCACTCCGCTAGACCCAAACCCACTCGGCTAGACCAAAACCCACTCCGCCAGACCCAAACCCACTCGGCTAGACCCAAAACCACTCCGCTAGACCCAAACCCACTCGGGTAGACCCAAACCCACTCGGCTAGACCCAAACCCACTCGTCTAGACAGAAACACACTCGGCTAAACCCAAACCCACTCAGCTAGACCCAAACCCACTCCGCTAGACCCAAACCCACTCGGCTAGACCCAAACCCACTCCGCTAGACGCAAACCCACTCGGCTAGGCCCAAACCCACTCGGCTACACCCAAACCCACTCGGCTAGACCCAAACCCACTCGGCTACACCCAAACCCACACGGCTAGACCCAAAGCCAGTCCGGTAGACCCAAACCCACTCCGCTAGACCCAAACCCACTCCGCTAGACCCAAACCCACTCGGCTCGACCCAAACCCATTCGGCTAGTTCCAAACCCACTCGGCTAGACCCAAACCCACTCGGCTAGACCCAAACCCACTCGGCTAGACTCAAACCCAGTCGGCTAGATCCAAACCCACTCCGCTAGACCCAAACCCACTCGGCTAGACCCAAACCCACTCCGCTAGACACAAACCCACTCCGCTAGACCCAAACCCACTCCACTAGACCCAAACCCACTCCGCTAGACCCAAACCCACTCGGCTAGACCCAAATCCACTCGGCTAGTCCCAAACCCACTCGGCTAGACCCAAACCCACTCGGCTAGACCCAAACCCACTCGGCTTCACCCAAACCCATTCCGCTAGACCCAAACCCACTCGGCTATACCCAAACCCACTCGGCTTGACCCAAAACCACTCCGCTAGACCCAATCCCACTCCGCTAGACCCAAACCCACTCGGCTACACCCAAACCCACTCGGCTAGACCCAAACCCACTCCGCTAGACCCAAACCCACTCGGCTAGACCCAAACCCACTCGGCTAGACCCAAACCTACTCGGCTAGACCCAAAGCCACTCGGCTAGACCCAAACCCACTCGGCTAGACCCAAACCCACTCGGCTAGACCCAAACCCACTCCGCTAGACCCAAACCCACTCGGCTAGACGCAAACCCACTCGGCTAGACCCAAACCCACTCCGCTAGACCCAAACCCACTCGGCTAGACGGAAACCCACTCCGCTAGACCCAAACCCACTCGGCTAGACCCAAAACCACTCCGCTAGACCCAAACCCACTGGGCTAGACCCAAACCCACTCGGCTAGACCCAAACCAACTCGTCTAGACAGAAACACACTCGGCTAAACCCAAACCCATTCCGCTATACCCAAACCCACTCGGCTAGACGCAAACCCACTCCGCTAGACCCAAACCCACTCGGCTAGACCCAAACCCACTCGGCTACACCCAAACCCACACGGCTAGACCCAAAGCCACTCCGCTAGACCCAAACCCACTCGGCTAAACGCAAACCCACTCGGCGAGACCCAAACCCACTCCGCTAGACCCAAACCCACTCGGCTAGACCCAAACCCACACGGCTAGACCCAAACCCACTCGGCTAGACCCAAACCCACTCGGCTAGACCCAAACCCATTCCGCTAGACGCAAACCCACTCGGCTACACCCAAACCCACTCAGCTAGAACCAAACCCATTCCGCTAGACCCAAACCCACTCGGCTAGACCCAAACCCACTCCGCTAGACACAAACCCACTCGGCTAGACCCAAACCCACTCGGCTAGACCCAAACCCACTCGGCTAGACAGAAACACACTCGGCTAAATGCAAACCCACTCCGCTAGACCCAAACCCACTCGGCTAAACCCAAACCCATTCCGCTAGACCCAAACCCACTCGGCTAGACCCAAACCCATTCCGCTAGACCCAAACCCACTCGGCTAGACCCAAACCCATTCCGCTAGACCCAAACCCACTCGGCTAGACCCAAACCCACTCCGCTAGACCCAAACCCACTCGGCTAGACCCAAACCCACTCGGCTACACCCAAACCCACACGGCTAGACCCAAAGCCACTCCGCTAGACCCAAACCCACTCGGCTAGACGCAAACCCACTCGGCGAGACCCAAACCCACTTGGCCAGACCCAAACCCACTCGGCGAGACCCAAACCCACTCGGCTAGACCCAAACCCACTCGGCTAGACCCAAACCCACTCGGCTAGACCCAAACCCATTCCGCTAGACGCAAACCCACTCGGCTACACCCAAACCCACTCAGCTAGACCCAAACCCATTCCGCTAGACACAAACCCACTCGGCTAGACACAAACCCACTCCGCTAGACCCAAACCCACTCGGCTAGACCCAAACCCACACGGCTAGACCCAAAGCCACTCCGCTAGACCCAAACCCACTCGGCTAGACGCAAACCCACTCGGCGAGACCCAAACCCACTTGGCCAGACCCAAACCCACTCGGCGAGACCCAAACCCACTCGGCTAGACCCAAACCCACTCCGCTAGACCCAAACCCACTCGGCTAGACCCAAACCCACTCGGCCAGACCCAAACCCACTCGGCTAGACAGAAACACACTCGGCTAAATGCAAACCCACTCCGCTAGACCCAAACCCACTCGGCTAGACGAAAACCCACTCGGCTAGACCCAAACCCACTCGGCTAGACCCAAACCCACTCCGCTAGACCCAAACCCACTCGGCTAGACCAAAACCCACTCCGCCAGACCCAAACCCACTCGGCTAGACCCAAAACCACTCCGCTAGACCCAAACCCACTCGGCTAGACCCAAACCCACTCGGCTACACCCAAACCCACACGGCTAGACCCAAACCCACTCGGCTACACCCAAACCCACACGGCTAGACCCAAAGCCACTCCGCTAGACCCAAACCCACTCGGCTAAACGCAAACCCACTCGGCTAGACCCAAACCCACTTGGCTATACCCAAACCCACTCGGCGAGACCCAAACCCACTCCGCTAGACCCAAACCCACTCGGCTAGACCCAAACCCACTCGGCTAGACCCAAAGGCACTCGGCAAGACCCAAACCCACTCGGCTAGACCCAAACCCATTCCGCTAGACGCAAACCCACTCGGCTACACCCAAACCCACTCGTCTAGACAGAAACACACTCGGCTAAACCCAAACCCACTCAGCTAGACCCAAACCCACTCCGCTAGACCCAAACCCACTCGGCTAGACCCAAACCCACTCCGCTAGACGCAAACCCACTCGGCTAGGCCCAAACCCACTCGGCTACACCCAAACCCACTCGGCTAGACCCAAACCCACTCCGCTAGACAGAAACACACTCGGCTAAATGCAAACCCACTCCGCTAGACCCAAACCCACTCGGCTAGACCCAAACCCACTCGGCTTGACCCAAACCCACTCGGCTAGACCCAAACCCACTCGGCTACACCCAAACCCACACGGCTAGACCCAAAGCCAGTCCGGTAGACCCAAACCCACTCCGCTAGACCCAAACCCACTCCGCTAGACCCAAACCCACTCGGCTCGACCCAAACCCATTCGGCTAGATCCAAACCCACTCGGCTAGACCCAAACCCACTCGGCTAGACCCAAACCCACTCGGCTAGACTCAAACCCAGTCGGCTAGATCCAAACCCACTCCGCTAGACCCAAACCCACTCGGCTAGACCCAAACCCACTCCGCTAGACACAAACCCACACCGCTAGACCCAAACCCACTCCACTAGACCCAAACCCACTCCGCTAGACCCAAACCCACTCGGCTAGACCCAAATCCACTCGGCTAGTCCCAAACCCACTCGGCTAGACCCAAACCCACTCGGCTAGACCCAAACCCACTCGGCTTGACCCAAACCCATTCCGCTAGACCCAAACCCACTCGGCTATACCCAAACCCACTCGGCTTGACCCAAAACCACTCCGCTAGACCCAATCCCACTCCGCTAGACCCAAACCCACTCGGCTACACCCAAACCCACTCGGCTAGACCCAAACCCACTCCGCTAGACCCAAACCCACTCGGCTAGACCCAAACCCACTCGGCTAGACCCAAACCTACTCGGCTAGACCCAAAGCCACTCGGCTAGACCCAAACCCACTCGGCTAGACCCAAACCCACTCGGCTAGACCCAAACCCACTCCGCTAGACCCAAACCCACTCGGCTAGACGCAAACCCACTCGGCTAGACCCAAACCCACTCCGCTAGACCCAAACCCACTCGGCTAGACGGAAACCCACTCCGCTAGACCCAAACCCACTCGGCTAGACCCAAAACCACTCCGCTAGACCCAAACCCACTGGGCTAGACCCAAACCCACTCGGCTAGACCCAAACCAACTCGTCTAGACAGAAACACACTCGGCTAAACCCAAACCCATTCCGCTATACCCAAACCCACTCGGCTAGACGCAAACCCACTCCGCTAGACCCAAACCCACTCGGCTAGACCCAAACCCACTCGGCTACACCCAAACCCACACGGCTAGACCCAAAGCCACTCCGCTAGACCCAAACCCACTCGGCTAAACGCAAACCCACTCGGCGAGACCCAAACCCACTCCGCTAGACCCAAACCCACTCGGCTAGACCCAAACCCACACGGCTAGACCCAAACCCACTCGGCTAGACCCAAACCCACTCGGCTAGACCCAAACCCATTCCGCTAGACGCAAACCCACTCGGCTACACCCAAACCCACTCAGCTAGACCCAAACCCATTCCGCTAGACCCAAACCCACTCGGCTAGACCCAAACCCACTCCGCTAGACACAAACCCACTCGGCTAGACCCAAACCCACTCGGCTAGACCCAAACCCACTCGGCTAGACAGAAACACACTCGGCTAAATGCAAACCCACTCCGCTAGACCCAAACCCACTCGGCTAAACCCAAACCCATTCCGCCAGACCCAAACCCACTCGGCTAGACCCAAACCCATTCCGCTAGACCCAAACCCACTCGGCTAGACCCAAACCCATTCCGCTAGACCCAAACCCACTCGGCTAGACCCAAACCCACTCCGCTAGACCCAAACCCACTCGGCTAGACCCAAACCCACTCGGCTACACCCAAACCCACACGGCTAGACCCAAAGCCACTCCGCTAGACCCAAACCCACTCGGCTAGACGCAAACCCACTCGGCGAGACCCAAACCCACTTGGCCAGACCCAAACCCACTCGGCGAGACCCAAACCCACTCGGCTAGACCCAAACCCACTCGGCTAGACCCAAACCCACTCGGCTAGACCCAAACCCATTCCGCTAGACACAAACCCACTCCGCTAGACCCAAACCCACTCGGCTAGACCCAAACCCACACGGCTAGACCCAAAGCCACTCCGCTAGACCCAAACCCACTCGGCTAGACGCAAACCCACTCGGCGAGACCCAAACCCACTTGGCCAGACCCAAACCCACTCGGCGAGACCCAAACCCACTCGGCTAGACCCAAACCCACTCCGCTAGACCCAAACCCACTCGGCTAGACCCAAACCCACTCGGCCAGACCCAAACCCACTCGGCTAGACAGAAACACACTCGGCTAAATGCAAACCCACTCCGCTAGACCCAAACCCACTCGGCTAGACCAAAACCCACTCGGCTAGACCCAAACCCACTCGGCTAGACCCAAACCCACTCCGCTAGACCCAAACCCACTCGGCTAGACCAAAACCCACTCCGCCAGACCCAAACCCACTCGGCTAGACCCAAAACCACTCCGCTAGACCCAAACCCACTCGGCTAGACCCAAACCCACTCGGCTACACCCAAACCCACACGGCTAGACCCAAACCCACTCGGCTACACCCAAACCCACACGGCTAGACCCAAAGCCACTCCGCTAGACCCAAACCCACTCGGCTAAACGCAAACCCACTCGGCTAGACCCAAACCCACTTGGCTATACCCAAACCCACTCGGCGAGACCCAAACCCACTCCGCTAGACCCAAACCCACTCGGCTAGACCCAAACCCACTCGGCTAGACCCAAAGGCACTCGGCTAGACCCAAACCCACTCGGCTAGACCCAAACCCATTCCGCTAGACGCAAACCCACTCGGCTACACCCAAACCCACTCCGCTAGACCCAAACCCACTCCGCTAGACCCAAACCCACTCGGCTAGACCAAAACCCACTCCGCCAGACCCAAACCCACTCGGCTAGACCCAAAACCACTCCGCTAGACCCAAACCCACTCGGCTAGACCCAAACCCACTCGGCTAGACCCAAACCCACTCGTCTAGACAGAAACACACTCGGCTAAACCCAAACCCATTCCGCTAGACCCAAACCCACTCGGCTAGACCCAAACCCACTCCGCTAGACCCAAACCCACTCGGCTATACCCAAACCCACTCGGCTACACCCAAACCCACACGTCTAGACCCAAAGCCACTCCGCTAGACCCAAACCCACTCGGCTAGACGCAAACCCACTCGGCTAGACCCAAACCCACTTGGCTAGACCCAAACCCACTCGGCGAGACCCAAACCCATTCCGCTAGACCCAAACCCACTCGGCTAGACCCAAACCCACTCGGTTAGACCCAAACCCATTCCGCTAGACGCAAACCCACTCGGCTACACCCAAACCCACTCAGCTAGACCCAAACCCATTCCGCTAGACCCAAACCCACTCAGCTAGACCCAAACCCACTCCGCTAGACCCAAACCCACTCGGCTAGACCCAAACCCACTCCGGTAGACCCAAACCCACTCGGCTAGACCCAAACCCACTCCGCTAGACCCAAACCCACTCCGCTAGACCCAAACCCACTCCGCTAGACCCAAACCCACTCCACTAGACCCAAACCCACTCCGCTAGACCCAAACCCACTCGGCTAGACCCAAATCCACTCGGCTAGTCCCAAACCCACTCGGCTAGACCCAAACCCACTCGGCTAGACCCAAACCCATTCCGCTAGACCCAAACCCACTCAGCTAGACCCAAACCCACTCCGCTAGACCCAAACCCACTCGGCTAGACCCAAACCCACTCCGCTAGACCCAAACCCACTAGGCTAGGCCCAAACCCACTCCGCTAGACCCAAATGCACTCGGCTAGACCCAAACCCACTCGGCTACACCCAAAGCCACTCGGCTAGACCCAAACCCACTCGGCTAGACAGAAACACACTCGGCTAAATGCAAACCCACTCCGCTAGACCCAAACCCACTCCGCTAGACCCAAACCCACTCCGCTAGACCCAAACCCACTCCACTAGACCCAAACCCACTCCGCTAGACCCAAACCCACTCGGCTGGACCCAAATCCACTCGGCTGGTCCCAAACCCACTCGGCTAGACCCAAACCCACTCGGCTAGACCCAAACCCATTCCGCTAGACCCAAACCCACTCAGCTAGACCCAAACCCACTCCGCCAGACCCAAACCCACTCGGCTAGACCCAAACCCACTCCGCTAGACCCAAACCCGCTCGGCTAGACCCAAACCCGCTCGGCTAGACCCAAAGCCACTCGGCTAGACCCAAAGCCACTCGGCTAGACCCAAACCCACTCGGCTAGACCCAAACCCACTCGACTAGACCCAAACCCACTCCGCTAGACCCAAACCCACTCGGCTAGACGCAAACCCACTCGGCGAGACCCAAACCCACTCGGCTAGACCCAAACCCACTCCGCTAGACCCAAACCCACTCGGCTAGACCAAAACCCACTCCGCTAGGCCCAAACCCACTCGGCTACACCCAAACCCACTCGGCTAGACCCAAACCCACTCCGCCAGACCCAAACCCACTCGGCTAGACCCAAACCCACTCCGCTAGACGCAAACCCACTCGGCTAGGCCCAAACCCACTCGGCTACACCCAAACCCACTCGGCTAGACCCAAACCCACTCCGCTAGACAGAAACACACTCGGCTAAATGCAAACCCACTCCGCTAGACCCAAACCCACTCGGCCAGACCCAAACCCACTCGGCTTGACCCAAACCCACTCGGCAAGACCCAAACCCACTCGGCTACACCCAAACCCACTCGGCTAGACCCAAACCCACTCCGCTAGACACAAACCCACACCGCTAGACCCAAACCCACTCCACTAGACCCAAACCCACTCCGCTAGACCCAAACCCACTCGGCTAGACCCAAATCCACTCGGCTAGTCCCAAACCCACTCGGCTAGACCCAAACCCACTCGGCTAGACCCAAACCCACTCGGCTTGACCCAAACCCATTCCGCTAGACCCAAACCCACTCGGCTATACCCAAACCCACTCGGCTTGACCCAAAACCACTCCGCTAGACCCAATCCCACTCCGCTAGACCCAAACCCACTCGGCTACACCCAAACCCACTCGGCTAGACCCAAACCCACTCCGCTAGACCCAAACCCACTCGGCTAGACCCAAACCCACTCGGCTAGACCCAAACCTACTCGGCTAGACCCAAAGCCACTCGGCTAGACCCAAACCCACTCGGCTAGACCCAAACCCACTCGGCTAGACCCAAACCCACTCCGCTAGACCCAAACCCACTCGGCTAGACGCAAACCCACTCGGCTAGACCCAAACCCACTCCGCTAGACCCAAACCCACTCGGCTAGACGGAAACCCACTCCGCTAGACCCAAACCCACTCGGCTAGACCCAAAACCACTCCGCTAGACCCAAACCCACTGGGCTAGACCCAAACCCACTCGGCTAGACCCAAACCAACTCGTCTAGACAGAAACACACTCGGGTAAACCCAAACCCATTCCGCTATACCCAAACCCACTCGGCTAGACGCAAACCCACTCCGCTAGACCCAAACCCACTCGGCTAGACCCAAACCCACTCGGCTACACCCAAACCCACACGGCTAGACCCAAAGCCACTCCGCTAGACCCAAACCCACTCGGCTAAACGCAAACCCACTCGGCGAGACCCAAACCCACTCCGCTAGACCCAAACCCACTCGGCTAGACCCAAACCCACACGGCTAGACCCAAACCCACTCGGCTAGACCCAAACCCACTCGGCTAGACCCAAACCCATTCCGCTAGACGCAAACCCACTCGGCTACACCCAAACCCACTCAGCTAGACCCAAACCCATTCCGCTAGACCCAAACCCACTCGGCTAGACCCAAACCCACTCCGCTAGACACAAACCCACTCGGCTAGACCCAAACCCACTCGGCTAGACCCAAACCCACTCGGCTAGACAGAAACACACTCGGCTAAATGCAAACCCACTCCGCTAGACCCAAACCCACTCGGCTAAACCCAAACCCATTCCGCCAGACCCAAACCCACTCGGCTAGACCCAAACCCATTCCGCTAGACCCAAACCCACTCGGCTAGACCCAAACCCATTCCGCTAGACCCAAACCCACTCGGCTAGACCCAAACCCACTCCGCTAGACCCAAACCCACTCGGCTAGACCCAAACCCACTCGGCTACACCCAAACCCACACGGCTAGACCCAAAGCCACTCCGCTAGACCCAAACCCACTCGGCTAGACGCAAACCCACTCGGCGAGACCCAAACCCACTTGGCCAGACCCAAACCCACTCGGCGAGACCCAAACCCACTCGGCTAGACCCAAACCCACTCGGCTAGACCCAAACCCACTCGGCTAGACCCAAACCCATTCCGCTAGACGCAAACCCACTCGGCTACACCCAAACCCACTCAGCTAGACCCAAACCCATTCCGCTAGACACAAACCCACTCGGCTAGACACAAACCCACTCCGCTAGACCCAAACCCACTCGGCTAGACCCAAACCCACACGGCTAGACCCAAAGCCACTCCGCTAGACCCAAACCCACTCGGCTAGACGCAAACCCACTCGGCGAGACCCAAACCCACTTGGCCAGACCCAAACCCACTCGGCGAGACCCAAACCCACTCGGCTAGACCCAAACCCACTCCGCTAGACCCAAACCCACTCGGCTAGACCCAAACCCACTCGGCCAGACCCAAACCCACTCGGCTAGACAGAAACACACTCGGCTAAATGCAAACCCACTCCGCTAGACCCAAACCCACTCGGCTAGACCAAAACCCACTCGGCTAGACCCAAACCCACTCGGCTAGACCCAAACCCACTCCGCTAGACCCAAACCCACTCGGCTAGACCAAAACCCACTCCGCCAGACCCAAACCCACTCGGCTAGACCCAAAACCACTCCGCTAGACCCAAACCCACTCGGCTAGACCCAAACCCACTCGGCTACACCCAAACCCACACGGCTAGACCCAAACCCACTCGGCCACACCCAAACCCACACGGCTAGACCCAAAGCCACTCCGCTAGACCCAAACCCACTCGGCTAAACGCAAACCCACTCGGCTAGACCCAAACCCACTTGGCTATACCCAAACCCACTCGGCGAGACCCAAACCCACTCCGCTAGACCCAAACCCACTCGGCTAGACCCAAACCCACTCGGCTAGACCCAAACCCACTCGGCTAGACCCAAACCCACTCGGCTAGACCCAAACCCATTCCGCTAGACGCAAACCCACTCGGCTACACCCAAACCCACTCCGCTAGACCCAAACCCACTCCGCTAGACCCAAACCCACTCGGCTAGACCAAAACCCACTCCGCCAGACCCAAACCCACTCGGCTAGACCCAAAACCACTCCGCTAGACCCAAACCCACTCGGCTAGACCCAAACCCACTCGGCTAGACCCAAACCCACTCGTCTAGACAGAAACACACTCGGCTAAACCCAAACCCATTCCGCTAGACCCAAACCCACTCGGCTAGACCCAAACCCACTCCGCTAGACCCAAACCCACTCGGCTATACCCAAACCCACTCGGCTACACCCAAACCCACACGTCTAGACCCAAAGCCACTCCGCTAGACCCAAACCCACTCGGCTAGACGCAAACCCACTCGGCTAGACCCAAACCCACTTGGCTAGACCCAAACCCACTCGGCGAGACCCAAACCCATTCCGCTAGACCCAAACCCACTCGGCTAGACCCAAACCCACTCGGCTAGACCCAAACCCATTCCGCTAGACGCAAACCCACTCGGCTACACCCAAACCCACTCAGCTAGACCCAAACCCATTCCGCTAGACCCAAACCCACTCAGCTAGACCCAAACCCACTCCGCTAGACCCAAACCCACTCGGCTAGACCCAAACCCACTCCGGTAGACCCAAACCCACTCGGCTAGACCCAAACCCACTCCGCTAGACCCAAACCCACTCCGCTAGACCCAAACCCACTCCGCTAGACCCAAACCCACTCCACTAGACCCAAACCCACTCCGCTAGACCCAAACCCACTCGGCTAGACCCAAATCCACTCGGCTAGTCCCAAACCCACTCGGCTAGACCCAAACCCACTCGGCTAGACCCAAACCCATTCCGCTAGACCCAAACCCACTCAGCTAGACCCAAACCCACTCCGCTAGACCCAAACCCACTCGGCTAGACCCAAACCCACTCCGCTAGACCCAAACCCACTAGGCTAGGCCCAAACCCACTCCGCTAGACCCAAATGCACTCGGCTAGACCCAAACCCACTCCGCTAGACCCAAACCCACTCGGCTACACCCAAAGCCACTCGGCTAGACCCAAACCCACTCGGCTAGACAGAAACACACTCGGCTAAATGCAAACCCACTCCGCTAGACCCAAACCCACTCGGCTAGACCCAAACCCACTCGGCTACACCCAAACCCACTCGGCTAGACCCAAACCCACTCCGCTAGACAGAAACACACTCGGCTAAATGCAAACCCACTCCGCTAGACCCAAACCCACTCGGCTAGACCAAAACCCACTCGGCTAGACCCAAACCCACTCGGCTAGACCCAAACCCACTCCGCTAGACCCAAACCCACTCGGCTAGACCAAAACCCACTCCGCCAGACCCAAACCCACTCGGCTAGACCCAAAACCACTCCGCTAGACCCAAACCCACTCGGCTAGACCCAAACCCACTCGGCTACACCCAAACCCACACGGCTAGACCCAAACCCACTCGGCTACACCCAAACCCACACGGCTAGACCCAAAGCCACTCCGCTAGACCCAAACCCACTCGGCGAGACCCAAACCCACTCGGCTAGACCCAAACCCACTCCGCTAGACCCAAACCCACTCGGCTAGACCCAAACCCACTCGGCCAGACCCAAACCCACTCGGCTAGACAGAAACACACTCGGCTAAATGCAAACCCACTCCGCTAGACCCAAACCCACTCGGCTAGACCAAAACCCACTCGGCTAGACCCAAACCCACTCGGCTAGACCCAAACCCACTCCGCTAGACCCAAACCCACTCGGCTAGACCAAAACCCACTCCGCCAGACCCAAACCCACTCGGCTAGACCCAAAACCACTCCGCTAGACCCAAACCCACTCGGCTAGACCCAAACCCACTCGGCTACACCCAAACCCACACGGCTAGACCCAAACCCACTCGGCTACACCCAAACCCACACGGCTAGACCCAAAGCCACTCCGCTAGACCCAAACCCACTCGGCTAAACGCAAACCCACTCGGCTAGACCCAAACCCACTTGGCTATACCCAAACCCACTCGGCGAGACCCAAACCCACTCCGCTAGACCCAAACCCACTCGGCTAGACCCAAACCCACTCGGCTAGACCCAAAGGCACTCGGCTAGACCCAAACCCACTCGGCTAGACCCAAACCCATTCCGCTAGACGCAAACCCACTCGGCTACACCCAAACCCACTCCGCTAGACCCAAACCCACTCCGCTAGACCCAAACCCACTCGGCTAGACCAAAACCCACTCCGCCAGACCCAAACCCACTCGGCTAGACCCAAAACCACTCCGCTAGACCCAAACCCACTCGGCTAGACCCAAACCCACTCGGCTAGACCCAAATCCACTCGTCTAGACAGAAACACACTCGGCTAAACCCAAACCCATTCCGCTAGACCCAAACCCACTCGGCTAGACCCAAACCCACTCCGCTAGACCCAAACCCACTCGGCTATACCCAAACCCACTCGGCTACACCCAAACCCACACGTCTAGACCCAAAGCCACTCCGCTAGACCCAAACCCACTCGGCTAGACGCAAACCCACTCGGCTAGACCCAAACCCACTTGGCTAGACCCAAACCCACTCGGCGAGACCCAAACCCATTCCGCTAGACCCAAACCCACTCGGCTAGACCCAAACCCACTCGGCTAGACCCAAACCCATTCCGCTAGACGCAAACCCACTCGGCTACACCCAAACCCACTCAGCTAGACCCAAACCCATTCCGCTAGACCCAAACCCACTCAGCTAGACCCAAACCCACTCCGCTAGACCCAAACCCACTCGGCTAGACCCAAACCCACTCCGGTAGACCCAAACCCACTCGGCTTGACCCAAACCCACTCCGCTAGACCCAAACCCACTCCGCTAGACCCAAACCCACTCCGCTAGACCCAAACCCACTCCACTAGACCCAAACCCACTCCGCTAGACCCAAACCCACTCGGCTAGACCCAAATCCACTC
Source organism: Raja brachyura (assembly GCA_963514005.1). The sequence goes on along the minus strand of OY740819.1, from coordinate 1,395,305 downwards.
GGCTAGTCCCAAACCCACTCGGCTAGACCCAAACCCACTCGGCTAGACCCAAACCCATTCCGCTAGACCCAAACCCACTCAGCTAGACCCAAACCCACTCCGCTAGACCCAAACCCACTCGGCTAGACCCAAACCCACTCCGCTAGACCCAAACCCACTAGGCTAGGCCCAAACCCACTCCGCTAGACCCAAATGCACTCGGCTAGACCCAAACCCACTCCGCTAGACCCAAACCCACTCGGCTACACCCAAAGCCACTCGGCTAGACCCAAACCCACTCGGCTAGACAGAAACACACTCGGCTAAATGCAAACCCACTCCGCTAGACCCAAACCCACTCGGCTAGACCCAAACCCACTCGGCTACACCCAAACCCACTCGGCTAGACCCAAACCCACTCCGCTAGACAGAAACACACTCGGCTAAATGCAAACCCACTCCGCTAGACCCAAACCCACTCCGCTAGACCCAAACCCACTCCGCTAGACCCAAACCCACTCCACTAGACCCAAACCCACTCCGCTAGACCCAAACCCACTCGGCTGGACCCAAATCCACTCGGCTGGTCCCAAACCCACTCGGCTAGACCCAAACCCACTCGGCTAGACCCAAACCCATTCCGCTAGACCCAAACCCACTCAGCTAGACCCAAACCCACTCCGCCAGACCCAAACCCACTCGGCTAGACCCAAACCCACTCCGCTAGACCCAAACCCACTAGGCTAGGCCCAAACCCACTCCGCTAGACCCAAATGCACTCGGCTAGACCCAAACCCACTCCGCTAGACCCAAACCCACTCGGCTACACCCAAAGCCACTCGGCTAGACCCAAACCCACTCGGCTAGACAGAAACACACTCGGCTAAATGCAAACCCACTCCGCTAGACCCAAACCCACTCGGCTAGACCCAAACCCACTCGGCTGACCCAAACCCACTCGGCTAGACCCAAACCCGCTAGGCTAGACCCAAACCCACTCGGCTAGACCCAAAGCCACTCGGCTAGACCCAAACCCACTCGGCTAGACCCAAACCCACTCGACTAGACCCAAACCCACTCCGCTAGACCCAAACCCACTCGGCTAGACGCAAACCCACTCGGCGAGACCCAAACCCACTCGGCTAGACCCAAACCCACTCCGCTAGACCCAAACCCACTCGGCTAGACCAAAACCCACTCCGCTAGGCCCAAACCCACTCGGCTACACCCAAACCCACTCGGCTAGACCCAAACCCACTCCGCCAGACCCAAACCCACTCGGCTAGACCCAAACCCACTCCGCTAGACGCAAACCCACTCGGCTAGGCCCAAACCCACTCGGCTACACCCAAACCCACTCGGCTAGACCCAAACCCACTCCGCTAGACAGAAACACACTCGGCTAAATGCAAACCCACTCCGCTAGACCCAAACCCACTCGGCCAGACCCAAACCCACTCGGCTTGACCCAAACCCACTCGGCAAGACCCAAACCCACTCGGCTACACCCAAACCCACACGGCAAGACCCAAAGCCACTCCGGTAGACCCAAACCCACTCCGCTAGACCCAAACCCACTCCGCTAGACCCAAACCCAATCGGCTAGACCCAAACCCATTCGGCTAGACCCAAACCCACTCCGCTAGACCCAAACCCACTCGGCTAGACGCAAACCCACACGGCGAGACCCAAACCCACTCGGCTAGACCCAAACCCACTCCGCTAGACCCAAACCCACTCGGCTAGACCAAAACCCACTCCGCTAGGCCCAAACCCACTCGGCTACACCCAAACCCACTCGGCTAGACCCAAACCCACTCCGCCAGACCCAAACCCACTCGGCTAGACCCAAACCCACTCCGCTAGACCCAAACCCACTCGGCTAGGCCCAAACCCACTCGGCTACACCCAAACCCACTCGGCTAGACCCAAACCCACTCCGCTAGACAGAAACACACTCGGCTAAATGCAAACCCACTCCGCTAGACCCAAACCCACTCGGCCAGACCCAAACCCACTCGGCTTGACCCAAACCCACTCGGCAAGACCCAAACCCACTCGGCTACACCCAAACCCACACGGCAAGACTCAAAGCCACTCCGGTAGACCCAAACCCACTCCGCTAGACCCAAACCCACTCCGCTAGACCCAAACCCAATCGGCTAGACCCAAACCCATTCGGCTAGACCCAAACCCACTCGGCTAGACCCAAACCCACTCGGCTAGACCCAAACCCACTCGGCTAGACCCAAACCCAGTCGGCTAGATCCAAACCCACTCGGCTAGACCCAAACCCACTCCGCTAGACCCAAACCCACTCCGCTAGACCCAAACCCACTCCGCTAGACCCAAACCCACTCCGCTAGACCCAAACCCACTCCGCTAGACCCAAACCCACTCCGCTAGACCCAAACCCACTCGGCTAGACCCGAATCCACTCGGCTAGTCCCAAACCCACTCCGCGAGACCCAAACCCATTCCTCTAGACCCAAACCCACTCAGCTAGACCCAAACCCACTCCGCTAGACCCAAACCCACTCGGCTAGGCCCAAACCCACTCCGCTAGACCCAAATGCACTCGGCTAGACCCAAACCCACTCCGCTAGACCCAAACCCACTCGGCTACACCCAAAGCCACTCGGCTAGACCCAAACACACTCGGCTAGACAGAAACACACTCGGCTAAATGCAAACCCACTCCGCTAGACCCAAACCCACTCGGCTAGACCCAAACCCACTCGGCTTGACCCAAACCCACTCGGCTAGACCCAAACCCGCTCGGCTAGACCCAAACACACTCGGCTAGACCCAAAGCCACTCGGCTAGACCCAAACCCACTCGGCTAGACCCAATCCCACTCGGCTAGACCCAAACCCACTCCGCTAGACCCAAACCCACTCGGCTAGACGCAAACCCACTCGGCTAGACCCAAACCCACTCGGCTAGACCCAAACCCACTCCGCTAGACCCAAACCCACTCGGCTAGACCAAAACCCACTCCGCCAGACCCAAACCCACTCGGCTAGACCCAAAACCACTCCGCTTGACCCAAACCCACTCGGCTAGACCCAAACCCACTCGGCTAGACCCAAACCCACTCGTCTAGACAGAAACACACTCGGCTAACCCCAAACCCATTCCGCTAGACCCAAACCCACTCGGCTAGACCCAAACCCACTCCGCTAGACCCAAACCCACTCGGCTAGACCCAAACCCACTCGGCTACACCCAAACCCACACGGCTAGACCCAAAGCCACTCCGCTAGACCCAAACCCACTCGGCTAGATGCAAACCCACTCGGCTAGACCCAATCCCACTTGGCTAGACCCAAACCCATTCGGCGAGACCCAAACCCACTCCGCTAGACCCAAACCCACTCGGCTAGACCCAAACCCACTCGGCTAGACCCAAACCCACTCGGCTAGACCCAAACCCATTCCGCTAGATGCAAACCCACTCGGCTACACCCAAACCCACTCAGCTAGACCCAAACCCATTCCGCTAGACCCAAACCCACTCAGCTAGACCCAAACCCACTCCGCTAGACCCAAACCCACTCGGCTAGACCCAAACCCACTCCGCTAGACCCAAACCCACTCGGCTAGGCCCAAACCCACTCAGCTAGACCCAATCCCACTCCGCTAGACCCAAACCCACTCGGCTAGGCCCAAACCCACTCCGCTAGACCCAAATGCACTCGGCTAGACCCAAACCCACTCCGCTAGACCCAAACCCACTCGGCTACACACAAAGCCACTCGGCTAGACCCAAACCCACTCGGCTAGACAGAAACACACTCGGCTAAATGCAAACCCACTCCGCTAGACCCAAACCCACTCGGCTAGACCCAAACCCACTCGGCTTGACCCAAACCCACTCGGCTAGACCCAAACCCGTTCGGCTAGACCCAAACCCACTCGGCTAGACCCAAAGCCAATCGGCTAGACCCAAACCCACTCGGCTAGACCCAAACCCACTCGGCTAGACCCAAACCCACTCCGCTAGACCCAAACCCACTCGGCTAGACGCAAACCCACTCGGCTAGACCCAAACCCACTCGGCTAGACCAAAACCCACTCCGCTAGACCCAAACCCACTCGGCTAGACCAAAACCCACTCCGCCAGACCCAAACCCACTCGGCTAGACCCAAAACCACTCCGCTAGACCCAAACCCACTCGGCTAGACCCAAACCCACTCGGCTAGACCCAAACCCACTCGTCTAGACAGAAACACACTCGGCTAAACCCAAACCCATTCCGCTAGACCCAAACCCACTCGGCTAGACCCAAACCCACTCCGCTAGACCCAAACCCACTCGGCTAGACCCAAACCCACTCGGCTACACCCAAACCCACACGGCTAGACCCAAAGCCACTCCGCTAGACCCAAACCCACTCGGCTAGATGCAAACCCACTCGGCTAGACCCAATCCCACTTGGCTAGACCCAAACCCACTCGGCGAGACCCAAACCCACTCCGCTAGACCCAAACCCACTCGGCTAGACCCAAACCCACTCGGCTAGACCCAAACCCACTCGGCTAGACCCAAACCCATTCCGCTAGATGCAAACCCACTCGGCTACACCCAAACCCACTCAGCTAGACCCAAACCCATTCCGCTAGACCCAAACCCACTCAGCTAGACCCAAACCCACTCCGCTAGACCCAAACCCACTCGGCTAGACCCAAACCCACTCCGTTAGACCCAAACCCACTCGGCTAGGCCCAAACCCACTCGGCTACACCCAAACCCACTCGGCTAGACCCAAACCCACTCCGCTAGACAGAAACACACTCGGCTAAATGCAAACCCACTCCGCTAGACCCAAACCCACTCGGCCAGACCCAAACCCACTCGGCTTGACCCAAACCCACTCGGCAAGACCCAAACCCACTCGGCTACACCCAAACCCACACGGCAAGACCCAAAGCCACTCCGGTAGACCCAAACCCACTCCGCTAGACCCAAACCCACTCCGCTAGACCCAAACCTGCTCGGCTGGACCCAAACCCATTCCGCTAGACCCAAACCCACTCGGCTATACCCAAACCCACTCCGCTAGACCCTAACCCACTCCGCTAGTCCCAAACCCACTCCGCTAGACCCAATCCCACTCCGCTAGACCCAAACCCACTCGGCTACACCCAAACCCACTCGGCTAGACCCAAACCCACTCCGCTAGACCCAAACCCACTCGGCTAGACCCAAACCCACTCGGCTAGACCCAAACCCACTCGGCTAGACCCAAAGCCACTCGGCTAGACCCAAACCCACTCGGCTAGACCCAAACCCACTCGGCTAGACCCAAACCCACTCCGCTAGACCCAAACCCACTCGGCTACACGCAAACCCACTCGGCTAGACCCAAACCCACTCCGCTAGACCCAAACCCACTCGGCTAGACCGAAACCCACTCGGCTACACCCAAACCCACACGGCTAGACCCAAAGCCACTCCGCTAGACCCAAACCCACTCGGCTAGACGCAAACCCACTCGGCTAGACCCAAACCCACTTGGCTAGACCCAAACCCACTCGGCGAGACCCAAACCCACTCCGCTAGACCCAAACCCACTCGGCTAGACACAAACCCACTCGGCTAGACCCAAACCCACTCGGCTAGACCCAAACCCACTCGGCTAGACCCAAACCCACTCGGCTAGACAGAAACACACTCGGCTAAATACAAACCCACTCCGCTAGACCCAAACCCACTCGGCTAAACCCAAACCCATTCCGCTAGACCCAAACCCACTCGGCTAGACCCAAACCCACTCCGCTAGACCCAAACAAACTCGGCTAGACCCAAACCCACTCGGCTACACCCAAACCCACACAGCTAGACCCAAAGCCACTCCGCTAGACCCAAACCCACTCGGCTAGACGCAAACCCACTCGGCTAGACCCAAACCCACTTGGCTAGACCCAAACCCACTCTGCGAGACCCAAACCCACACCGCTAGACCCAACCCCACTCGGCTAGACCCAAACCCACTCGGCTAGACCCAAACCCACTCGGCTAGACCCAAAACCACTCGGCTAGACCCAAACCCATTCCGCTAGACGCAAACCCACTCGGCTACACCCAAACCCACTCAGCTAGACCCAAACCCATTCCGCTAAACCCAAACCCACTCGGCTAGACCCAAACCCACTCCGCTAGACCCAAACCCACTCGGCTAGACCCAAACCCACTCGGCTAGACCCAAACCCACTCGGCTAGACAGAAACACACTCGGCTAAATGCAAACCCACTCCGCTAGACCCAAACCGACTCGGCAAGACCCAAACCCACTCGGCTAGACCCAAACCCACTCGGCTAGACCCAAACCCACTCCGCTAGACCCAAACCCACTCGGCTAGAACAAAACCCACTCCGCCAGACCCAAACCCACTCGGCTAGACCCAAAACCACTCCGCTAGACCCAAACCCACTCGGCTAGACCCAAACCCACTCGGCTAGACCCAAACCCACTCGTCTAGACAGAAACACACTCGGCTAAACCCAAACCCATTCCGCTAGACCCAAACCCACTCGGCTAGACCCAAACCCACTCCGCTAGACCCAAACCCACTCGGCTAGACCCAAACCCACTCGGCTACACCCAAACCCACACGGCTAGACCTAAAGCCACTCCGCTAGACGCAAACCCACTCGGCTACACCCAAACCCACTCAGCTAGACCCAAACCCATTCCGCTAGACCCAAACCCACTCAGCTAGACCCAAACCCACTCCGCTAGACCCAAACCCACTCGGCTAGACCCAAACCCACTCCGCTAGACCCAAACCCACTCGGCTAGGCCCAAACCCACTCCGCTAGACCCAAATGCACTCGGCTAGACCCAAACCCACTCCGCTAGACCCAAACCCACTCGGCTACACCCAAACCCACTCGGCTAGACCCAAACCCACTCGGCTAGACAGAAACACACTCGGCTAAATGCAAACCCACTCCGCTAGACCCAAACCCACTCGGCTAGACCCAAACCCACTCGGCTTGACCCAAACCCACTCGGCTAGACCCAAACCCACTCGGCTACACCCAAACCCACACGGCTAGACCCAAAGCCACTCCGGTAGACGCAAACCCAATCCGCTAGACCCAAACCCACTCCGCTAGACCCAAACCCACTCGGCTTGACCCAAACCCACTCGGCTAGACCCAAACCCAGTCGGCTAGATCCAAACCCACTCCGCTAGACCCAAACCCACTCCGCTAGACCCAAACCCACTCCGCTAGACCCAAACCCACTCCGCTAGACCCAAACCCACTCCGCTAGACCCAAACCGACTCGGCAAGACCCAAACCCACTCGGCTGGCCCCAAACCCACTCGGCTAGACCCAAACCCACTCCGCTAGTCCCAAACCCACTCGGCTAGAACAAAACCCACTCCGCCAGACCCAAACCCACTCGGCTAGACCCAAAACCACTCCGCTAGACCCAAACCCACTCGGCTAGACCCAAACCCACTCGGCTAGACCCAAACCCACTCGTCTAGACAGAAACACACTCGGCTAAACCCAAACCCATTCCGCTAGACCCAAACCCACTCGGCTAGACCCAAACCCACTCCGCTAGACCCAAACCCACTCGGCTAGACCCAAACCCACTCGGCTACACCCAAACCCACACGGCTAGACCTAAAGCCACTCCGCTAGACGCAAACCCACTCGGCTACACCCAAACCCACTCAGCTAGACCCAAACCCATTCCGCTAGACCCAAACCCACTCAGCTAGACCCAAACCCACTCCGCTAGACCCAAACCCACTCGGCTAGACCCAAACCCACTCCGCTAGACCCAAACCCACTCGGCTAGGCCCAAACCCACTCCGCTAGACCCAAATGCACTCGGCTAGACCCAAACCCACTCCGCTAGACCCAAACCCACTCGGCTACACCCAAACCCACTCGGCTAGACCCAAACCCACTCGGCTAGACAGAAACACACTCGGCTAAATGCAAACCCACTCCGCTAGACCCAAACCCACTCGGCTAGACCCAAACCCACTCGGCTTGACCCAAACCCACTCGGCTAGACCCAAACCCACTCGGCTACACCCAAACCCACACGGCTAGACCCAAAGCCACTCCGGTAGACCCAAACCCAATCCGCTAGACCCAAACCCACTCCGCTAGACCCAAACCCACTCGGCTAGACCCAAACCCACTCGGCTAGACCCAAACCCAGTCGGCTAGATCCAAACCCACTCCGCTAGACCCAAACCCACTCCGCTAGACCCAAACCCACTCCGCTAGACCCAAACCCACTCCGATAGACCCAAACCCACTCCGCTAGACCCAAACCCACTCCGCTAGACCCAAACCCACTCGGCTAAACCCAAATCCACTCGGCTAGTCCCAAACCCACTCGGCTAGACCCAAACCCACTCGGCTAGACCCAAACCCACTCGGCTTGACCCAAACCCATTCCGCTAGACCCAAACACACTCGGCTATACCCAAACCCACTCCGCTAGACCCTAACCCACTCCGCTAGTCCCAAACCCACTCCGCTAGACCCAATCCCACTCCGCTAGACCCAAACCCACTCGGCTACACCCAAACCCACTCGGCTAGACCCAAACCCACTCCGCTAGACCCAAACCCACTCGGCTAGACCCAAACCCACTCGGCTGGACCCAAACCCACTCGGATAGACCCAAAGCCACTCGGCTAGACCCAAACCCACTTGGCTAGACCCAAACACACTCGGCTAGACCCAAACCCACTCCGCTAGACCCAAACCCACTCGGCTAGACGCAAACCCACTCGGCTAGACCCAAACACACTCGGCTAGACCCAAACCCACTCCGCTAGACCCAAACCCACTCGGCTAGACCGAAACCCACTCCGCTAGACCCAAACCCACTCGGCTAGACCCAAACCCACTCGGCTAGACCCAAACCCACTCGTCTAGACAGAAACACACTCGGCTAAACCCAAACCCATTCCGCTAGACCCAAACCCACTCAGCTAGACCCAAACCCACTCCGCTAGACCCAAACCCACTCGGCTAGACCCAAACCCAGTTGGCTACACCCAAACCCACACGGCTAGACCCAAAGCCACTCCGCTAGACCCAAACCCACTCGGCTAGACACAAACCCACTCGGCTAGACCCAAACCCACTCGGCTAGACCCAAACCCACACGGCTAGACCCAAAGCCACTCCGGTAGACCCAAACCCACTCCGCTAGACCCAAACCCACTCCGCTAGACCCAAACCCACTCGGCTAGACCCAAACCCATTCGGCTAGACGCAAACCCACTCGGATAGACCCAAACCCACTCGGCTAGACCCAAACCCACTCGGCTAGAGCCAAACCCAGTCGGCTGGATCCAAACCCACTCCGCTAAACCCAAACCCACTCGGCTAGACCCAAACCCGCTCCGCTAGACCCAAACCCACTCCGCTAGACCCAAACCCACTCGGCTAGGCCCAAACCCACTCAGCTAGACCCAAACCCACTCCGCTAGACACAAACCCACTCGGCTAGGCCCAAACCCACTCGGCTTGACCCAAACCCACTCGGCTAGACCCAAACCCGCTCGGCTAGACCCAAACCCACTCGGCTCGACCCAAACCCACTCGGCTAGACCCAAACCCACTCGGCTAGACCCAAACCCACTCCGCTAGACCCAAACCCACTCGGCTAGACGCAAACCCTCTCGGCTAGACCCAAACCCAGTCGGCTAGACCCAAACCCACTCCGCTAGACCCAAACCCACTCGGCTAGACCAAAACCCACTCCGCCAGACCCAAACCCACTCGGCTAGACCCAAAACCACTCCGCTCGACCCAAACCCACTCGGCTAGACCCAAACCCACTCGGCTAGACCCAAACCCACTCGTCTAGACAGAAACACACTCGGCTAAACCCAAACCCATTCCGCTAGACCCAAACCCACCCGGCTAGACCCAAACCCACTCCGCTAGACCCAAACCCACTCGGCTAGACCCAAACCCACTCGGCTACACCCAAACCCACACGGCTAGACCCAAAGCCACTCCGCTAGACCCAAACCCACTCGGCTAGATGCAAACCCACTCGGCTAGACCCAATCCCACTTGGCTAGACCCAAACCCACTCGGCGAGACCCAAACCCACTCCGCTAGACCCAAACCCACTCGGCTAGACCCAAACCCACTCGGCTAGACCCAAACCCACTCGGCTAGACCCAAACCCATTCCGCTAGATGCAAACCCACTCGGCTAGACAGAAACACACTCAGCTAAATGCAAACCCACTCCGCTAGACCCAAACCCACTTGGCTAGACCCAAACCCACTCTGCGAGACCCAAACCCACACCGCTAGACCCAAACCCACTCGGCTAGACCCAAACCCATTCCGCTAGACGCAAACCCACTCGGCTACACCCAAACCCACTCAGCTAGACCCAAACCCATTCCGCTAAACCCAAACCCACTCGGCTAGACCCAAACCCACTCCGCTAGACCCAAACCCACTCGGCTAGACCCAAACCCACTCGGCTAGACCCAAACCCACTCGGCTAGACAGAAACACACTCGGCTAAATGCAAACCCACTCCGCTAGACCCAAACCGACTCGGCAAGACCCAAACCCACTCGGCTAGACCCAAACCCACACGGCTAGACCCAAACCCACTCCGCTAGACCCAAACCCACTCGGCTAGAACAAAACCCATTCCGCCAGACCCAAACCCACTCGGCTAGACCCAAAACCACTCCGCTAGACCCAAACCCACTCGGCTAGACCCAAACCCACTCGGCTAGACCCAAACCCACTCGTCTAGACAGAAACACACTCGGCTAAACCCAAACCCATTCCGCTAGACCCAAACCCACTCGGCTAGACCCAAACCCACTCCGCTAGACACAAACCCACTCGGCTAGACCCAAACCCACTCGGCTACACCCAAACCCACACGGCTAGACCCAAAGCCACTCCGCTAGACGCAAACCCACTCGGCTACACCCAAACCCACTCAGCTAGACCCAAACCCATTCCGCTAGACCCAAACCCACTCAGCTAGACCCAAACCCACTCCGCTAGACCCAAACCCACTCGGCTAGACCCAAACCCACTCCGCTAGACCCAAACCCACTCGGCTAGGCCCAAACCCACTCCGCTAGACCCAAATGCACTCGGCTAGACCCAAACCCACTCCGCTAGACCCAAACCCACTCGGCTACACCCAAACCCACTCGGCTAGACCCAAACCCACTCGGCTAGACAGAAACACACTCGGCTAAATGCAAACCCACTCCGCTAGACCCAAACCCACTCGGCTAGACCCAAACCCACTCGGCTTGACCCAAACCCACTCGGCTAGACCCAAACCCACTCGGCTACACCCAAACCCACACGGCTAGACCCAAAGCCACTCCGGTAGACCCAAACCCAATCCGCTAGACCCAAACCCACTCCGCTAGACCCAAACCCACTCGGCTAGACCCAAACCCATTCGGCTAGACCCAAACCCACTCGGCTAGACCCAAACCCACTCGGCTAGACCCAAACCCAATCGGCTAGACCCAAACCCAGTCGGCTAGATCCAAACCCACTCCGCTAGACCCAAACCCACTCCGCTAGACCCAAACCCACTCGGCTACACCCAAACCCACTCGGCTAGACCCAAACCCACTCCGCTAGACCCAAACCCACTCGGCTAGACCCAAACCCACTCGGCTGGACCCAAACCCACTCGGATAGACCCAAAGCCACTCGGCTAGACCCAAACCCACTTGGCTAGACCCAAACACACTCGGCTAGACCCAAACCCACTCCGCTAGACCCAAACCCACTCGGCTAGACGCAAACCCACTCGGCTAGACCCAAACACACTCGGCTAGACCCAAACCCACTCCGCTAGACCCAAACCCACTCGGCTAGACCGAAACCCACTCCGCTAGACCCAAACCCACTCGGCTAGACCCAAACCTACTCGGCTAGACCCAAACCCACTCGTCTAGACAGAAACACACTCGGCTAAACCCAAACCCATTCCGCTAGACCCAAACCCACTCAGCTAGACCCAAACCCACTCCGCTAGACCCAAACCCACTCGGCTAGACCCAAACCCAGTTGGCTACACCCAAACCCACACGGCTAGACCCAAAGCCACTCCGCTAGACCCAAACCCACTCGGCTAGACACAAACCCACTCGGCTAGACCCAAACCCACTCGGCTAGACCCAAACCCACACGGCTAGACCCAAAGCCACTCCGGTAGACCCAAACCCACTCCGCTAGACCCAAACCCACTCCGCTAGACCCAAACCCACTCGGCTAGACCCAAACCCATTCGGCTAGACGCAAACCCACTCGGATAGACCCAAACCCACTCGGCTAGACCCAAACCCACTCGGCTAGAGCCAAACCCAGTCGGCTAGATCCAAACCCACTCCGCTAAACCCAAACCCACTCGGCTAGACCCAAACCCGCTCCGCTAGACCCAAACCCACTCCGCTAGACCCAAACCCACTCGGCTAGGCCCAAACCCACTCAGCTAGACCCAAACCCACTCCGCTAGACACAAACCCACTCGGCTACGCCCAAACCCACTCGGCTTGACCCAAACCCACTCGGCTAGACCCAAACCCGCTCGGCTAGACCCAAACCCACTCGGCTCGACCCAAACCCACTCGGCTAGACCCAAACCCACTCGGCTAGACCCAAACCCACTCCGCTAGACCCAAACCCACTCGGCTAGACGCAAACCCTCTCGGCTAGACCCAAACCCAGTCGGCTAGACCCAAACCCACTCCGCTAGACCCAAACCCACTCGGCTAGACCAAAACCCACTCCGCCAGACCCAAACCCACTCGGCTAGACCCAAAACCACTCCGCTCGACCCAAACCCACTCGGCTAGACCCAAACCCACTCGGCTAGACCCAAACCCACTCGTCTAGACAGAAACACACTCGGCTAAACCCAAACCCATTCCGCTAGACCCAAACCCACCCGGCTAGACCCAAACCCACTCCGCTAGACCCAAACCCACTCGGCTAGACCCAAACCCACTCGGCTACACCCAAACCCACACGGCTAGACCCAAAGCCACTCCGCTAGACCCAAACCCACTCGGCTAGATGCAAACCCACTCGGCTAGACCCAATCCCACTTGGCTAGACCCAAACCCACTCGGCGAGACCCAAACCCACTCCGCTAGACCCAAACCCACTCGGCTAGACCCAAACCCACTCGGCTAGACCCAAACCCACTCGGCTAGGCCCAAACCCATTCCGCTAGATGCAAACCCACTCGGCTAGACAGAAACACACTCAGCTAAATGCAAACCCACTCCGCTAGACCCAAACCCACTTGGCTAGACCCAAACCCACTCTGCGAGACCCAAACCCACACCGCTAGACCCAAACCCACTCGGCTAGACCCAAACCCATTCCGCTAGACGCAAACCCACTCGGCTACACCCAAACCCACTCAGCTAGACCCAAACCCATTCCGCTAAACCCAAACCCACTCGGCTAGACCCAAACCCACTCCGCTAGACCCAAACCCACTCGGCTAGACCCAAACACACTCGGCTAGACCCAAACCCACTCGGCTAGACAGAAACACACTCGGCTAAATGCAAACCCACTCCGCTAGACCCAAACCGACTCGGCAAGACCCAAACCCACTCGGCTAGACCCAAACCCACACGGCTAGACCCAAACCCACTCCGCTAGACCCAAACCCACTCGGCTAGAACAAAACCCATTCCGCCAGACCCAAACCCACTCGGCTAGACCCAAAACCACTCCGCTAGACCCAAACCCACTCGGCTAGACCCAAACCCACTCGGCTAGACCCAAACCCACTCGTCTAGACAGAAACACACTCGGCTAAACCCAAACCCATTCCGCTAGACCCAAACCCACTCGGCTAGACCCAAACCCACTCCGCTAGACACAAACCCACTCGGCTAGACCCAAACCCACTCGGCTACACCCAAACCCACACGGCTAGACCCAAAGCCACTCCGCTAGACGCAAACCCACTCGGCTACACCCAAACCCACTCAGCTAGACCCAAACCCATTCCGCTAGACCCAAACCCACTCAGCTAGACCCAAACCCACTCCGCTAGACCCAAACCCACTCGGCTAGACCCAAACCCACTCCGCTAGACCCAAACCCACTCGGCTAGGCCCAAACCCACTCCGCTAGACCCAAATGCACTCGGCTAGACCCAAACCCACTCCGCTAGACCCAAACCCACTCGGCTACACCCAAACCCACTCGGCTAGACCCAAACCCACTCGGCTAGACAGAAACACACTCGGCTAAATGCAAACCCACTCCGCTAGACCCAAACCCACTCGGCTAGACCCAAACCCACTCGGCTTGACCCAAACCCACTCGGCTAGACCCAAACCCACTCGGCTACACCCAAACCCACACGGCTAGACCCAAAGCCACTCCGGTAGACCCAAACCCAATCCGCTAGACCCAAACCCACTCCGCTAGACCCAAACCCACTCGGCTAGACCCAAACCCATTCGGCTAGACCCAAACCCACTCGGCTAGACCCAAACCCACTCGGCTAGACCCAAACCCACTCGGCTAGACCCAAACCCAGTCGGCTAGATCCAAACCCACTCCGCTAGACCCAAACCCACTCCGCTAGACCCAAACCCACTCGGCTAGACCCAAAGCCACTCGGCTAGACCCAAACCCACTCGGCTAGACCCAAACCCACTCGGCTAGACCCAAACCCACTCCGCTAGACCCAAACCCACTCGGCTAGACGCAAACCCTCTCGGCTAGACCCAAACCCAGTCGGCTAGACCCAAACCCACTCCGCTAGACCCAAACCCACTCGGCTAGACCAAAACCCACTCCGCCAGACCCAAACCCACTCGGCTAGACCCAAAACCACTCCGCTCGACCCAAACCCACTTGGCTAGACCCAAACCCACTCGGCTAGACCCAAACCCACTCGTCTAGACAGATACACACTCGGCTAAACCCAAACCCATTCCGCTAGACCCAAACCCACTCGGCTAGACCCAAACCCACTCCGCTAGACCCAAACCCACTCGGCTAGACCCAAACCCACTCGGCTACACCCAAACCCACACGGCTAGACCCAAAGCCACTCCGCTAGACCCAAACCCACTCGGCTAGATGCAAACCCACTCGGCTAGACCCAATCCCACTTGGCTAGACCCAAACCCACTCGGCGAGACCCAAACCCACTCCGCTAGACCCAAACCCACTCGGCTAGACCCAAACCCACTCGGCTAGACCCAAACCCACTCGGCTAGACCCAAACCCATTCCGCTAGATGCAAACCCACTCGGCTACACCCAAACCCACTCAGCTAGACCCAAACCCATTCCGCTAGACCCAAACCCACTCAGCTAGACCCAAACCCACTCCGCTAGTCCCAAACCCACTCGGCCAGACCCAAACCCACTCCGCTAGACCCAAACCCACTCGGCTAGGCCCAAACCCACTCGGCTACACCCAAACCCACTCGGCTAGACCCAAACCCACTCCGCTAGACAGAAACACACTCGGCTAAATGCAAACCCACTCCGCTAGACCCAAACCCACTCGGCCAGACCCAAACCCACTCGGCTTGACCCAAACCCACTCGGCAAGACCCAAACCCACTCGGCTACACCCAAACCCACACGGCAAGACCCAAAGCCACTCCGGTAGACCCAAACCCACTCCGCTAGACCCAAACCCACTCCGCTAGACCCAAACCTGCTCGGCTGGACCCAAACCCATTCCGCTAGACCCAAACCCACTCGGCGATACCCAAACCCACTCCGCTAGACCCTAACCACTCCGCTAGTCCCAAACCCACTCCGCTAGACCCAATCCCACTCCGCTAGACCCAAACCCACTCGGCTAGACCCAAACCCACTCGGCTAGACCCAAACCCACTCCGCTAGACCCAAACCCACTCGGCTAGACCCAAACCCACTCGGCTAGACCCAAACCCACTCGGCTAGACCCAAACCCACTCGGCGAGACCCAAACCCACTCCGCTAGACCCAAACCCACTCGGCTAGACCCAAACCCACTCGGCTAGACCCAAACCCACTCGGCTAGACCCAAACCCACTCGGCTAGACCCAAACCCACTCGGCTAGACAGAAACACACTCAGCTAAATGCAAACCCACTCCGCTAGACCCAAACCCACTCGGCTAAACCCAAACCCATTCCGCTAGACCCAAACCCACTCGGCTAGACCCAAACCCACTCCGCTAGACCCAAACCCACTCGGCTAGACCCAAACCCACTCGGCTACACCCAAACCCACACAGCTAGACCCAAAGCCACTCCGCTAGACCCAAACCCACTCGGCTAGACGCAAACCCACTCGGCTAGACCCAAACCCACTTGGCTAGACCCAAACCCACTCTGCGAGACCCAAACCCACACCGCTAGACCCAAACCCACTCGGCTAGACCCAAACCCACTCGGCTAGACCCAAACCCACTCGGCTAGACCCAAAACCACTCGGCTAGACCCAAACCCATTCCGCTAGACGCAATCCCACTCGGCTACACCCAAACCCACTCAGCTAGACCCAAACCCATTCCGCTAAACCCAAACCCACTCGGCTGGACCCAAACCCACTCCGCTAGACCCAAACCCACTCGGCTAGTCCCAAACCCACTCGGCTAGACCCAAACCCACTCGTCTAGACAGAAACACACTCGGCTAAATGCAAACCCACTCCGCTAGACCCAAACCGACTCGGCAAGACCCAAACCCACTCGGCTAGACCCAAACCCACTCGGCTAGACCCAAACCCACTCCGCTAGACCCAAACCCACTCGGCTAGAACAAAACCCATTCCGCCAGACCCAAACCCACTCGGCTAGACCCAAAACCACTCCGCTAGACCCAAACCCACTCGGCTAGACCCAAACCCACTCGGCTAGACCCAAACCCACTCGTCTAGACAGAAACACACTCGGCTAAACCCAAACCCATTCCGCTAGACCCAAACCCACTCGGCTAGACCCAAACCCACTCCGCTAGACACAAACCCACTCGGCTAGACCCAAACCCACTCGGCTACACCCAAACCCACACGGCTAGACCCAAAGCCACTCCGCTAGACGCAAACCCACTCGGCTACACCCAAACCCACTCAGCTAGACCCAAACCCATTCCGCTAGACCCAAACCCACTCAGCTAGACCCAAACCCACTCCGCTAGACCCAAACCCACTCGGCTAGACCCAAACCCACTCCGCTAGACCCAAACCCACTCGGCTAGGCCCAAACCCACTCCGCTAGACCCAAATGCACTCGGCTAGACCCAAACCCACTCCGCTAGACCCAAACCCACTCGGCTACACCCAAACCCACTCGGCTAGACCCAAACCCACTCGGCTAGACAGAAACACACTCGGCTAAATGCAAACCCACTCCGCTAGACCCAAACCCACTCGGCTAGACCCAAACCCACTCGGCTTGACCCAAACCCACTCGGCTAGACCCAAACCCACTCGGCTACACCCAAACCCACACGGCTAGACCCAAAGCCACTCCGGTAGACCCAAACCCAATCCGCTAGACCCAAACCCACTCCGCTAGACCCAAACCCACTCGGCTAGACCCAAACCCATTCGGCTAGACCCAAACCCACTCGGCTAGACCCAAACCCACTCGGCTAGACCCAAACCCACTCGGCTAGACCCAAACCCAGTCGGCTAGATCCAAACCCACTCCGCTAGACCCAAACCCACTCCGCTAGACCCAAACCCACTCCGCTAGACCCAAACCCACTCCGCTAGACCCAAACCCACTCCGCTAGACCCAAACCCACTCCGCTAGACCCAAACCCACTCGGCTAAACCCAAATCCACTCGGCTAGTCCCAAACCCACTCGGCTAGACCCAAACCCACTCGGCTAGACCCAAACCCACTCGGCTTGACCCAAACCCATTCCGCTAGACCCAAACCCACTCGGCTATACCCAAACCCACTCCGCTAGACCCTAACCCACTCCGCTAGTCCCAAACCCACTCCGCTAGACCCAATCCCACTCCGCTAGACCCAAACCCACTCGGCTACACCCAAACCCACTCGGCTAGACCCAAACCCACTCCGCTAGACCCAAACCCACTCGGCTAGACCCAAACCCACTCGGCTGGACCCAAACCCACTCGGATAGACCCAAAGCCACTCGGCTAGACCCAAACCCACTTGGCTAGACGCAAACCCACTCGGCTAGACCCAAACACACTCGGCTAGACCCAAACCCACTCGGCTAGACCCAAACCCACTCCGCTAGACCCAAACCCACTCGGCTAGACCCAAACCCACTCGTCTAGACAGAAACACACTCGGCTAAACCCAAACCCATTCCGCTAGACCCAAACCCACTCGGCTAGACCCAAACCCACTCCGCTAGACCCAAACCCACTCGGCTAGACCCAAACCCAGTTGGCTACACCCAAACCCACACGGCTAGACCCAAAGCCACTCCGCTAGACCCAAACCCACTCGGCTAGACACAAACCCACTCGGCTAGACCCAAACCCACTCGGCTAGACCCAAACCCACACGGCTAGACCCAAAGCCACTCCGGTAGACCCAAACCCACTCTGCTAGACCCAAACCCACTCCGCTAGACCCAAACCCACTCGGCTAGACCCAAACCCATTCGGCTAGACGCAAACCCACTCGGATAGACCCAAACCCACTCGGCTAGACCCAAACCCACTCGGCTAGAGCCAAACCCAGTCGGCTAGATCCAAACCCACTCCGCTAGACCCAAACCCACTCGGCTAGACCCAAACCCGCTCCGCTAGACACAAACCCACTCCGCTAGACCCAAACCCACTCCGCTAGACCCAAACCCACTCCGCTAGACCCAAACCCACTCCGCTAGACCCAAACCCACTCGGCTAGACCCAACTCCACTCGGCTAGTCCCAAACCCACTCGGCTAGACCCAAACCCACTCGGCTAGACGCAAACCCACTCGGCTAGACCCAAACCCACTTGGCTAGACCCAAACCCACTCGGCGAGACCCAAACCCACTCCGCTAGACCCAAACCCACTCGGCTAGACCCAAACCCACTCGGCTAGACCCAAACCCGCTCGGCTAGACCCAAACCCATTCCGCTAGACGCAAACCCACTCGGCTACACCCAAACCCACTCAGCTAGACCCAAACCCATTCCGCTAGACCCAAACCCACTCAGCTAGACCCAAACCCACTCCGCTAGACCCAAACCCACTCGGCTAGACCCAAACCCACTCCGCTAGACCCAAACCCACTCGGCTAGGCCCAAACCCACTCCGCTAGACCGAAATGCACTCGGCTAGACCCAAACCCACTCCGCTAGACCCAAACCCACTCGGCTACACCCAAACCCATTCGGCTAGACCCAAACCCACTCGGCTAAACCCAAACCCACTCGGCTAGACCCAAACCCACTCGGCTAGACCCAAACCCAGTCGGCTAGATCCAAACCCACTCCGCTAAACCCAAACCCACTCGGCTTGACCCAAACCCACTCCGCTAGACCCAAACCCACTCGGCTAGACCCAAACCCACTCGGCTTGACCCAAACCCACTCCGGTAAACCCAAACCCAATCCGCTAGACCCAAACCCACTCCGCTAGACCCAAACCCACTCGGCTAGACCCAAACCCATTCGGCTAGACCCAAACCCACTCGGCTAAACCCAAACCCACTCGGCTAGACCCAAACCCACTCGGCTAGACCCAAACCCAGTCGGCTAGATCCAAACCCACTCCGCTAAACCCAAACCCACTCCGCTAGACCCAAACCCACTCCGCTAGACCCAAACCCACTCCGCTAGACCCAAACCCACTCGGCTAAACCCAAATCCACTCGGCTAGTCCCAAACCCACTCGGCTAGACCCAAACCCACTCGGCTAGACCCAAACCCACTCGGCTTGACCCAAACCCATTCCGCTAGACCCAAACCCACTCGGCTATACCCAAACCCACTCCGCTAGACCCTAACCCACTCCGCTAGTCCCAAACCCACTCCGCTAGACCCAATCCCACTCCGCTAGACCCAAACCCACTCGGCTACACCCAAACCCACTCGGCTAGACTCAAACCCACTCCGCTAGACCCAAACCCACTCGGCTAGACCCAAACCCACTCGGCTAGACCCAAACCCACTCGGATAGACCCAAAGCCACACGGCTAGACCCAAAGCCACTCCGCTAGACCCAAACCCACTCGGCTAGACACAAACCCACTCGGCTAGACCCAAACCCACTCGGCTAGACCCAAACCCACACGGCTAGACCCAAAGCCACTCCGGTAGACCCAAACCCACTCTGCTAGTCCCAAACCCACTCCGCTAGACCCAAACCCACTCGGCTAGACCCAAACCCATTCGGCTAGACGCAAACCCACTCGGATAGACCCAAACCCACTCGGCTAGACCCAAACCCACTCGGCTACAGCCAAACCCAGTCGGCTAGATCCAAACCCACTCCGCTAGACCCAAACCCACTCGGCTAGACCCAAACCCGCTCCGCTAGACCCAAACCCACTCCGCTAGACCCAAACCCACTCCGCTAGACCCAAACCCACTCGGCTAGACCCAACTCCACTCGGCTAGTCCCAAACTCACTCGGCTAGACCCAAACCCACTCGGCTAGACCCAAACCCACTCGGCTAGACCCAAACCCACTTGGCTAGACCCAAACCCACTCGGCGAGACCCAAACCCACTCCGCTAGACCCAAACCCACTCGGCTAGACCCAAACCCACTCGGCTAGACCCAAACCCGCTCGGCTAGACCCAAACCCATTCCGCTAGACGCAAACCCACTCGGCTACACCCAAACCCACTCAGCTAGACCCAAACCCATTCCGCTAGACCCAAACCCACTCAGCTAGACCCAAACCCACTCCGCTAGACCCAAACCCACTCGGCTAGACCCAAACCCACTCCGCTAGACCCAAACCCACTCGGCTAGGCCCAAACCCACTCCGCTAGACCCAAATGCACTCGGCTAGACCCAAACCCACTCCGCTAGACCCAAACCCACTCGGCTACACCCAAACCCACTCGGCTAGACCCAAACCCACTCGGCTAGACAGAAACACACTCGGCTAAATGCAAACCCACTCCGCTAGACCCAAACCCACTCGGCTAGACCCAAACCCACTCGGCTTGACCCAAACCCACTCGGCTAGACCCAAACCCACTCGGCTACACCCAAACCCACACGGCTAGACCCAAAGCCACTCCGGTAAACCCAAACCCAATCCGCTAGACCCAAACCCACTCCGCTAGACCAAAACCCACTCGGCTAGACCCAAACCCATTCGGCTAGACCCAAACCCACTCGGCTAGACCCAAACCCACTCGGCTAGACCCAAACCCACTCGGCTAGACCCAAACCCAGTCGGCTAGATCCAAACCCACTCCGCTAAACCCAAACCCACTCCGCTAGACCCAAACCCACTCGGCTATACCCAAACCCACTCCGCTAGACCCAAACCCACTCCGCTAGACCCAAACCCACTCCGCTAGACCCAAACCCACTCGGCTAAACCCAAATCCACTCGGCTAGTCCAAACCCACTCGGCTAGACCCAAACCCACTCGGCTAGACCCAAACCCACTCGGCTTGACCCAAACCCATTCCGCTAGACCCAAACCCACTCGGCTATACCCAAACCCACTCCGCTAGACCCTAACCCACTCCGCTAGTCCCAAACCCACTCCGCTAGACCCAATCCCACTCCGCTAGACCCAAACCCACTCGGCTACACCCAAACCCACTCGGCTAGACCCAAACCCACTCCGCGAGACCCAAACCCAATCGGCTAGACCCAAACCCACTCGGCTAGACCCAAACCCACTCGGATAGACCCAAAGCCACTCGGCTAGACCCAAACCCACTCGGCTAGACCCAAACCCACTCCGCTAGACCCAAACCCACTCCGCTAGACCCAAACCCACTCCGCTAGACCCAAACCCACTCGGCTAGACCCAACTCCACTCGGCTAGTCCCAAACCCACTCGGCTAGACCCAAACCCACTCGGCTAGACGCAAACCCACTCGGCTAGACCCAAACCCACTTGGCTAGACCCAAACCCACTCGGCGAGACCCAAACCCACTCCGCTAGACCCAAACCCACTCGGCTAGACCCAAACCCACTCGGCTAGACCCAAACCCACTCGGCTAGACCCAAACCCATTCCGCTAGACGCAAACCCACTCGGCTACACCCAAACCCACTCAGCTAGACCCAAACCCATTCCGCTAGACCCAAACCCACTCAGCTAGACCCAAACCCACTCCGCTAGACCCAAACCCACTCGGCTAGACCCAAACCCACTCCGCCAGACCCAAACCCACTCGGCTAGGCCCAAACCCACTCCGCTAGACCCAAATGCACTCGGCTAGACCCAAACCCACTCCGCTAGACCCAAACCCACTCGGCTACACCCAAACCCACTCGGCTAGACCCAAACCCACTCGGCTAGACAGAAACACACTCGGCTAAATGCAAACCCACTCCGCTAGACCCAAACCCACTCGGCTAGACCCAAACCCACTCGGCTTGACCCAAACCCACTCGGCTAGACCCAAACCCACTCGGCTACACCCAAACCCACACGGCTAGACCCAAAGCCACTCCGGTAAACCCAAACCCAATCCGCTAGACCCAAACCCACTCCGCTAGACCCAAACCCACTCGGCTAGACCCAAACCCATTTGGCTAGACCCAAACCCACTCGGCTAGACCCAAACCCACTCGGCTAGACCCAAACCCACTCGGCTAGACCCAAACCCAGTCGGCTAGATCCAAACCCACTCCGCTAAACCCAAACCCACTCCGCTAGACCCAAACCCACTCCGCTAGACCCAAACCCACTCCGCTAGACCCAAACCCACTCCGCTAGACCCAAACCCACTCCGCTAGACCCAAACCCACTCGGCTAAACCCAAATCCACTCGGCTAGTCCCAAACCCACTCGGCTAGACCCAAACCCACTCGGCTAGACCCAAACCCACTCGGCTTGACCCAAACCCATTCCGCTAGACCCAAACCCACTCGGCTATACCCAAACCCACTCCGCTAGACCCTAACCCACTCCGCTAGTCCCAAACCCACTCCGCTAGACCCAATCCCACTCGGCTAGACCCAAACCCACTCGGCTAGACCCAAACACACTCGGCTAGACCCAAACCCACTCCGCTAGACCCAAACCCACTCGGCTAGACGCAAACC
Source organism: Raja brachyura (assembly GCA_963514005.1). Next base: position 1,372,113 of record OY740819.1, on the reverse strand, counting down.
CACTCGGCTAGACCCAAACACACTCGGCTAGACGCAAACCCACTCCGCTAGACCCAAACCCACTCGGCTAGACCGAAACCCACTCCGCTAGACCCAAACCCACTCGGCTAGACCCAAACCCACTCGGCTAGACCCAAACCCACTCGTCTAGACAGAAACACACTCGGCTAAACCCAAACCCATTCCGCTAGACCCAAACCCACTCGGCTAGACCCAAACCCACTCCGCTAGACCCAAACCCACTCGGCTCGACCCAAACCCACACGGCTAGACCCAAAGCCACTCCGCTAGACCCAAACCCACTCGGCAAGACACAAACCCACTCGGCTAGACCCAAACCCACTCGGCTAGACCCAAACCCACACGGCTAGACCCAAAGCCACTCCGGTAGACCCAAACCCACTCCGCTAGACCCAAACCCACTCCACTAGACCCAAACCCATTCGGCTAGACGCAAACCCACTCGGATAGACCCAAACCCACTCGGCTAGACCAAAACCCACTCGGCTAGAGCCAAACCCAGTCGGCTAGACCCAAACCCACTCGGCTAGACCCAAACCCACTCGTCTAGACAGAAACACACTCGGCTAAACCCAAACCCATTCCGCTGGACCCAAACCAACTCGGCTAGACCCAAACCCACTACGCTAGACCCAAACCCACTCGGCTGGACCCAAACCCACTCGGCTACACCCAAACCCACACGGCTAGACCCAAAGCCACTCCGCTAGACCCAAACCCACTCGGCTAGACTCAAACCCACTCGGCTAGACCCAAACCCACTCAGCTAGACCCAAACCCATTCCGCTAGACCCAAACCCACTCGGCTAGACCCAAACCCACTCCGCTAGACCCAAACCCACTCGGCTAGACCCAAACCCACTCGGCTAGACCCAAACCCACTCGGCTAGACAGTAACACACTCGGCTAAATGCAAACCCACTCCGCTAGACCCAAACCCTCTCGGCTAAACCCAAACCCACTCGGCTTGACCCAAACCCACTCGGCTAGACCCAAACCCACTCGGCTAGACCCAAACCCGCTCCGCTAGACCCAAACCCACTCGGCTAGACCCAAACCCACTCCGCTAGACCCAAACCCACTCCGCTAGACCCAAACCCACTCCGCTAGACCCAAAACCACTCAGCTAGACCCAAATCCACTCGGCTAGTCCCAAACCCACTCGGCTAGACCCAAACCCACTCGGCTAGACCCAAACCCACTCGGGTTGACCTAAACCCATTCCGCTAGACCCAAACCCACTCGGCTATACCCAAACCCACTCCGCTAGACCCTAACCCACTCCGCTAGTCCCAAACCCACTCCGCTAGACCCAATCCCACTCCGCTAGACCCAAACCCACTCGGCTACACCCAAACCCACTCGGCTAGACCCAAACCCACTCCGCTAGACCCAAACCCACTCGGCTAGACCCAAACCCTCTCGGCTAGACCCAAACCCACTCGGCTAGACCGAAAGCCACTCGGCTAGACCCAAACCCACTCGGCTAGACCCAAACCCACTCGGCTAGACCCAAACCCACTCGGCTTGACCCAAACCCACTCCGCTAGACCCAAACCCACTCCGCTAGACCCAAACCCACTCGGCTAGACCCAAACCCACTCGGCAAGACCCAAACCCACTCGGCTAGACCCAAACCCATTCCGTTAAACGCAAACCCACTCGGCTACACCCAAACCCACTCAGCTAGACCCAAACCCATTCCGCTAGACCCAAACCCACTCGGCTAGACCCAAACCCACTCCGCTAGACCCAAACCCACTCGGCTAGACCCAAACCCACTCCGCTAGACCCAAACCCACTCGGCTAGACCCAAACCCACTCCGCTGGACCCAAACGCACTCGGCTAGACCCAAACCCACTCCGCTAGACTCAAACCCACTCGGCTAGACCCAAACCCACTCGGCTAGACCCAAACCCACTCGGCTATACAGAAACACACTCGGCTAAACCCAAACCCACTCCGCTAGACCCAAACCCACTCGGCTAGACCCAAACCCACTCGGCTTGACCCAAACCCATTCGGCCAGACACAAACCCACTCGGCTAGACCCAAACCCACTCCGCTAGACCCAAACCCACTCGGCTAGACCCAAACCCACTCCGCTGGACCCAAACGCACTCGGCTAGACCCAAACCCACTCCGCTAGACCCAAACCCACTCGGCTAGACCCAAACCCACTCGGCTAGACCCAAACCCACTCGGCTATACAGAAACACACTCGGCTAAACCCAAACCCACTCGGCTAGACCCAAACCCACACGGCTGGACCCAAAGCCACTCCGCTAGACCCAAACCCACTCCGCTAGACCCAAACCCACTCCGCGAGACCCAAACCCACTAGGCTACACCAAACCCACTCGGCTAGACCCAAACCCACTCCGCTAGACCCAAACCCACTCGGCTAGACCGAAACCCACTCGGCTAAACCCAAACCCACTCGCCTAGACCCAAACCCACTCGGCTAGAACCAAACCCACTCAGCTAGATGCAAACCCACTCGGCTACACCCAAACCCACTCGACTAGACCCAAACCCATTCCGCTAGACCCAAACCCACTCGGCTAGACCCAAACCCACTCCGCTAGACCCAAACCCACTCCGCTAGACCCAAACACACATCGCTAGACCCAAACGCACTCGGGTAGACCCAAACCCACTCCGCTAGACCCAAACGTACTTGGCTAGACCCAAACCCACTCCGCTAGACCCAAACCCACTCGGCTAGACGCAAACCCACTCAGCTAGACCCAAACCCATACCGCTAGAACCAAACCCACTCGGCTAGACCCAAACCCATTCGGCTAGACCCAAACCCACTCGGCTAGACCCAAAGCCACTCCGGTAAACCCAAACCCACTCCGCTAGACCCAAACCCACTCCGCTAGACCCAAACCCACTCGGCTAGACCCAAACCCATTCGGCTAGACCCAAACCCACTCGGCTAGACCCAAACCCACTCGGCTAGACCCAAACCCACTCGGCTAGAGCCAAACCCAGTCGGCTAGATCCAAACCCACTCCGCTAGACCCAAACCCACTCGGCTAGACCCAAACCCACTCGGCTAGACCCAAACCCACTCGGCTAGACCCAAACCCACTCGGCTAGACCCAAACCCACTCGGCTTGACCCAAACCCATTCCGCTAGACCCAAACCCACTCGGCTATACCCAAACCCACTCCGCTAGACCCTAACCCACTCCGCTAGTCCCAAACCCACTCCGCTAGACCCAATCCCACTCCGCTAGACCCAAACCCACTCGGCTACACCCAAACCCACTCGGCTAGACCCAAACCCACTCCGCTAGACCCAAACCCACTCGGCTAGACCCAAACCCACTCGGCTAGACCCAAACCCACTCGGCTGGACCGAAAGGCACTCGGCTAGACCCAAACCCCCTCGGCTAGACCCAAACCCACTCCGCTAGACCCAAACCCACTCGGCTAGACGCAAACCCACTCGGCTAGACACAAACCCACTCGGCTAGACCCAAACCCACTCCGCTAGGCCCAAACCCACTCGGCTAGACCGAAACCCACTCCGCTAGACCCAAACCCACTAGGCTAGACCCAAAACCACTCCGCTAGACCCAAACCCACTCGGCTAGACCCAAACCCACTCGGCTAGACCCAAACCCACTCGTCTAGACAGAAACACATTCGGCTAAACCCAAACCCATTCCGCTAGACCCAAACCCACTCGGCTAGACCCAAACCCACTCCGCTAGACCCAAACCCACTCGGCTAGACCCAAACCCACTCGGCTACACCCAAACCCACACGGCTAGACCCAAAGCCACTCCGCTAGACCCAAACCCACTCGGCTAGACTCAAACCCACTCGGCTAGACCCAAACCCACTTGGCTAGACCCAAACCCACTCGGCTTGAACCAAACCCACTCCGCTAGACCCAAACCCACTCGGCTAGACCCAAACCCACTCGGCTAGACCCAAACCCACTCGGCTAGACGCAAACCCACTCAGCTAGACCCAATCCCATTCCGCTAGACGCAAACCCACTCGGCTACACCCAAACCCACTCAGCTAGACCCAAACCCATTCCGCTAGACCCAAACCCACTCGGCTAGACCCAAACCCACTCCGCTAGACCCAAACCCACTCGGCTAGACCCAAACACACTCGGCTAGACCCAAACACACTCGGCTAGACAGTGACACACTCGGCTAGACCCAAACCCACTCGGCTAGACCCAAACCAACTCGGCTAGACCCAAACCCACTCGGCTAGACCCAAACTCACTCGGCTCGACCCAAAGCCACTCGGCTAGACCCAAACCCACTCGGCTAGACCCAAACCCACTCGCCTAGACCCCAACCCACTCGGCTAGAGCCAAACCCAGTCGGCTAGATCCAAACCCACTCCGCTAGACCCAAACCCACTCGGCTAGACCCAAACCCACTCGGCTAGACCCAAACCCACTCGGCTAGACCCAAACCCACACGGCTTGACCCAAACCCATTCCGCTAGACCCAAACCCACTCGGCTATACCCAAACCCACTCCGCTAGACCCAAACCCACTCCGCTAGTCCCAAGCCCACTCCGCTAGACCCAATCCCACTCCGCTAGACCCAAACCCACTCGGCTACACCCAAACCCACTCGGCTAGACCCAAACCCACTCCGCTAGACCCAAACCCACTCGGCTAGACCCAAACCCACTCGGCTAGACCCAAACCCAATCGGCTGGACCGAAAGGCACTCGGCTAGACCCAAACCCCCTCGGCTAGACCCAAACCCACTCCGCTAGACCCAAACCCACTCGGCTAGACGCAAACCCACTCGGCTAGACCCAAACCCACTCGGCTAGACCCAAATTCACTCGGCTTGAACCAAACCCACTCCGCTAGACCCAAACCCACTCGGCTAGACCCAAACCCACTCGGCTAGACCCAAACCCACTCGGCTAGACGCAAACCCACTCAGCTTGACCCAAACCCATTCCGCTAGACGCAAACCCACTCGGCTACACCCAAACCCACTCAGCTAGACCCAAACCCATTCCGCTAGACCCAAACCCACTCGGCTAGACCCAAACCCACTCCGCTAGACCCAAACCCACTCGGCTAGACCCAAACACACTCGGCTAGACCCAAACACACTCGGCTGGACAGTAACACACTCGGCTAGACCCAAACCCACTCCGCTAGACCCAAACCAACTCGGCTAGACCCAAACCCACTCGGCTAGACCCAAACTCACTCGGCTCGACCCAAAGCCACTCGGCTAGACCCAAACCCACTCGGCTAGACCCAAACCCACTCGCCTAGACCCAAACCCACTCCGCTAGACCCAAACCCACTCGGCTAGACGCAAACCCACTCGGCTAGACCCAAACCCACTCGGCTAGACCCAAACCCACTCGGCTGAACCCAAACCCACTCTGCTAGACCCAAACCCACTCGGCTAGACCCAAACCCACTCGGCTAGACCCAAAACCACTCGGCCAGACCCAAACCCACTCGGCTAGACCCAAACCCACTCAGCTAGATGCAAACCCACTCGGCTACACCCAAACCCACTCGGCAAGACCCAAACCTATTCCGCTAGACCCAAACCCACTCGGCTAGACCCAACCCCACTCCGCTAGACCCAAACCCACTTGGCCAGACCCAAGCGCACTCGGCTTGACCCAAACCCACTCGGCTAGACCCAAAGCCACTCGGCTAGACCCTAACCCACACGGCTAGACCCAAAGCCACTCCGCTAGACCCAAACCCACTCCGCTAGACCCAAGCCCACTCCGCAAGACCCAAACCCACTCGGCTAGACCGAAAGCCACTCGGCTAGACCCAAACCCACTCGGCTAGACCCAAACCCACTCGGCTAGACCCAAACCCACTCCGCTAGACCCAAACCCACTCGGCTAGACGCAAACCCACTCGGCCAGACCCAAACCCACTCGGCTAGACCCAAACCCACTCCGCTAGACCCAAACCCACTCGGCTGGACCGAAACCCACTCCGCTAGACCCAAACCCACTCGGCTAGACCCAAAACCACTCCGCTAGACCCAAACCCACTCGGCTAGACCCAAACCCACTCGGCTAGACCCAAACCCACTCGTCTAGACAGAAACACACTCGGCTAAACCCAAACCCATTCCGCTAGACCCAAACCCACTCGGCTCGACCCAAACTCACTCCGCTAGACCCAAACCCACTTGGCTAGACCCAAACCCACTCGGCTACACCCAAACCCACACGGCTAGACACAAAGCCACTCCGCTAGACCCAAACCCACTCGGCTAGACTCAAACCCACTCGGCTAGACCCAAACCCACTTGGCTAGACCCAAACCCACTCGGCTTGACCCAAACCCACTCCGCTATACCCAAACCCACTCGGCTAGACCCAAACCCACTCGGCTAGACCCAAACCCACTCGGCAAGACCCAAACCCACTCGGCTAGACCCAAACCCATTCCGCTTGACGCAAACCCACTCGGCTACACCCAAACCCACTCAGCTAGACCCAAACCCATTCCGCTAGACCCCAACCCACTCGGCTAGACCCAAACCCACTCTGCTAGACCCAAACCCACTCGGCTAGACCCAAACCCACTCCGCTAGACCCAAACCCACTCGGCTAGACCCAAACCCACTCCGCTGGACCCAAACGCACTCGGCTAGACCCAAACCCACTCCGCTAGACCCAAACCCACTCGGCTAGACCCAAACCCACTCCGCTAGACCCAAACCCACTCGGCTATACAGAAACACACTCGGCTAAACCCAAACCCACTCGGCTAGACCCAAACCCACTCGGCTAGACCCAAACCCACTCGGCTAGACCCAAACCCACTCGGCAAGACCCAAACCCACTCGGCTAGACCCAAACCCACTCCGCTAGACCCAAACCCACTCGGCTAGACCCAAACCCACTCCGCTGGACCCAAACGCACTCGGCTAGACCCAAACCCACTCCGCTAGACCCAAACCCACTCGGCTAGACCCAAACCCACTCCGCTAGACCCAAACCCACTCGGCTATACAGAAACACACTCGGCTAAACCCAAACCCACTCCGCTAGACCCAAACCCACTCCGCTAGACCCAAACCCACTCGGCTTGACCCAAACCCATTCGGCTGGACCCAAACCCACTCGGCTAGACCCAAACCCACACGGCTGGACCCAAAGCCACTCCGCTAGATCCAAACCCACTCCGCTAGACCCAAACCCACTCCGCGAGACCCAAACCCACTCGGCTAGACCCAAACCCACTCGGCTAGACCCAAACCCACTCCGCTAGACCCAAACCCACTCGGCTAGACCCAAACCCACTCGGCTCGACCCAAAGCCACTCGGCTAGACCCAAACCCACTCGGCTAGACCCAAACACACTCGGCTAGACCCAAACACACTCGGCTGGACAGTAACACACTCGGCTAGACCCAAACCCACTCCGCTAGACCCAAACCAACTCGGCTAGACCCAAACCCACTCGGCTAGACCCAAACTCACTCGGCTCGACCCAAAGCCACTCGGCTAGACCCAAACCCACTCGGCTAGACCCAAACCCACTCGACTAGACCCAAACCCACTCCGCTAGACCCAAACCCACTCGGCTAGACGCAAACCCACTCGGCTAGACCCAAACCCACTCGGCTAGACCCAAACCCACTCGGCTGGACCCAAACCCACTCTGCTAGACCCAAACCCACTCGGCTAGACCCAAACCCACTCGGCTAGACCCAAAACCACTCGGCCAGACCCAAACCCACTCGGCTAGACCCAAACCCACTCAGCTAGATGCAAACCCACTCGGCTACACCCAAACCCACTCGGCAAGACCCAAACCTATTCCGCTAGACCCAAACCCACTCGGCTAGACCCAACCCCACTCCGCTAGACCCAAACCCACTTGGCCAGACCCAAACCCACTCGGCTTGACCCAAACCCACTCGGCTAGACCCAAAGCCACTCGGCTAGACCCTAACCCACACGGCTAGACCCAAAGCCACTCCGCTAGACCCAAACCCACTCCGCTAGACCCAAGCCCACTCCGCAAGACCCAAACCCACTCGGCTAGACCGAAAGCCACTCGGCTAGACCCAAACCCACTCGGCTAGACCCAAACCCACTCGGCTAGACCCAAACCCACTCGGCTAGACCCAAACCCACTCGGCTAGACGCAAACCCACTCGGCTAGACCCAAACCCACTCGGCTAGACCCAAACCCACTCCGCTAGACCCACACCCACTCGGCTGGACCGAAACCCACTCCGCTAGACCCAAACCCACTCGGCTAGACCCAAAACCACTCTGCTAGACCCAAACCCACTCGGCTAGACCCAAACCCACTCGGCTAGACCCAAACCCACTCGTCTAGACAGAAACACACTCGGCTAAACCCAAACCCATTCCGCTAGACCCAAACCCACTCGGCTCGACCCAAACTCACTCCGCTAGACCCAAACCCACTCGGCTAGACCCAAACCCACTCGGCTACACCCAAACCCACACGGCTAGACACAAAGCCACTCCGCTAGACCCAAACCCACTCGGCTAGACTCAAACCAACTCGGCTAGACCCAAACCCACTTGGCTAGACCCAAACCCACTCGGCTTGACCCAAACCCACTCCGCTATACCCAAACCCACTCGGCTAGACCCAAACCCACTCGGCTAGACCCAAACCCACTCGGCAAGACCCAAACCCACTCGGCTAGACCCAAACCCATTCCGCTTGACGCAAACCCACTCGGCTACACCCAAACCCACTCAGCTAGACCCAAACCCATTCCGCTAGACCCCAACCCACTCGGCTAGACCCAAACCCACTCCGCTAGACCCAAACCCACTCGGCTAGACCCAAACCCACTCCGCTAGACCCAAACCCACTCGGCTAGACCCAAACCCACTCCGCTGGACCCAAACGCACTCGGCTAGGCCCAAACCCACTCCGCTAGACCCAAACCCACTCGGCTAGACCCAAACCCACTCCGCTAGACCCAAACCCACTCGGCTATACAGAAACACACTCGGCTAAACCCAAACCCACTCCGCTAGACCCAAACCCACTCGGCTAGACCCAAACCCACTCGGCTTGACCCAAACCCATTCGGCTGGACCCAAACCCACTCGGCTAGACCCAAACCCACACGGCTGGACCCAAAGCCACTCCGCTAGACCCAAACCCACTCCGCTAGACCCAAACCCACTCCGCGAGACCCAAACCCACTCGGCTAGACCCAAACCCACTCGGCTAGACCCAAACCCACTCCGCTAGACCCAAACCCACTCGGCTAGACCCAAACCCACTCGGCTAAACCCAAACCCACTCGGCTAGACCCAAACCCACTCGGCTTGAACCAAACCCACTCAGCTAGATGCAAACCCACTCGGCTACACCCAAACCCACTCGGCTAGACCCAAACCCATTCCGCTAGACCCAAACCCACTCGGCTAGACCCAAACCCACTCCGCTAGACCCAAACCCACTCCGCTAGACCCAAACCCACTTCGCTAGACCCAAACGCACTCGGCTAGACCCAAACCCACTCCGCTAGACCCAAACGTACTTGGCTAGACCCAACCCCACTCCGCTAGACCCAAACCCACTCGGCAAGACCCAATCCCACTCGGCTACACCCAAACCCACTCGGCTAGACACAAACACACTCCGCTAGACCCAAAGCCACTCCGCTAGACCCAAACCCACTCGGATGGACCCAAACCCACTCCGCTAGAACCAAACCCACTCCGCTAGACCCTAAGCCACTCGGCTAGACCCAAACCCACTCCGCTAGACCCAAACCCACTGCACTAGACCCAAACCAACTCCGCTAGACCCAAACCCACTCCGCTAGACCCAAGCCCACTCGGCTAGACCCAAACCCACTCGGCTGGACCCAAACCCACTCCGCTAGACCCAAACCCACTCCGCTAGACCCAAACCCACTCCGCTAGACCCAAACCCACTCCGCTAGACCCAAACCCACTCGGCTAGACCCAAACCCACTCGGCTTGACCCAAACCCACTCCGCTAGACCCAAACCCACTTGGCTATACCCAAACCCACTCCGCTAGACCCTAACCCACTCCGCTACACACAAACCCACTCCGCTAGACCCAATCCCACTCCGCTAGACCCAAACCCACTCGGCTAGACCCAAACCCACTCGGCTAGATCCAAACCCACTCCGCTAGACCCAAACCCACTCCGCTAGACCCAATCCCACTCCGCTAGACCCAAACCCACTCGGCTAGACCCAAACCCACTCGGCTAGATCCAAACCCACTCCGCTAGACCCAAACCCACTCGGCTAGACCCAAACCCACTCGGCTAGACACAAACCCACTCGGCTAGACCCAAACCCACTCCGCTAGACACAAACGCACTCGGCTAGACCCAAACCCACTCCGCTAGACCCAAACCCACTCGGGTAGACCCAAACCCACTCGGCTAGACCCAAACCCACTCGGCTACACAGAAACATACTCGGCTAAACTCAAACCCACACCGCTAGACCCAAACCAACTCGGCTAGACCCAAACCCACTCGGCTAGACCCAAACTCACTCGGCTCGACCCAAAGCCACTCGGCTAGACCCAAACCCACTCGGCTAGACCCAAACCCAATCGCCTAGACCCAAACCCACTCCGCTAGACCCAAACCCACTCGGCTGGACCCAAACCCACTCTGCTAGACCCAAACCCACTCGGCTAGACCCAAACCCACTCGGCTAGACCCAAACCCACTCGGCTAGACCCAAACCCACTCGGCTAGACCCAAACCCACTCAGCTAGATGCAAACCCACTCGGCTACACCCAAACCCACTCGGCAAGACCCAAACCTATTCCGCTAGACCCAAACCCACTCGGCTAGACCCAACCCCACTCCGCTAGACCCAAACCCACTCGGCTAGACCCAAACCCACTCGGCTTGACCCAAACCCACTCGGCTAGACCCAAAGCCACTCGGCTAGACCCTAACCCACACGGCTAGACCCAAAGCCACTCCGCTAGACCCAAACCCACTCGGCTAGACCCAAACCCACAAGGCTAGATCCAAACCCACTCGGCTAGACCCAAACCCAGTCGTCTAAACCCAAACCCACTCCGCTAGACCCAAACCCACTCGGCTACACCCAAACCCACTCCGCTAGACCCAAACCCACTCCGCTAGACCCAAACCCACTCGGCCAGACCCAAACCCACTCGGCTAGACCCAAACCCACACCGCTAGACCCAAACCCACTCCGCTAGACCCAAACCCACTCCGCTAGACCCAAACCCACTCCGCTAGACCCAAACCCACTCGGCTAACCCAAATCCACTCGGCTAGTCCCAAACCCACTCGGCTAGCCCCAAACCCACTCGGCTAGACCCAAATCCACTCGGCTTGACCCAAACCCATTCCGCTAGACCCAAACCCACTCCGCTAGACCCAAACCCACTCCGCTAGACCCTAACCCACTCCGCTAGTCCCAAACCCACTCCGCTAGACCCAATCCCACTCCGCTACACCCAAACCCACTCGGCTAGACCCAAACCCACTCCGCTAGACCCAAACCCACTCGGCTAGACCCAAACCCACTCGGCTAGACCCAATCCCACTCCGCTAGACACAAACGCACTTGGCTAGACCCAAACCCACTCGGCTAGACCCAAACCCACTCGGCTAGACCCAAACCCACTTGGCTAGACCCAAACCCACTCGGCTAGACCCAAACCCACTCGGCAAGACCCAAACCCACTCGGCTAGACCAAAAGCCACTCGGCTGGACGATTACCCACTCGGCTAGGCCCAAACCCACTCGGCTAGACCCAAACCCACTCTGCTCGATCCTAACCCACACCGCTAGACCTAAACCCACTCGGCTAGACCCAAACCCACTCGGCTCGACCCAAACCCACTCGGCTAGACCCAAACCCACTCGGCTAGACCCAAACCCACTCGGCTAGACCCAAACCCACTCAGCTAGACCCAAACCCACTCCACTAAACCCAAACCCACTCGGCTAGACCCAAACCCACTCGGCTAGACCCAAAACAACTCGTCTAGACCCAAGCCCACTCGTCTAGACCCAAACGGATTCGGCTAGACCCAAACCCACTCGGCTAGACCCAAACCCACTCGGCAAGACCCAAACCCACTCGGCTAGACCCAAACCCACTCGGCTAGACGATTACCCACTCGGCTAGGCCCAAACCCACTCGGCTAGACCCAAACCCACTCAGCTAGACCCAAACCCACCCCACTAATCCCAAACCCACTCGGCTCGACCCAAACCCACTCGGCTAGACCCAAACCCACTCGGCTAGACCCAAACCCAGTCGGCTCGACCCAAACCCACTCAGCTAGGCCCAAACCCACTCCACTAAACCCAAACCCACTCGGCTATACCCAAACCCACTCGGCTAGACCCAAAACCACTCGGCTAGAGCCAAACCCAATCGGCTAGACCCAAACCCACTCCGCTAGACCCAAACCCACTCGGCTAGACCCAAACCCACTCGGCGACACCCAAACCCACTCGGCTAGACCCAAACCCACTCGGCTCGACCCAAACCCACTCGGCTAGACCCAAACCCACTCGGCTAGACCCAAACCCACTCGGCTAGACCCAAACCCACTCAGCTAGACCCAAACCCACTCCACTAAACCCAAACCCACTCGGCTAGACCCAAACCCACTCGGCTAGACCCAAACCCACTCGGCTAGACCAAAACCCATTCGGCCACACCCAAACCCACTCGGCTAGACCCGAACCCACTCAGCTAGACCCAAACCCACTCGGCTAGACCCAAACCCACTCGGCTAGACTCAAACCCACTCGGCTAGTACCAAACCCACTCGGCTAGACCCAAACCCACTCGGCTAGGCCCAAACCCAATCGGCTAGACCCAAACGGACTCGGCTACACCCAAACCCACTCGGCTAGAACCAAACCCACTCGGCTAGACCCAAACCCACTCGGCTAGACCCAAACCCACTTGGCTAGACCCAAACCCACTCGGCTAGACCCAAACCCAATCCGCTAGACCCAAACCCACTCCGCTAGACCCAAACCCACTCCGCTAGAACCAAACCCACTCAGCTAGACGCAAACCCACTCGGCTGGACCCAAACCCACTCGGGTAGACCAAAACCCATTCGGCTAGACCCAAGCCCACTCGGCTAGACCCAAACCGACTCGGCAAGACCCAAACCCACTCGGCTAGACCCAAACCCACTCGGCTAGACGATTACCCACTCGGCTAGGCCCAAACCCATTCGGCTAGACCCAAACCCACTCTGCTCGATCCTAACCCACACCGCTAGACCTAAACCCACTCGGCTAGACCCAAACCCACTCGGCTCGACCCAAACCCACTCGGCTAGACCCAAACCCACTCGGCTAGACCCAAACCCACTCGGCTAGACCCAAACCCACTCAGCTAGACCCAAACCCACTCGGCTAGACCCAAACCCACTCCGCTAGACCCAAACCCACTCGGCTAGACCCAAACCCACTCGGCGACACCCAAACCCACTCGGCTAGACCCAAACCCACTCGGCTAGACCCAAACCCACTTGGCTAGACCCAAACCCACTCGGCTAGACCCAAACCCACTCCGCTAGACCCAATCCCACTCCGCTAGACCCAAACCCACTCCGCTAGAACCAAACCCACTCAGCTAGATGCAAACCCACTCGGCTGGACCCAAACCCACTCGGGTAGACCAAAACCCATTCGGCTAGACCCAAACCCACTCTGCTAGACCCAAACCCACTCGGCAAGACCCAAACCCACTCGGCTAGACCCAAACCCACTCGGCTAGACGATTACCCACTCGGCTAGGCCCAAACCCACTCGGCTAGACCCAAACCCACTCTGCTCGATCCTAACCCACACCGCTAGACCTAAACCCACTCGGCTAGACCCAAACCCACTCGGCTCGACCCAAACCCACTTGTCTAGACCCAAACCCACTCGGCTAGACCCAAACCCACTCGGCTAGACCCAAACCCACTCAGCTAGACCCAAACCCACTCCACTAAACCCAAACCCACTCGGCTAGACCCAAACCCACTCGGCTAGACCCAAACCAACTCGTCTAGACCCAAACCCACTCGGCTAGACCCAAACCCACTCGGCTAGACCCAAACCCACTCCGCTAGACCCAAACCCACTCCGCTAGACCCAAACCCACTCGGCTAGACCCAAACCCACTCGGCTAGACCCAAACCCACTCGGCTAGACCCAAACCAACTCGGCTAGACCCAAACTCACTCGGCTACACCCAAACCCACTCCGCTAGACACAAACCCACTCGGATTCACCCAAACCCACTCGGCTAGACCCAAACCCACTCGGCTAGACCCAAACCCACTCGGCTAGTCCCAAACCCACGCGGCTAGACCCAAACCCACTCGGCTAGAACCAAACCCACCCGGCTAGAACCAAACCCCACTCGGCTAGTCCCAAACCCTCTCGGCTAGACCCAAACGGACTCGGCTAGACCCAAACCCACTCGGCTAGAACCAAACCCACTCGGCTAGAGCCAAACCCACTCGGCTAGACCCAAACCCACTCGGCTAGACCCAAACCCACTCGGCTAGACCCAAACCCACTCGGCTAGACCCAAACCCACTCAGCTAGACCCAAACCCACTCCACTAAACCCAAACCCACTCGGCTAGACCCAAACCCACTCGGCTAGACCCAAACCCACTCGGCTAGAGCCAAACCCAATCGGCTAGACCTAAACCCACTCCGCTAGACCCAAACCCACTCGGCTAGACCCAAACCCACTCGGCGACACCCAAACCCACTCGGCTAGACCCAAACCCACTCCGCTAGACCCAAACCAACTCGGCTAGACCCAAACCCACTCGGCTACACCCAAACCCACTCCGCTAGACACAAACCCACTCGGATTCACCCAAACCCTCTCGGCTAGACCCAAACCCACTCGGCTAGTCCGAAACCCACTCGGCAAGACCCAAACCCACTCGGCTAGACCCAAACCGACTCGGCTAGACGATTACCCACTCGGATAGACCCCAACCCACTGGGCTAGACCCAAACCCACTCGGCTAGACCCAAACCCACTCGGCTAGACCCAAACCCACTCGGCTAGACCCAAACCCGCTCGGCTAGACCCAAACCCCCTCGGCTACATCCAAACCCACTCGGCTAGACCCAAACCCACTCGGCTAGACCCAAACCCACTTGGCTAGATCCAAACCCACTCGGATAGACCCAAAGCCACTCGGCTAGACCGAAACCCACACGGCCAGACCCAAACCCACTCGGCTAGACCCAAACCCACTCGGCTAGACCCAAACCCACTCGGTTAGACCCAAACCCACTCCGCTAGACCCAAACCCACTCCGCTAGACCCAAACCCACTCGGCTAGACCCAAACCCACTCGGCTAGACCCAAACCCACTCGGCTAGACCCAAACCAACTCGGCTAGACCCAAACTCACTCGGCTACACCCAAACCCACTCCGCTAGACACAAACCCACTCGGATTCACCCAAACCCACTCGGCTAGAACCAAACCCACTCGGCTAGACCCAAACCCACTCGGCTAGTCCCAAACCCACGCGGCTAGACCCAAACCCACTCGGCTAGAACCAAACCCACCCGGCTAGAACCAAACCCCACTCGGCTAGTCCCAAACCCTCTCGGCTAGACCCAAACGGACTCGGCTAGACCCAAACCCACTCGGCTAGAACCAAACCCACTCGGCTAGACCCAAACCCACTCGGCTAGACCCAAACCCACTCGGCTAGACCCAAACCCACTCGGCTAGACCCAAACCCACTCGGCTAGACCCAAACCCACTCAGCTAGACCCAAACCCACTCCACTAAACCCAAACCCACTCGGCTAGACCCAAACCCACTCGGCTAGACCCAAACCCACTCGGCTAGAGCCAAACCCAATCGGCTAGACCCAAACCCACTCCGCTAGACCCAAACCCACTCGGCTAGACCCAAACCCACTCGGCGACACCCAAACCCACTCGGCTAGACCCAAACCCACTCCGCTAGACCCAAACCAACTCGGCTAGACCCAAACCCACTCGGCTACACCCAAACCCACTCCGCTAGACACAAACCCACTCGGATTCACCCAAACCCTCTCGGCTAGACCCAAACCCACTCGGCTAGTCCGAAACCCACTCGGCAAGACCCAAACCCACTCAGCTAGACCCAAACCGACTCGGCTAGACGATTACCCACTCGGATAGACCCCAACCCACTGGGCTAGACCCAAACCCACTCGGCTAGACCCAAACCCACTCGGCTAGACCCAAACCCATTCGGCTAGACCCAAACCCACTCGGCTACACCCAAAACCACTCCGCTAGACACAAACCCACTCGGCTTCACCCAAACCCACTCGGCTACACCCAAACCCACTCGGCTAGACCCGAACCCACTCAGCTAGACCCAAACCCACTCGGCAAGACCCAAACCCACTCCGCTAGAACCAAACCCACTCAGCTAGACGCAAACCCACTCGGCTGGACCCAAACCCACTCGGCTAGACCAAAACCCATTCGGCTAGAACCAAACCCACTCGGCTAGACCCAAACCCACTCGGCAAGACCCAAACCCACTCGGCTAGACCCAAACCCACTCGGCTAGACGATTACCCACTCGGCTAGGCCCAAACCCACTCGGCTAGGCCCAAACCCACTCGGCTAGAGCCAAACCCAATCGGCTAGACACAAACCCACTCCGCTAGACC
Source organism: Raja brachyura (assembly GCA_963514005.1). Next base: position 1,355,379 of record OY740819.1, on the reverse strand, counting down.
CAAACCCACTCGGCTAGACCCAAACCCACTCGGCTAGACCCAAACCCACTCGGCTAGACCCAAAACAACTCGGCTACACCCAAACCCACTCGGCTAGACCCAAACCCACTCGGCTAGACCCAAACCCACTCCGCTAGACCCAAACCCACTCCGCTAGACCCAAACCCACTCGGCTAGACCCAAACCCACTCGGCTAGACCCAAACCCACTCGGCTAGACCCAAACCAACTCGGCTAGACCCAAACCCACTCGGCTACACCCAAACCCACTCCGCTAGACACAAACCCACTCGGATTAACCCAAACCCACTCGGCTAGACCCAAACCCACTCGGCTAGACCCAAACCCACTCGGCTAGACCCAAACCCACTCGGCTAGACCCAAACCCACTCGGCTAGACCCAAACCCACTCGGCTAGAACCAAACCCACTCGGCTAGACCCAACCCCACTCGGCTAGTCCCAAACCCTCTCGGCTAAACCCAAACGGACTCGGCTAGACCCAAACCCACTCGGCTAGAACCAAACCCACTCGGCTAGACGCAAACCCACTCGGCTAGACCCAAACCCACTCGGCTAGACCAAAACCCACTCGGCTAGACCCAAACCCACTCGGCTAGTCCCAAACCCACTCGGCAAAACCCAAACCCACTCGGCTAGACCCAAACCGACTCGGCTAGACGATTACCCACTCGGCTAGACCCAAACCCACGCGGCTAGACCCAAACCCACTCGGCTCGACCCAAACCCACTCGGCTAGACCCAAACCCACTCGGCTACACCCAAACCCACACCGCTAGACCCAAACCCATCGGCTACACCCAAACCCACTCGGCTTGACCCCAACCCACTCGGCTAGACCCAAACCCACTCGGCTAGCCCCAAACCCACTCCTCTAGACCCAAACCCACTCCGCTAGACCCAAACCAACTCGGCTAGACCCAAACCCACTCGGCTAGACCCAAACCCACTCAGCTACACCCAAACCCACTCCGCTATACACAAACCCACTCGGCTTCACCCAAACCCACTTGGCTAGACCCAAACCCACTCGGCTAGACCCAAACCCACTCGGCTGGACCCCAACCCACTCGGCTAGACTCAAACCCACTCGGCTAGACCCAAACCCACTCCGCTAGACCCAAACCCACTCCGCTAGACAGAAACCCACTCGGCTAGACCCAAACCCACTCGGCTAGACCCAAACCCACTCGGCTATACCCAAACCCACTCGGCTACACCCAAACCCACTCCGCTAGACACAAACCCACTCGGCTTCACCCAAACCCTCTTGGCTCGACCCAAACCCACTCAGCTGGACCCAAACCCACTCAGCTAGACCCAAACCCACTCGGCTAGACCCAAACCCACTTGGCTAGAACCAAACCCACTCGGCTAGACCCAACCCCACTCGGCTAGTCCCAAACCCACTCGGCTAGACCCAAACGGACTCGGCTAGACCCAAACCCACTCGGCTAGAACCAAACCCACTCGGCTAGGCCCAAACCCACTCCGCTAGACCCAACCCCACTCGGCTATACCCAAACCCACTCAGCTACACCCAAACCCACTCCGCTAGACACAAACCCACTCGGCTTCACCCAAACCCACTTGGCTAGACCCAAACCCACTCGGCGAGACCCAAACCCACTCGGCTGGACCCCAACCCACTCGGCTAGACCCCAACCCACTCGGCTAGACCCAAACCCACTCCGCTAGACTCAAACCTACTCCGCTAGACCCAAACCCACTCGGCTAGACCCAAACCCACTCGGCTAGACACAAACCCACTCGGCTACACCCAAACCCACTCGGCTACACCCAAACCCACTCCGCTAGACACAAACCCACTCGGCTTCACCCAAACCCACTCGGCTAGACCCAACCCCACTCGGCTAGTCCCAAACCCACTCGGCTAGACCCAAACAGACTCGGCTAGACCCAAACCCACTCGGCTAGAACTAAACCCACTGGGCTAGACCCAAACCCACTCCGCTAGACCCAAACCCACGCCGCCAGACCCAAACCCACTCGGCTAGACCCACACCCACTCGGCTAGACCCAAACCCACTCCGCTAGACCCAAACCCACTCCGCTAGACCCAAACCCGCGCCACTAGACCCAAACCCACTCGACTGGACCCAAACCCTCTCGGCTGGACCCAAACCCACTCGTATAGACCAAAACCCACTCGGCTAGACCCAAACCCACTCGACTAGACCCAAACCCACTCGGCAAGACCCAAACCTACTCGGCTAGACCCAAACCCACTCGGCTAGACGATTACCCACTCGGCTAGACCCAAACCCACGTGGCTAGACCCAAACCCACGTGGCTCGACCCAAACCCACTCGGCTAGACCCAAACCCACTCAGCAACACCCACACCCACACCGCTAGACCCAAACCCACTCGGCTGGACCCAAACCCACCAGGCTAGACCCAAACCAACTCGGCTAAACCCTGACCCACTCGGCTACACCCAAACCCACTCCACTAGACCCTAACCCACTCGGCTGGACCCAAACCCACACGGCTAGACCCAAACCTACTCGGCTAGATCCAAACCCACTCGGCTAGACCCAAACCCACACGGCTAGACCCAAACCCACTCGGCTAGACCCAAACCCACTCAGCTAGACCCAAACCCACTTGGCTAGACACAAACCCACTCGGCTAGACCCAAACCCACTCGGCTAGACACAAACCCTCTCGGATAGACTGAAACCAACTCGGCTAGACCCAAACCCACTCGGATAGACACAAACCCACTCGGCTAGACCCAAACCCACTCGGCTAGACCCAAACCCACTCCACTAGACCCAAACCCACTCGGCTAGACCCAAACCCACTCGGCTAGACCCAAACCCACTCGGCTATACCCAAACCCACTCGGCTACACCCAAACCCACTCCGCTAGACACAAACCCACTCGGCTTCACCCAAACCCACTCGGCTAGACCCAACCCCACTCGGCTAGTCCCAAACCCACTCGGCTAGACCCAAACAGACTCGGCTAGACCCAAACCCACTCGGCTAGAACTAAACCCACTGGGCTAGACCCAAACCCACTCCGCTAGACCCAAACCCACGCCGCTAGACCCAAACCCACTCGGCTAGACCCACACGCACTCGGCTAGACCCAAACCCACTCCGCTAGACCCAAACCCACTCCGCTAGACCCAAACCCACGCCACTAGACCCAAACCCACTCGACTGGACCCAAACCCTCTCGGCTGGACCCAAACCCACTCGTATAGACCAAAACCCACTCGGCTACACCCACACCCACACCGCTAGACCCAAACCCACTCGGCTGGACCCAAACCCACCAGGCTAGACCCAAACCAAATCGGCTAGACCCAAACCGACTCGGGTAGACGATTACCCACTCGGCTAGACCCAAACCCACGCGGCTAGACCCAAACCCACGCGGCTCGACCCAAACCCACTCGGCTAGACCCAAACCCACTCGGCTACAACCACACCCACACCGCTAGACCCAAACCCACTCGGCTGGACCCAAACCCACCAGGCTAGACCCAAACCAAATCGGCTAGACCCTGACCCACTCGGCTACACCCAAACCCACTCCACTAGACCCAAACCCACTCGGCTGGACCCAAACCCACATGGCTAGACCCAAACCTACTCGGCTAGACCCAAACCCACTCGGCTAGACCCAAACCCACACGGCTAGACCCAAACCCACTCGGCTAGACCCAAACCCACTCAGCTAGACCCAAACACACTTGGCTAGACACAAACCCACTCGGCTAGACCCAAACCCACTCGGCTAGACACAAACCCTCTCGGATAGACTGAAACCAACTCGGCTAGACCCAAACCCACTCGGATAGACACAAACCCACTCGGCTAGACCCAAACCCACTCGGCTAGACCCAAACCCACTCGGCTAGACACAAACCCACTCGGCAAGACCCAAACCCACTCGGCTAGACCCAAACCCACTCGGATAGACCCAAACCCACTCGGCTACACCCAAACCCACTCCGCTGGACCCAAACCCACACGACTAGACCAAAACCCACTCGGCTAGACCCAAACCCACTCGGCTACACCTAAACCCACTCCGCTAGACCCAAACCCACTCGGCTAGACCAAAACCCACTCGGCTAGACCCAAACCCACTCGGCTAGACCCAAACCCACTCGGCTACACCCAAAAGCACTCCGCTAGCCACAAACCCACTCGGCTACACCCAAACCCACTCGGCTAGACCCGAACCCACTCAGCTATACCCAAACCCACGCGGCTACACCCAAACCCACTCCGCTAGACACAAACCCACTCGGCTTCACCCAAACCCACTTGGCTAGACCCAAACCCACTCGGCTAGACCCAAACCCACTCGGCTGGACCCCAACCCACTCGGCTAGACTCAATCCCACTCGGGTAGACCCAAACCCACTCCGCTAGACCCAAACCCACTCCGCTAGACCCAACCCCACTCGGCTAGACCCAAACCCACTCGGTAAGACCCAAACCTACTCGGCTAGACCCAAACCGACTCGGCTAGACGATTACACACTCGGCTAGACCCAAACCCACGCGGATAGACCCAAACCCACTCGGCTCGACCCAAGCCCACTCGGCTAGACCCAAACCCACTCGGCTACACCCAAACCCACACCGCTAGACCCAAAACCACTCGGCTGGACCCAAACCCACCAGGCTCGACCCAAACCAACTCGGCTGGACCCTGACCCACTCAGCTACACCCAAACCCACTCCACTAGACCCAAACCCACTCGGCTGGACCCAAACCCACACGGCTAGACCCAAACCTACTCGGCTAGACCCAAACCCACTCGGCTTGACCCAAACCCACACGGCTAGACCCAAACCCACTCGGCTAGACCCAAACCCACTCGGCTAGACCCAAACCCACTTGGCTCGACACAAACCCACTCGGCTAGACCCAAACCCACTCGGCTAGACACAAACCCTCTCGGATAGACCGAAACCAACTCGGCTAGATCCAAACCCACTCGGATAGACCCAAACCCACTTGGATAGACCCAAACACACTCGGCTAGACCCAAACCCACTCGGCTAGACCCAAACCCACTCGGCTAGACCCAAACCCAATCGGCTGGACCCAAACCCACTCGGCTACACCAAAACAACTCCGCTAGACCCAAACCCACTCGGCTAGACCAAAACCCACTCGGCTAGACCCAAACCCACTCGGCTAGACACAAACCCTCTCGGATAGACCGAAACCAACTCGGCTAGACCCAAACCCACTCGGTTAGACCCAAACCCACTCGGCTAGACCCAAACCCACTCGGATAGACCCAAACCCACTCGGCTAGACCCAAACCCACTCGGCTAGACCCAAACCCACTCGGATAGACCCAAACCCACTCGGCTAGACCCAAACCCACTCGGCTAGACCCAAACCCACTCGGCTAGACCCAAACCCACTCGGCTACACCCAAACCCACTCGGCTACACCCAAACCCACTCCACTATACCCAAACCCACTCGGCTAGACCAAAACCCACTCGGCTAGACCCAAACCCACTCGGCTAGACCCAAACCCACTCGGCTACACCCAAAACCACTCCGCTAGACACAAACCCACTCGGCTACACCCAAACCCACTCGGCTAGACCCGAACCCACTCAGCTAGACCCAAACCCACTCGGCTAGACCCAAACCCACTCGGCTAGACTCAAACCCACTTGGCTAGAACCAAACCCACTCGGCTAGACCCAAACCCACTCGGCTAGTCCCAAACCCACTCGGCTAGACCCAAACGTACTCGGCTAGACACAAACCCACTCGGCTAGAACCAAACCCACTCGGCTAGACCCAAACCCACTCGGCTAGACCCAAGCCCACTCGGCTAGACCCACACCCACTCGGCTAGACCCAAACCCACTCCGCTAGACCCAAACCCACTCCGCTAGACCCAAACCCGCGCCACTAGACCCAAACCCACTCGACTGGACTCAAACCCTCTCGGCTGGACCCAAACCCACTCGTATAGACCAAAACCCACTCGGCTAGACCCAAACCCACTCGACTAGACCCAAACCCACTCGGCAAGACCCAAACCTACTCGGCTAGACCCAAACCCACTCGGCTAGACGATTACCCACTCGGCTAGACCCAAACCCACGCGGCTAGACCCAAACCCACGCGGCTCGACCCAAACCCACTCGGCTAGACCCAAACCCACTCGGCTACACCCACACCCACACCGCTAGACCCAAACCCACTCGGCTGGACCCAAACCCAACAGGCTAGACCCAAACCAACTCGGCTAAACCCTGACCCACTCGGCTACACCCAAACCCACTCCACTAGACCCAAACCCACTCGGCTGGACCCAAACCCACACGGCTAGACCCAAACCTACTCGGCTAGACCCAAACCCACTCGGCTAGACCCAAACCCACACGGCTAGACCCAAACCCACTCGGCTAGACCCAAACCAACTCAGCTAGACCCAAACCCACTTGGCTAGACACAAACCCACTCGGCTAGACCCAAACCCACTCGGCTAGACACAAACCCTCTCGGATAGACTGAAACCAACTCGGCTAGACCCAAACCCACTCGGATAGACACAAACCCACTCGGCTACACCCAAACCCACTCGGCTAGACCCAAACCCACTCCGCTAGACCCAAACCCACTCAGCTAGACTCAAACCCACTCGGCTAGACCCAAACCCACTCGGCTATACCCAAACCCACTCGGCTACACCCAAACCCACTCCGCTAGACACAAACCCACTCGGCTTCACCCAAACCCACTCGGCTAGACCCAACCCCACTCGGCTAGTCCCAAACCCACTCGGCTAGACCCAAACAGACTCGGCTAGACCCAAACACACTCGGCTAGAACTAAACCCACTGGGCTAGACCCAAACCCACTCCGCTAGACCAAAACCCACTCGGCTAGACCCAAACCCACTCGGCTACACCCAAAAGCACTCCGCTAGCCACAAACCCACTCGGCTACACCCAAACCCACTCGGCTAGACCCAAACCCACTCGGCTAGACCCAAACCCACTCGGCTACACCCAAAAGCACTCCGCTAGCCACAAACCCACTCGGCTACACCCAAACCCACTCGGCTAGACCCGAACCCACTCAGCTATACCCAAACCCACGCGGCTACACCCAAACCCACTCCGCTAGACACAAACCCACTCGGCTTCACCCAAACCCACTTGGCTAGACCCAAACCCACTCGGCTAGACCCAAACCCACTCGGCTGGACCCCAACCCACTCGGCTAGACTCAATCCCACTCGGCTAGACCCAAACCCACTCCGCTAGACCCAAACCCACTCCGCTAGACCCAAACCCACTCGGCTAGACCCAAACCCACTCGGCAAGACCCAAACCTACTCGGCTAGACCCAAACCGACTCGGCTAGACGATTACACACTCGGCTAGACCCAAACCCACGCGGATAGACCCAAACCCACTCGGCTCGACCCAAGCCCACTCGGCTAGACCCAAACCCACTCGGCTACACCCAAACCCACACCGCTAGACCCAAAACCACTCGGCTGGACCCAAACCCACCAGGCTTGACCCAAACCAACTCGGCTGGACCCTGACCCACTCAGCTACACCCAAACCCACTCCACTAGACCCAAACCCACTCGGCTGGACCCAAACCCACACGGCTAGACCCAAACCTACTCGGCTAGACCCAAACCCACTCGGCTTGACCCAAACCCACACGGCTAGACCCAAACCCACTCGGCTAGACCCAAACCCACTCAGCTAGACCCAAACCCACTTGGCTAGACACAAACCCACTCGGCTAGACCCAAACCCACTCGGCTAGACACAAACCCTCTCGGATAGACCGAAACCAACTCGGCTAGACCCAAACCCACTCGGATAGACCCAAACCCACTCGGCTAGACACAAACCCACTCAGCTAGACACAAACCCACTCGGCTAGACACAAACCCACTCGGCAAGACCCAAACCAACTCGGCTAGACCCAAACCCACTCGGATAGACCCAAACCCACTCGGCTAGACCCAAACCCACTCGGCTAGACCCAAACCCACTCGGCTAGACCCAAACCCAATCGGCTGGACCCAAACCCACTCGGCTACACCCAAAACCACTCCGCTAGACTCAAACCCACTCGGCTAGACCAAAACCCACTCGGCTAGACCCAAACCCACTCGGCTAGACACAAACCCTCTCGGATAGACCGAAACCAACTCGGCTAGACCCAAACCCACTCGGATAGACCCAAACCCACTCGGCTAGACCCAAACCCACTCGGATAGACCCAAACCCACTCGGCTAGACCCAAACCCACTCGGCTAGACCCAAACCCACTCGGCTAGACCCAAACCCAATCGGCTGGACCCAAACCCACTCGGCTACACCCAAAACCACTCCGCTAGACCCAAACCCACTCGGCTAGACCAAAACCCACTCGGCTAGACCCAAACCCACTCGGCTAGACACAAACCCTCTCGGATAGACCGAAACCAACTCGGCTAGACCCAAACCCACTCGGATAGACCCAAACCCACTCGGCTAGACCCAAACCCACTCGGATAGACCCAAACCCACTCGGCTAGACCCAAACCCACTCGGCTAGACCCAAACCCACTCGGCTACACCCAAACCCACTCCACTATACCCAAACCCACTCGGCTAGACCAAAACCCACTCGGCTAGACCCAAACCCACTCGGCTAGACCCAAACCCACTCGGCTACACCCAAAACCACTCCGCTAGACACAAACCCACTCGGCTACACCCAAACCCACTCGGCTAGACCCGAACCCACTCAGCTAGACCCAAACCCACTCGGCTAGACCCAAACCCACTCGGCTAGACTCAAACCCACTTGGCTAGAACCAAACCCACTCGGCTAGACCCAAGCCCACTCGGCTAGTCCCAAACCCACTCGGCTAGACCCAAACGGACTCGGCTAGACACAAACCCACTCGGCTAGAACCAAACCCACTCGGCTAGACCCAAACCCACTCGGCTAGACCCAAGCCCACTCGGCTAGACCCACACCCACTCGGCTAGACCCAAACCCACTCCGCTAGACCCAAACCCAGTCCGCTAGACCCAAACCCGCGCCACTAGACCCAAACCCACTCGACTGGACCCAAACCCTCTCGGCTGGACCCAAACCCACTCGTATAGACCAAAACCCACTCGGCTAGACCCAAACCCACTCGACTAGACCCAAACCCACTCGGCAAGACCCAAACCTACTCGGCTAGACCCAAACCCACTCGGCTAGACGATTACCCACTCGGCTAGACCCAAACCTACGCGGCTAGACCCAAACCCACGCGGCTCGACCCAAACCCACTCGGCTAGACCCAAACCCACTCGGCTACACCCACACCCACACCGCTAGACCCAAACCCACTCGGCTGGACCCAAACCCAACAGGCTAGACCCAAACACAACTCGGCTAGACCCTGACCCACTCGGCTACACCCAAACCCACTCCACCAGACCCAAACCCACTCGGCTAGACGCAAACCCACACGGCTAGACCCAAACCTACTCGGCTAGACCCAAACCCACTTGGCTAGACCCAAACCCACACGGCTAGACCCAAACCCACTCGGCTAGAGCCAAATCCACTCAGCTAGACCCAAACCCACTTGGCTAGACACAAACCCACTCGGCTAGACCCAAACCCACTCGGCTAGACACAAACCCTCTCGGATAGACTGAAACCAACTCGGCTAGACCCAAACCCACTCGGATAGACACAAACCCACTCGGCTAGACCCAAACCCACTCGGCTAGACCCAAACCCACTCCGCTAGACCCAAACCCACTCGGCTAGACCCAAACCCACTCGGCTAGACCCAAACACAACTCGGCTAGACCCTGACCCACTCGGCTACACCCAAACCCACTCCACTAGACCCAAACCCACTCGGCTAGACCCAAACCCACACGGCTAGACCCAAACCTACTCGGCTAGACCCAAACCCACTCGGCTGGACCCAAACCCACACGGCTAGACCCAAACCCACTCGGCTAGAGCCAAACCCACTCAGCTAGACCCAAACCCACTTGGCTAGACACAAACCCACTCGGCTAGACCCAAACCCACTCGGCTAGACACAAACCCTCTCGGATAGACTGAAACCAACTCGGCTAGACCCAAACCCACTCGGCTAGACCCAACCCCACTCGGCTAGTCCCAAACCCACTCGGCTGGACCCAAACAGACTCGGCTGGACCCAAACCCACTCGGCCAGAATTAAACCCACTGGGCTAGACCCAAACCCACTCCGCTAGACCCAAACCCACGCCGCTAGACCCAAACCCACTCGGCTAGACCCACACCCACTCGGCTAGACCCAAACCCACTCCGCTAGACCCAAACCCACTCCGCTAGACCCAAACCCTCTCGGCTGGACCCAAACCCACTCGTATAGACCAAAACCCACTCGGCTACACCCACACCCACACCGCTAGACCCAAACCCACTCGGCTGGACCCAAACCCACCAGGCTAGACCCAAACCAAATCGGCTAGACCCAAACCGACTCGGCTAGACGATTACCCACTCGGCTAGACCCAAACCCACGCGGCTAGACCCAAACCCACGCGGCTCGACCCAAACCCACTCGGCTAGACCCAAACCCACTCGGCTACACCCACACCCACACCGCTAGACCCAAACCCACTCGGCTGGACCCAAACCCACCAGGCTAGACCCAAACCAAATCGGCTAGACCCTGACCCACTCGGCTACACCCAAACCCACTCCACTAGACCCAAACCCACTCGGCTGGACCCAAACCCACATGGCTAGACCCAAACCTACTCGGCTAGACCCAAACCCACTCGGCTAGACCCAAACCCACACGGCTAGACCCAAACCCACTCGGCTAGACCCAAACCCACTCAGCTAGACCCAAACACACTTGGCTAGACACAAACCCACTCGGCTAGACCCAAACCCACTCGGCTAGAAACAAACCCTCTCGGATAGACTGAAACCAACTCGGCTAGACCCAAACCCACTCGGATAGACACAAACCCACTCGGCTAGACCCAAACCCACTCGGCTAGACCCAAACCCACTCGGCTAGACACAAACCCACTCGGCAAGACCCAAACCCACTCGGCTAGACCCAAACCCACTCGGATAGACCCAAACCCACTCGGCTACACCCAAACCCACTCCGCTGGACCCAAACCCACACGACTAAACGAAAACCCACTCGGCTAGACCCAAACCCACTCGGCTACACCTAAACCCACTCCGCTAGACCCAAACCCACTCGGCTAGACCAAAACCCACTCGGCTAGACCCAAACCCACTCGGCTAGACCCAAACCCACTCGGCTACACCCAAAAGCACTCCGCTAGCCACAAACCCACTCGGCTACACCCAAACCCACTCGGCTAGACCCGAACCCACTCAGCTATACCCAAACCCACGCGGCTACACCCAAACCCACTCCGCTAGACACAAACCCACTCGGCTTCACCCAAACCCACTTGGCTAGACCCAAACCCACTCGGCTAGACCCAAACCCACTCGGCTGGACCCCAACCCACTCGGCTAGACTCAATCCCACTCGGCTAGACCCAAACCCACTCCGCTAGACCCAAACCCACTCCGCTACACCCAAACCCACTCGGCTAGACCCAAACCCACTCGGCAAGACCCAAACCTACTCGGCTAGACCCAAACCGACTCGGCTAGACGATTACACACTCGGCTGGACCCAAACCCACGCGGATAGACCCAAACCCACTCGGCTCGACCCAAGCCCACTCGGCTAGACCCAAACCCACTCGGCTACACCCAAACCCACACCGCTAGACCCAAAACCACTCGGCTGGACCCAAACCCACCAGGCTCGACCCAAACCAACTCGGCTGGACCCTGACCCACTCAGCTACACCCAAACCCAATCCACTAGACCCAAACCCACTCGGCTGGACCCAAACCCACACGGCTAGACCCAAACCTACTCGGCTAGACCCAAACCCACTCGGCTTGACCCAAACCCACACGGCTAGACCCAAACCCAATCGGCTAGACCCAAACCCACTCAGCTAGACCCAAACCCACTAGGCTAGACACAAACCCACTCGGCTAGACCCAAACCCACTCGGCTAGACACAAACCCTCTCGGATAGACCGAAACCAACTCGGCTAGACCCAAACCCACTCGGATAGACCCAAACCCACTCGGCTAGACCCAAACCCACTCGGCTAGACACAAACCCACTCAGCTAGACACAAACCCACTCGGCTAGACACAAACCCACTCGGCAAGACCCAAACCCACTCGGCTAGACCCAAACCCACTCGGATAGACCCAAACCCAGTCGGCTAGACCCAAACCCACTCGGCTAGACCCAAACCCACTCGGCTAGACCCAAACCCAATCGGCTAGACCCAAACCCACTCGGCTACACCCAAAACCACTCCGCTAGACCCAAACCCACTCGGCTAGAGCAAAACCCACTCGGCTAGACCCAAACCCACTCGGCTAGACACAAACCCTCTCGGATAGACCGAAACCAACTCGGCTAGACCCAAACCCACTCGGATAGACCCAAACCCACTCGGCTAGACCCAAACCCACTCGGATAGACCCAAACCCACTCGGCTAGACCCAAACCCGCTCGGCTAGACCCAAACCCACTCGGATAGACCCAAACCCACTCGGCTAGACCCAAACCCACTCGGCTAGACCCAAACCCACTCGGCTAGACCCAAACCCACTCGGCTAGACCCAAACCCACTCGTCTACACCCAAACTCACTCCACTATACCCAAACCCACTCGGCTAGACCAAAACCCACTCGGCTAGACCCAAACCCACTCGGCTAGACCCAAACCCACTCGGCTACACCCAAAACCACTCCGCTAGACACAACCCCACTCGGCTACACCCAAACCCACTCGGCTAGACCCGAACCCACTCAGCTAGACCCAAACCCACTCGGCTAGACCCAAACCCACTCGGCTAGACTCAAACCCACTTGGCTAGAACCAAACCCACTCGGCTAGACCCAAACCCACTCGGCTAGTCCCAAACCCACTCGGCTAGACCCAAACGGACTCGGCTAGACACAAACCCACTCGGCTAGAACCAAACCCACTCGGCTAGACCCAAACCCACTCGGCTAGACCCAAGCCCACTCGGCTAGACCCAAACCCACTCGGCTAGACCCAAACCCACTCGGCTAGACCCAAACCCACTCCACTAGACCCAAACCCACTCCGCTGGACCCAAACCCACTCAGCTGGACGCAAACCCACTCGGCTGGTCCCAAACCCTCTTGGCTTGACAAAAACCCATTCGGCTAGACCCAAACCCACTCGGCTAGACCCAAACCCACTCGGCTAGACGATTACCCACTCGGCTAGACCCAAACCCACTCGGCGAGACCCAAACCCACTCTGCTCGATCCAAAACCATTCGGCTAGACCCAAACCCACTCGGCTACACCCAACCCCACACCGCTAGACCCAAACCCACTCGGCTAGACCCAAACCCACTCGGCTGGACCCAAACCCACTCGGCTAGACCCAAACCCACTCGGCTAGACCCAAACCCACTCGGCTAGGCCCACACCCACTCGGCTCGACCCAAACCCACTCGGCTAGACCCAAACCCACTCGGCTAGACCCAAACACACTCGGCTTGACCCAAATCCATTCGGCTATACCCAAACCGACTCCGCTAAACCCAAAACCACTCGGCTAGACCCAAACCCACTCGGCTAGACCCAAACCCACTCGGCTAGAGCCAAACCCAATCGGCTAGACCCAAACCCACTCCGCTAGACCCAAACCCACTCCGCTAGACCCAAACCCACTCGGCTAGACCCAAACCCACTCGGCAAGACCCAAACCTACTCGGCTAGACCCAAACCGACTCGGCTGGACGATTACACACTCGGCTGGACCCAAAGCCACGCGGATAGACCCAAACCCACTCGGCTCGACCCAAGCCCACTCGGCTAGACCCAAACCCACTCGGCTACACCCAAACCCACACCGCTAGACCCAAACCCACTCGGCTGGACCCAAACCCACCAGGCTAGACCCAAACACACTCCGCTAGACCCAAACCCACTCAGCTGGACGCAATCCCACTCGGCTGGACCCAAACCCACTCGGCTAGACCAAAACCCATTCGGCTAGACCCAAACCCACTCGGCTAGACCCAAACCCACTCGGCAGGACCCAAACCCACTCGGCTAGACCCAAACCCACTCGGCTAGACGATACCCACTCGGCTAGACCCAAACCCACTCGGCTAGACCCAAACCCACTCTGCTCGATCCAAACCCATTCGGCTAGACACAAACCCACTCGGCTACACCGAAACCCACACCGCTAGACCCAAACCCACTCGGCTAGACCAAAACCCACTCGGCTGGACCCAAACCCACTCGGCTAGACCCAAACCCACTCGGCTAGACCCAAACCCCCTCGGCTAGACCCAAACCCACTCGGCTCGACCCAAACCCACTCGGCTAGACCCAAACGCACTCTGCTAGACCCAAACCCACACCGCTAGACCCAAACCCACTCGGCTAGACCCAAACCCACTCGGCTAGACCCAAACCCACTCGGCTAGACCCAAACCCCCTCTGCTAGACCCAAACCCACTCGGCTAGACCCAAACCCACTCGGCTAGACCCAAACCCACTCGGCTAGACCCAAACCCACTCGGCTACACCCAAACCCACTCGGCGAGAACCAAACCCACTCGGCTAGACCCCAACCCACTCGGGTAGACCCAAACCCACTCGGCTAGAAACAAACCCACTCGGCTAGACCCAAACCCACTCGGCTAGACCCAAACCCACTCGGCTAGACCCAAACCCACTCGGCTACACCCAAACCCACTCGGCTAGACCCAAACCCACTCGGCTAGACACAAACCCACTCGGCTACACCCAAACCCATTCGGCTAGACCCAAACCCACTCGGCTAGACCCCAACCCACTCGGCTAGACCCAAACCCACTCGGCTAGACCCAAACCCACTCGGCTAGACACAAAGCCACTAGGCTAGACCCAAACCCACTCGGCTAGCCGCAAACCCACTCGGCTAGACGATTACCCACTCGGCTAGACCCAAACCCACTCGGCTAGACCCAAACCCACTCGGCTAGACCCAAGCCCAATCGGCTAGACCCAAACCCACTCTGCTCAATCCAAACCCATTCGGCTGGACCCAAACCCACTCGGCTACACCCAAACCCACACCGCTAGACCCAAACCCACTCGGCTGGACCCAAACCCACTCGGCTGGACCCAAACCCACTCGGCTAGACCCAAACCCACTCGGCTAGACCCAAACCCACTCGGCTACACCCAAACCCACTCGGCTAGACACAAACCCACTCGGCTAGACCCAAACCCACTCCGTTAGACCCAAACCCACTCGGCTAGACCCAACCACACTCGGCTAGACGATTACCCACTCGGCTAGATGATTACCCACTCGGCTAGACCCAAACCCACTCTGCTCGATCCAAAGCCATTCGGCTGGACCCAAACCCACTCGGCTACACCCAAACCCACACAGCTAGACCCAAACCCACTCGGCTAGACCCAAACGCACTCGGCTAGACCCACACCCAATCGGCTAGACACAAACCCACTCGGCTAGACCCAAACCCACTCGGCTAGACCCAAACCCACTCGGCTAGACACAAACCCACTCGGCTACACCCAAACCCATTCGGCTAGACCCCAACCCACTCGGCTAGACCCCAACCCACTCGGCTAGACCCAAACCCACTCGGCTAGACCCAAACCCACTCGGCTAGACCCAAATCCACTCGGCTAGACCCAAACCCACTCGGCTAGCCCCAAACCCACTCGGCTAGACGATTACCCACTCGGCTAGACCCAAACCCACTCGGCTAGACCCAAACCCACTCGGCTAGACTCAAACCCAATCGTCTAGACCCAAACCCACTCTGCTCAATCCAAACCCATTCGGCTAGACCCAAACCCACTCGGCTACACCCAAACCCACACAGCTAGACCCAAACCCACTCGGCTAGACCCAAACGCACTCGGCTAGACCCACACCCAATCGGCTAGACACAAACCCACTCGGCTAGACCCAAACCCACTCGGCTAGACCCAAACCCACTCGGCTAGACCCAAACCCACTCGGCTAGAGGCAAACCCACTCGGCTAGACCCAAACCCACTCCGCTAGACCCAAACCCACTCCGCTAGACCCAAACCCACTCTGCTAGACCCAAACCCACTCCGCTAGACCCAAACCCACTCAGCTGGACGCAATCCCACTCGGCTGGACCCAAACCCACTCGGCTAGACCAAAACCCATTTGGCTAGACCCAAACCCACTCGGCTAGACCCAAACCCACTCGGCAAGACCCAAACCCACTCGGCTAGACCCAAACCCACTCGGCTAGACGAAACCCACTCGGCTAGACCCAAACCCACTCGGCTAGACCCAAACCCACTCTGCTCGATCCAAACCCATTCGGCTAGACTTAAACCCACTCGGCTACACCGAAACCCACACCGCTAGACCCAAACCCACTCGGCTAGACCAAAACCCACTCGGGTGGACCCAAACCCACTCGGCTAGACCCAAACCCACTCGGCTAGACCCAAACCCCCTCGGCTAGACCCAAACCCACTCGGCTCGACCCAAACCCACTCGGCTAGACCCAAACCCACTCGGCTGGACCCAAACCCACTCGGCTAGACCCAAACCCACTCGGCTAGACCCAAACCCACTCGGCTAGACCCAAACCCACTCCGCTAGACACAAACCCACTCGGCTACACCCAAACCCACTCGGCTAGACCCAAACCCATTCGGCTAGACCCAAACGCACTCTGCTAGACCCAAACCCACTCGGCTAGACCCAAACCCACTCGGCTAGACCCAAACCCACTCGGCTAGACCCAAACCCACTCGGCTAGACCCAAACCCACTCGGCTAGACCCAAACCCACTCTGCTAGACCCAAACCCACTCGGCTAGACCCAAACCCACTCGGCTAGACCCAAACCCACTCGGCTAGACCCAAACCCACTCGGCTACACCCAAACCCACTCGGCGAGAACCAAACCCACTCGGATAGACCCCAACCCACTCGGGTAGACCCAAACCCACTCGGCTAGAACCAAACCCACTCGGCTAGACCCAACCCAACTCGGCTAGACCCAAACCCACTCGGCTAGACCCAAACCCACTCGGCTAGACCCAAAGCCACTCGGCTAGACACAAACCCACTCGGCTACACCCAAACCCACTCGGCTAGACCCAAACCCATTTGGCTAGACCCAAACCCACTCGGCTAGACCCAAACCCACTCGGCTAGACCCAAACCCACTCGGCTCGACCCAAACCCACTCGGCTAGACCCAAACCCACTCGGCTGGACCCAAACCCACTCGGCTAGACCCAAACCCACTCGGCTAGACCCAAACCCACTCGGCTAGACCCAAACCCACTCGGCTAGACCCAAACCCACTCAGCTAGACCCAAACGCACTCGGCTACACCCAAACCCACTCGGCTAGACCCAAACCCATTCGGCTAGACCCAAACGCACTCTGCTAGACCCAAACCCACTCGGCTAGACCCAAACCCACTCGGCTAGACCCAAACCCACTCGGCTAGACCCAAACCCACTCGGCTAGACCCAAACCCACTCGGCTAGACCCAAACCCACTCTGCTAGACCCAAACCCACTCGGCTAGACCCAAACCCACTCGGCTAGACCCAAACCCACTCGGCTAGACCCAAACCCAGTCGGCTACACCCAAACCCACTCGGCGAGAACCAAACCCACTCGGCTAGACCCCAACCCACTCGGGTAGACCCAAACCCACTCGGCTAGAACCAAACCCACTCGGCTAGACCCAACCCAACTCGGCTAGACCCAAACCCACTCGGCTAGACCCAAACCCACTCGGCTACACCCAAACCCACTCGGCTAGACCCAAACCCACTCGGCTAGACCCAAACCCACTCGGCTACACCCAAACCCACTCGGCGAGAACCAAACCCACTCGGCTAGACCCCAACCCACTCGGGTAGACCCAAACCCACTCGGCTAGAACCAAACCCACTCGGCTAGACCCAACCCAACTCGGCTAGACCCAAACCCACTCGGCTAGACCCAAACCCACTCGGCTAGACCCAAAGCCACTCGGCTAGAAATAAACCGAATCGGCTAGACCCAAACCCACTCCGCTAGACGCAAACCCACTCCGCTAGACCCAAACCCACTCGGCTAGACCCAAACCCACTCGGCAAGACCCAAACCTACTCGGCTAGACCCAAACCGACTCGGCTGGACGATTACACACTCGGCTGGACCCAAACCCACGCGGATAGACCCAAACCCACTCGGCTCGACCCAAGCCCACTCGGCTAGACCCAAACCCACTCGGCTACACCCAAACCCACACCGTTAGACCCAAACCCACTCGGCTGGACCCAAACCCACCAGGCTAGACCCAAACCCACTCCGCTAGACCCAAACCCACTCAGCTGGACGCAATCCCACTCGGCTGGACCCAAACCCACTCGGCTAGACCAAAACCCATTCGGCTAGACCCAAACCCACTCGGCTAGACCCAAACCCACTCTGCTCGATCAAAACCCATTCGGCTAGACACAAACCCACTCGGCTACACCGAAACCCACACCGCTAGACCCAAACCCACTCGGCTAGACCAAAACCCACTCGGCTGGACCCAAACCCACTCGGCTAGACCCAAACCCACTCGGCTAGACCCAAACCCCCTCGGCTAGACCCAAACCCACTCGGCTCGACCCAAACCCACTCGGCTAGACCCAAACGCACTCTGCTAGACCCAAACCCACACCGCTAGACCCAAACCCACTCCGCTAGACCCAAACCCACTCGGCTAGACCCAAACCCACTCGGCTAGACCCAAACCCACTCTGCTAGACCCAAACCCACTCGGCTAGACCCAAACCCACTCGGCTAGACCCAAACCCACTCGGCTAGACCCAAACCCACTCGGCTACACCCAAACCCACTCGGCGAGAACCAAACCCACTCGGCTAGACCCCAACCCACTCGGGTAGACCCAAACCCACTCGGCTAGAAACAAACCCACTCGGCTAGACCCAAACCCACTCGGCTAGACCCAAACACACTCGGATAGACCCAAACCCACTCGGCTACACCCAAACCCACTCGGCTAGACCCAAACCCACTCGGCTAGACACAAACCCACTCGGCTACACCCAAACCCATTCGGCTAGACCCAAACCCACTCGGCTAGACCCCAACCCACTCGGCTAGACCCAAACCCACTCGGCTAGACCCAAACCCACTCGGCTAGACACAAAGCCACTAGGCTAGACCCAAACCCACTCGGCTAGCCGCAAACCCACTCGGCTAGACGATTACCCACTCGGCTAGACCCAAACCCAGTCGGCTAGACCCAAACCCACTCGGCTAGACCCAAGCCCAATCGGCTAGACCCAAACCCACTCTGCTCAATCCAAACCCATTCGGCTGGACCCAAACCCACTCGGCTACACCCAAACCCACACCGCTAGACCCAAACCCACTCGGCTGGACCCAAACCCACTCGGCTGGACCCAAACCCACTCGGCTAGACCCAAACCCACTCGGCTAGACCCAAACCCACTCGGCTACACCCAAACCCACTCGGCTAGACACAAACCCACTCGGCTAGACCCAAACCCACTCCGTTAGACCCAAACCCACTCGGCTAGACCCAACCACACTCGGCTAGACGATTACCCACTCGGCTAGATGATTACCCACTCGGCTAGACCCAAACCCACTCTGCTCGATCCAAACCCATTCGGCTGGACCCAAACCCACTCGGCTACACCCAAACCCACACAGCTAGACCCAAACCCACTCGGCTAGACCCAAACGCACTCGGCTAGACCCACACCCAATCGGCTAGACACAAACCCACTCGGCTAGACCCAAACCCACTCGGCTAGACCCAAACCCACTCGGCTAGACACAAACCCACTCGGCTACACCCAAACCCATTCGGCTAGACCCAAACCCACTCGGCTAGACCCCAACCCACTCGGCTAGACCCAAACCCACTCGGCTAGACCCAAACCCACTCGGCTAGACCCAAAGCCACTCGGCTAGACCCAAACCCACTCGGCTAGCCCCAAACCCACTCGGCTAGACGATTACCCACTCGGCTAGACCCAAACCCACTCGGCTAGACCCAAACCCACTCGGCTAGACCCAAACCCAATCGGCTAGACCCAAACCCACTCTGCTCAATCCAAACCCATTCGGCTAGACCCAAACCCACTCGGCTACACCCAAACCCACACAGCTAGACCCAAACCCACTCGGCTAGACCCAAACGCACTCGGCTAGACCCACACCCAATCGGCTAGACACAAACCCACTCGGCTAGACCCAAACCCACTCGGCTAGACCCAAACCCACTCGGCTAGACCCAAACCCACTCGGCTAGAGGCAAACCCACTCGGCTAGATCCAAACCCACTCCGCTAGACCCAAACCCACTCCGCTAGACCCAAACCCACTCTGCTAGACCCAAACCCACTCCGCTAGACCCAAACCCACTCAGCTGGACGCAATCCCACTCGGCTGGACCCAAACCCACTCGGCTAGACCAAAACCCATTTGGCTAGACCCAAACCCACTCGGCTAGACCCAAACCCACTCGGCAAGACCCAAACCCACTCGGCTAGACCCAAACCCACTCGGCTAGACGAAACCCACTCGGCTAGACCCAAACCCACTCGGCTAGACCCAAACCCACTCTGCTCGATCCAAACCCATTCGGCTAGACCCAAACCCACTCGGCTACACCGAAACCCACACCGCTAGACCCAAACCCACTCGGCTAGACCAAAACCCACTCGGGTGGACCCAAACCCACTCGGCTAGACCCAAACCCACTCGGCTAGACCCAAACCCCCTCGGCTAGACCCAAACCCACTCGGCTCGACCCAAACCCACTCGGCTAGACCCAAACCCACTCGGCTGGACCCAAACCCACTCGGCTAGACCCAAACCCACTCGGCTAGACCCAAACCCACTCGGCTAGACCCAAACCCACTCAGCTAGACCCAAACGCACTCGGCTACACCCAAACCCACTCGGCTAGACCCAAACCCACTCGGCTAGACGATACCCACTCGGCTAGACCCAAACCCACTCGGCTAGACCCAAACCCACTCTGCTCGATCCAAACCCATTCGGCTAGACACAAACCCACTCGGCTACACCGAAACCCACACCGCTAGACCCAAACCCACTCGGCTAGACCAAAACCCACTCGGCTGGACCCAAACCCACTCGGCTAGACCCAAACCCACTCGGCTAGACCCAAACCCCCTCGGCTAGACCCAAACCCACTCGGCTCGACCCAAACCCACTCGGCTAGACCCAAACGCACTCTGCTAGACCCAAACCCACACCGCTAGACCCAAACCCACTCGGCTAGACCCAAACCCACTCGGCTAGACCCAAACCCACTCGGCTAGACCCAAACCCACTCTGCTAGACCCAAACCCACTCGGCTAGACCCAAACCCACTCGGCTAGACCCAAACCCACTCGGCTAGACCCAAACCCACTCGGCTACACCCAAACCCACTCGGCGAGAACCAAACCCACTCGGCTAGACCCCAACCCACTCGGGTAGACCCAAACCCACTCGGCTAGAAACAAACCCACTCGGCTAGACCCAAACCCACTCGGCTAGACCCAAACACACTCGGATAGACCCAAACCCACTCGGCTACACCCAAACCCACTCGGCTAGACCCAAACCCACTCGGCTAGACACAAACCCACTCGGCTACACCCAAACCCATTCGGCTAGACCCAAACCCACTCGGCTAGACCCCAACCCACTCGGCTAGACCCAAACCCACTCGGCTAGACCCAAACCCACTCGGCTAGACACAAAGCCACTAGGCTAGACCCAAACCCACTCGGCTAGCCGCAAACCCACTCGGCTAGACGATTACCCACTCGGCTAGACCCAAACCCACTCGGCTAGACCCAAACCCACTCGGCTAGACCCAAGCCCAATCGGCTAGACCCAAACCCACTCTGCTCAATCCAAACCCATTCGGCTGGACCCAAACCCACTCGGCTACACCCAAACCCACACCGCTAGACCCAAACCCACTCGGCTGGACCCAAACCCACTCGGCTGGACCCAAACCCACTCGGCTAGACCCAATCCCACTCGGCTAGACCCAAACCCACTCGGCTACACCCAAACCCACTCGGCTAGACACAAACCCACTCGGCTAGACCCAAACCCACTCCGTTAGACCCAAACCCACTCGGCTGGACCCAACCACACTCGGCTAGACGATTACCCACTCGGCTAGATGATTACCCACTCGGCTAGACCCAAACCCACTCTGCTCGATCCAAACCCATTCGGCTGGACCCAAACCCACTCGGCTACACCCAAACCCACACAGCTAGACCCAAACCCACTCGGCTAGACCCAAACGCACTCGGCTAGACCCACACCCAATCGGCTAGACACAAACCCACTCGGCTAGACCCAAACCCACTCGGCTAGACCCAAACCCACTCGGCTAGACACAAACCCACTCGGCTACACCCAAACCCATTCGGCTAGACCCAAACCCACTCGGCTAGACCCCAACCCACTCGGCTAGACCCAAACCCACTCGGCTAGACCCAAACCCACTCGGCTAGACCCAAAGCCACTCGGCTAGACCCAAACCCACTCGGCTAGCCCCAAACCCACTCGGCTAGACGATTACCCACTCGGCTAGACCCAAACCCACTCGGCTAGACCCAAACCCACTCGGCTAGACCCAAACCCAATCGGCTAGACCCAAACCCACTCTGCTCAATCCAAACCCATTCGGCTAGACCCAAACCCACTCGGCTACACCCAAACCCACACAGCTAGACCCAAACCCACTCGGCTAGACCCAAACGCACTCGGCTAGACCCACACCCAATCGGCTAGACACAAACCCACTCGGCTAGACCCAAACCCACTCGGCTAGACCCAAACCCACTCGGCTAGACCCAAACCCACTCGGCTAGAGGCAAACCCACTCGGCTAGACCCAAACCCACTCCGCTAGACCCAAACCCACTCCGCTAGACCCAAACCCACTCTGCTAGACCCAAAGCCACTCCGCTAGACCCAAACCCACTCAGCTGGACGCAATCCCACTCGGCTGGACCCAAACCCACTCGGCTGGACCAAAACCCATTTGGCTAGACCCAAACCCACTCGGCTAGACCCAAACCCACTCGGCAAGACCCAAACCCACTCGGCTAGACCCAAACCCACTCGGCTAGACGAAACCCACTCGGCTAGACCCAAACCCACTCGGCTAGACGCAAACCCACTCTGCTCGATCCAAACCCATTCGGCTAGACCCAAACCCACTCGGCTACACCGAAACCCACACCGCTAGACCCAAACCCACTCGGCTAGACCAAAACCCACTCGGGTGGACCCAAACCCACTCGGCTAGACCCAAACCCACTCGGCTAGACCCAAACCCCCTCGGCTAGACCCAAACCCACTCGGCTCGACCCAAACCCACTCGGCTAGACCCAAACCCACTCGGCTGGACCCAAACCCACTCGGCTAGACCCAAACCCACTCGGCTAGACCCAAACCCACTCGGCTAGACACAAACCCACTCAGCTAGACCCAAACGCACTCGGCTAGACCCAAACCCACTCGGCTAGACCCAAACCCATTCGGCTAGACCCAAACGCACTCTGCTAGACCCAAACCCACTCGGCTAGACCCAAACCCACTCGGCTAGACCCAAACCCACTCGGCTAGACCCAAACCCACTCGGCTAGACCCAAACCCACTCTGCTAGACCCAAACCCACTCGGCTAGACCCAAACCCACTCGGCTAAACCCAAACCCACTCGGCTAGACCCAAACCCACTCGGCTACACCCAAACCCACTCGGCGAGAACCAAACCCACTCGGATAGACCCCAACCCACTCGGGTAGACCCAAACCCACTCGGCTAGAACCAAACCCACTCGGCTAGACCCAAACCCACTCGGCTAGACCCAAACCCCCTCGGCTAGACCCAAACCCACTCGGCTCGACCCAAACCCACTCGGCTAGACCCAAACCCACTCGGCTGGACCCAAACCCACTCGGCTAGACCCAAACCCACTCGGCTAGACCCAAACCCACTCGGCTAGACCCAAACCCACTCAGCTAGACCCAAACGCACTCGGCTACACCCAAACCCACTCGGCTAGACCCAAACCCATTCGGCTAGACCCAAACGCACTCTGCTAGACCCAAACCCACTCGGCTAGACCCAAACCCACTCGGCTAGACCCAAACCCACTCGGCTAGACCCAAACCCACTCGGCTAGACCCAAACCCACTCGGCTAGACCCAAACCCACTCTGCTAGACCCAAACCCACTCGGCTAGACCCAAACCCACTCGGCTAGACCCAAACCCACTCGGCTAGACCCAAACCCACTCGGCTACACCCAAACCCACTCGGCGAGAACCAAACCCACTCGGATAGACCCAAACGCACTCGGCTAGACCCAAAGCCACTCGGCTAGACACAAACCCACTCGGCTACACCCAAACCCACTCGGCTAGACCCAAACCCATTTGGCTAGACCCAAACCCACTCGGCTAGACCCAAACCCACTCGGCAAGACCCAAACCCACTCGGCTAGACCCAAACCCCCTCGGCTAGACCCAAACCCACTCGGCTCGACCCAAACCCACTCGGCTAGACCCAAACCCACTCGGCTGGACCCAAACCCACTCGGCTAGACCCAAACCCACTCGGCTAGACCCAAACCCACTCGGCTAGACCCAAACCAACTATGCTAGACCCAAACCCACTCAGCTAGACCCAAACGCACTCGGCTACACCCAAACCCACTCGGCTAGACCCAAACCCACTCGGCTAGACCCAAACCCACTCGGCTACACCCAAACCCACTCGGCGAGAACCAAACCCACTCGGCTAGACCCCAACCCACTCGGGTAGACCCAAACCCACTCGGCTAGAACCAAACCCACTCGGCTAGACACAACCCAACTCGGCTAGACCCAAACCCACTCGGCTAGACCCAAACCCACTCGGCTAGACCCAAAGCCACTCGGCTAGACACAAACCCACTCGGCTACACCCAAACCCACTCGGCTAGACCCAAACCCATTTGGCTAGACCCAAACCCACTCGGCTAGACCCAAACCCACTCGGCAAGACCCAAACCCACTCTGCTCGATCCAAACCCATTCGGCTAGACCCAAACCCACTCGGCTACACCGAAACCCACACCGCTAGACCCAAACCCACTCGGCTAGACCAAAACCCACTCGGCTGGACCCAAACCCACTTGGCTAGACCCAAACCCACTCGGCTAGACCCAAACCCCCTAGGCTAGACCCAAACCCACTCGGCTCGACCCAAACCCACTCGGCTAGCCCCAAACCCACTCGGCTGGACCCAAACCCACTCGGCTAGACCCAAACCCACTCGGCTAGACCCAAACCCACTCGGCTAGACCCACACCCACTCGGCTAGACCCAAACCCACTCAGCTAGACCCAAACGCACTCGGCTACACCCAACCCACTCGGCTAGACCCAAACCCACTCGGCTAGACCCAAACCCACTCGGCTAGACCCAAACCCACTCGGCTAGACCCAAACCCACTCGGCTAGACCCAAACCCACTCTGCTAGACCCAAACCCGCTCGGCTAGACCCAAACCCACTCGGCTAGACCCAAACCCACTCGGCTAGACCCAAACCCACTCGGCTACACCCAAACCGACTCGGCGAGAACCAAACCCACTCGGCTAGACCCCAACCCACTCGGGTAGACCCAAACCCACTCGGCTAGACCCAAAGCCACTCGGCTAGACACAAACCCACTCGGCTACACCCAAACCCACTCGGCTAGACCCAAACCCATTTGGCTAGACCCAAACCCACTCGGCTAGACCCAAACCCACTCGGCAAGACCCAAACCCACTCGGCTAGACCCAAACCCACTCGGCTAGACGAAACCCACTCGGCTAGACCCAAACCCACTCGGCTAGACCCAAACCCACTCTGCTCGATCCAAACCCATTCGGCTAGACCCAAACCCACTCGGCTACACCGAAACCCACACCGCTAGACCCAAACCCACTCGGCTAGACCAAAACCCACTCGGCTGGTCCCAAACCCACTCGGCTAGACCCAAACCCACTCGGCTAGACCCAAACCCCCTCGGCTAGACCCAAACCCACTCGGCTCGACCCAAACCCACTCGGCTAGACCCAAACCCACTCGGCTAGACCCAAACCCACTCGGCTAGACCCAAACCCACTCTGCTAGACCCAAACCCACTCGGCTAGACCCAAACCCACTCGGCTAGACCCAAACCCACTCGGCTAGACCCAAACCCACTCGGCTACACCCAAACCCACTCGGCGAGAACCAAACCCACTCGGCTAGACCCCAACCCACTCGGGTAGACCCAAACCCACTCGGCTAGAACTAAACCCACTCGGCTAGACCCAACCCAACTCGGCTAGACCCAAACCCACTCGGCTAGACCCAAACCCACTCGGCTACACCCAAACCCACTCGGCTAGACCCAAACCCACTCGGCTAGACACAAACCCACTCGGCTACACCCAAACCCACTCGGCTAGACCCAAACGCACTCGGCTAGACCCCAACCCACTCGGCTAGACCCAAACCCACTCGGCTAGACCCAAACCCACTCGGCTCGACCCAAAGCCACTCGGCTAGACCCAAACCCACTCGGCTAGCCGCAAACCCACTCGGCTAGACGATTACCCACTCGGCTAGACCCAAACCCACTCGGCTAGACCCAAACCCACTCGGCTAGACCCAAACCCAATCGGCTAGACCCAAACCCACTCTGCTCGATCCAAACCCATTCGGCTGGACCCAAACCCACTCGGCTACACCCAAACCCACACCGC
The DNA here is from genome assembly GCA_963514005.1 of Raja brachyura. Next base: position 1,328,372 of record OY740819.1, on the reverse strand, counting down.
TACACCCAAACCCACTCGGCTGGACCCAAACCCACTCGGCTGGACCCAAACTCACTCGGCTAGACCCAAACCCACTCGGCTAGACCCAAACCCACTCGGCTACACCCAAACCCACTCGGCTAGACCCAAACCCACTCGGCTAGACCCAAACCCACTCCGTTAGACCCAAACCCACTCGGCAAGACCCAACCCCACTCGGCTAGACGATTACCCACTCGGCTAGACGATTACCCACTCGGCTAGACGCAATCCCACTCGGCTAGACACAAACCCACTCCGCTAGACCCAAACCCACTCGGCTACACCCAAACCCACTCGGCTAGACCCAAACCCACTCGGCTAGACACAAACCCACTCGGCTACACCCAAACCCACTCGGCTAGACCCAAACCCACTCGGCTAGACCCCAACCCACTCGGCTAGACCCAAACCCACTCGGCTAGACCCAAACCCACTCGGCTAGACCCAAAGCCACTCGGCTAGACCCAAACCCACTCGGCTAGCCCCAAACACACTCGGCTAGACGATTACCCACTCGGCTAGACCCAAACCCACTCGGCTAGACCCAAACCCACTCGGCTAGACCCAAACCCAATCGGCTAGACCCAAACCCACACTGCTCGATCCAAACCCATTCGGCTAGACCCAAACCCACTCGGCTAGCCCCAAACCCACTCGGCTAGACCCAAACCCACTCGGCTAGACCCAAACCCACTCGGCTAGACCCAAACCCACTCCGTTAGACCCAAACCCACTCGGCTAGACCCAACCCCACTCGGCTAGACGATTACCCACTCGGCTAGACGATTACCCACTCGGCTAGACCCCAACCCACTCGGGTAGACCCAAACCCACTCGGCTAGAACTAAACCCACTCGGCTAGACCCAACCCAACTCGGCTAGACCCAAACCCACTCGGCTAGACCCAAACCCACTCGGCTACACCCAAACCCACTCGGCTAGACCCAAACCCACTCGGCTAGACACAAACCCACTCGGCTACACCCAAACCCACTCGGCTAGACCCAAGCGCACTCGGCTAGACCCCAACCCACTCGGCTAGACCCAAACCCACTCGGCTAGACCCAAACCCACTCGGCTAGACCCAAAGCCACTCGGCTAGACCCAAACCCACTCGGCTAGCCGCAAACCCACTCGGCTAGACGATTACCCACTCGGCTAGACCCAAACCCACTCGGCTAGACCCAAACCCACTCGGCTAGACCCAAACCCAATCGGCTAGACCCAAACCCACTCTGCTCGATCCAAACCCATTCGGCTGGACCCAAACCCACTCGGCTACACCCAAACCCACACCGCTACACCCAAACCCACTCGGCTGGACCCAAACCCACTCGGCTGGACCCAAACCCACTCGGCTAGACCCAAACCCACTCGGCTAGACCCAAACCCACTCGGCTACACCCAAACCCACTCGGCTAGACCCAAACCCACTCGGCTAGACCCAAACCCACTCCGTTAGACCCAAACCCACTCGGCAAGACCCAACCCCACTCGGCTAGACGATTACCCACTCGGCTAGACGATTACCCACTCGGCTAGACGCAATCCCACTCGGCTAGACACAAACCCACTCCGCTAGACCCAAACCCACTCGGCTACACCCAAACCCACTCGGCTAGACCCAAACCCACTCGGCTAGACACAAACCCACTCGGCTACAGCCAAACCCACTCGGCTAGACCCAAACCCACTCGGCTAGACCCCAACCCACTCGGCTAGACCCAAACCCACTCGGCTAGACCCAAACCCACTCGGCTAGACCCAAAGCCACTCGGCTAGACCCAAACCCACTCGGCTAGCCCCAAGCCCACTCGGCTAGACGATTACCCACTCGGCTAGACCCAAACCCACTCGGCTAGACCCAAACCCACTCGGCTAGACCCAAACCCAATCGGCTAGACCCAAACCCACTCTGCTCGATCCAAACCCATTCGGCTAGACCCAAACCCACTCGGCTAGCCCCAAACCCACTCGGCTAGACGATTACCCACTCGGCTAGACCCAAACCCACTCGGCTAGACCCAAACCCACTCCGTTAGACCCAAACCCACTCGGCTAGACCCAACCCCACTCGGCTAGACGATTACCCACTCGGCTAGACGATTACCCACTCGGCTAGACGCAAACCCACTCGGCTAGACCCAAACCCACTCCGCTAGACCCAAACCCACTCGGCTAGACCCAAACCCACTCTGCTAGACCCAAACCCACTCCGCTAGACCCAAACCCACTCAGCTAGACGCAATCCCACTCGGCTGTTCCCAAACCCACTCGGCTGGACCAAAACCCATTCGGCTAGACCCAAACCCACTCGGCTGGACCCAAACCCACTCGGCAAGACCCAAACCCACTCGGCTAGACCCAAACCCACTCGGCTAGACGATACCCACTCTGCTAGACCCAAAGCCACTCGGCTAGACCCAAACCCACTCTGCTCGATCCAAACCCATTCGGCTAGACCCAAACCCACTCGGCAACACCGAAACCCACACCGCTAGACCCAAACCCACTCGGCTAGACCAAAACCCACTCGGCTGGACCCAAACCCACTCGGCTAGACCCAAACCCACTCGGCTGGACCCAAACCCCCTCGGCTAGACCCAACCCCACTCGGCTCGACCCAAACCCACTCGGCTAGACCCAAACACACTCGGCTGGACCCAAACCCACTCGGCTAGACCCAAACCCACTCGGCTAGACCCAAACCCACTCGGCTAGACCCAAACCCACTCGGCTAGACCCAAACCCACTCAGCTAGACCCAAACCCACTCGGTTACACCCACACCCACTCGGCTAGACCCAAACCCACTCGGCTACACCCAAACCCACTCTGCTAGTCCCAAACCCACTCGGCTAGACCCAAACCCACTCGGCTGGACCCAAACCCACTCGGCTAGACCCAAACCCACTCGGCTACACCCAAACCCACTCAGCTAGAACCAAACCCACTCGGCTAGACCCCAACCCACTCGGGTAGACCCAAACCCACTCGGCTAGACCCAAACCCACTCGGCTAGACCCAAACCCACTCGGCTAGACCCAAACCCACTCGGCTAGACGATACCCACTCGGCTAGACCCAAAGCCACTCGGCTAGACCCAAACCCACTCTGCTCGATCCAAACCCATTCGGCTAGACCCAAACCCACTCGGCAACACCGAAACCCACACCGCTAGACCCAAACCCACTCGGCTAGACCAAAACCCACTCGGCTGGACCCAAACCCACTCGGCTAGACCCAAACCCACTCGGCTAGACCCAAACCCCCTCGGCTAGACCCAAACCCACTCGGCTCGACCCAAACCCACTTGGCTAGACCCAAACCCACTCGGCTGGACCCAAACCCACTCGGCTAGACCCAAACCCACTCGGCTAGACCCAAACCCACTCGGCTAGACCCAAACCCACTCGGCTAGACCCAAACCCACTCGGCTAGACCCAAACCCACTCGGCTACACCCAAACCCACTCGGCTAGACCCAAACCCACTCGGCTGCACCCAAACCCACTCTGCTAGTCCCAAACCCACTCGGCTAGACCCAAACCCTCTCGGCTAGACCCAAACCCACTCAGCTAGACCCAAACCCACTCGGCTACACCCAAACCCACTCGGCTAGACCCAAACCCACTCGGCTACACCCAAACCCACTCTGCTAGTCCCAAACCCACTCGGCTAGACCCAAACCCACTCGGCTGGACCCAAACCCACTCGGCTAGACCCAAACCCACTCGGCTAGACCCAAACCCACTCGGCTAGAACCAAACCCACTCGGCTAGACCCCAACCCACTAGGGTAGACCCAAACCCACTCGGCTAGACCCAAACCCACTCGGCTAGACCCAAACCCACTCGGCTAGACCCAAACCCACTCGGCTAGACGATACCCACTCGGCTAGACCCAAAGCCACTCGGCTAGATCCAAACCCACTCTGCTCGATCCAAACCCATTCGGCTAGACACAAACCCACTCGGCAACACCGAAACCCACACCGCTAGACCCAAACCCACTCGGCTAGACCCAAACCCAATCGGCTAGACCCAAACCCACTCTGCTCGATCCAAACCCATTCGGCTAGACCCAAACCCACTCGGCTACACCCAAACCCACACCGCTAGACCCAAACCCACTCGGCTGGACCCAAACCCACTCGGCTAGACGATTACCCACTCGGCTAGACGATTACCCACTCGGCTAGACGCAAACCCACTCGGCTAGACCCAAACCCACTCCGCTAGACCCAAACGCACTCGGCTACACCCAAACCCACTCGGCTAGACCCAAACCCATTCGGCTAGACCCAAACGCACTCTGCTAGACCCAAACCCACTCGGCTAGACCCAAACCCTCTCGGCTAGACCCAAACCCACTCGGCTAGACCCAAACCCACTCGGCTAGACCCAAACCCACTCGGCTAGACCCAAACCCACTCTGCTAGACCCAAACCCACTCGGCTAGACCCAAACCCACTCGGCTAGACCCAAACCCACTCGGCTAGACCCAAACCCACTCGGCTACACCCAAACCCACTCGGCGAGAACCAAACCCACTCGGCTAGACCCCAACCCACTCGGGTAGACCCAAACCCACTCGGCTAGAACTAAACCCACTCGGCTAGACCCAACCCAACTCGGCTAGACCCAAACCCACTCGGCTAGACCCAAACCCACTCGGCTACACCCAAACCCACTCGGCTAGACCCAAACCCACTCGGCTAGACACAAACCCACTCGGCTACACCCAAACCCACTCGGCTAGACCCAAACCCACTCGGCTAGACCCCAACCCACTCGGCTAGACCCAAACCCACTCGGCTAGACCCAAACCCACTCGGCTAGACCCAAAGCCACTCGGCTAGACCCAAACCCACTCGGCTAGCCGCAAACCCACTCGGCTAGACGATTACCCACTCGGCTAGACCCAAACCCACTCGGCTAGACCCAAACCCACTCGGCTAGACCCAAACCCAATCGGCTAGACCCAAACCCACTCTGCTCGATCCAAACCCATTCGGCTGGACCCAAACCCACTCGGCTACACCCAAACCCACACCGCTACACCCAAACCCACTCGGCTGGACCCAAACCCACTCGGCTGGACCCAAACCCACTCGGCTAGACCCAAACCCACTCGGCTAGACCCAAACCCACTCGGCTACACCCAAACCCACTCGGCTAGACCCAAACCCACTCGGCTAGACCCAAACCCACTCCGTTAGACCCAAACCCACTCGGCAAGACCCAACCCCACTCGGCTAGACGATTACCCACTCGGCTAGACGATTACCCACTCGGCTAGACGCAATCCCACTCGGCTAGACACAAACCCACTCCGCTAGACCCAAACCCACTCGGCTACACCCAAACCCACTCGGCTAGACCCAAACCCACTCGGCTAGACACAAACCCACTCGGCTACACCCAAACCCACTCGGCTAGACCCAAACCCACTCGGCTAGACCCCAACCCACTCGGCTAGACCCAAACCCACTCGGCTAGACCCAAACCCACTCGGCTAGACCCAAAGCCACTCGGCTAGACCCAAACCCACTCGGCTAGCCCCAAACCCACTCGGCTAGACGATTACCCACTCGGCTAGACCCAAACCCACTCGGCTAGACCCAAACCCACTCGGCTAGACCCAAACCCAATCGGCTAGACCCAAACCCACTCTGCTCGATCCAAACCCATTCGGCTAGACCCAAACCCACTCGGCTAGCCCCAAACCCACTCGGCTAGACGATTACCCACTCGGCTAGACCCAAACCCACTCGGCTAGACCCAAACCCACTCCGTTAGACCCAAACCCACTCGGCTAGACCCAACCCCACTCGGCTAGACGATTACCCACTCGGCTAGACGATTACCCACTCGGCTAGACGCAAACCCACTCGGCTAGACCCAAACCCACTCCGCTAGACCCAAACCCACTCGGCTAGACCCAAACCCACTCTGCTAGACCAAAACCCACTCCGCTAGACCCAAACCCACTCAGCTAGACGCAATCCCACTCGGCTGGACCCAAACCCACTCGGCTGGACCAAAACCCATTCGGCTAGACCCAAACCCACTCGGCTGGACCCAAACCCACTCGGCAAGACCCAAACCCACTCGGCTAGACCCAAACCCACTCGGCTAGACGATACCCACTCTGCTAGACCCAAAGCCACTCGGCTAGACCCAAACCCACTCTGCTCGATCCAAACCCATTCGGCTAGACCCAAACCCACTCGGCAACACCGAAACCCACACCGCTAGACCCAAACCCACTCGGCTAGACCAAAACCCACTCGGCTGGACCCAAACCCACTCGGCTAGACCCAAACCCACTCGGCTAGACCCAAACCCCCTCGGCTAGACCCAACCCCACTCGGCTCGACCCAAACCCACTCGGCTAGACCCAAACACACTCGGCTGGACCCAAACCCACTCGGCTAGACCCAAACCCACTCGGCTAGACCCAAACCCACTCGGCTAGACCCAAACCCACTCGGCTAGACCCAAACCCACTCAGCTACACCCAAACCCACTCGGCTACACCCACACCCACTCGGCTAGACCCAAACCCACTCGGCTACACCCAAACCCACTCTGCTAGTCCCAAACCCACTCGGCTAGACCCAAACCCACTCGGCTGGACCCAAACCCACTCGGCTAGACCCAAACCCACTCGGCTACACCCAAACCCACTCGGCTAGAACCAAACCCACTCGGCTAGACCCCAACCCACTCGGGTAGACCCAAACCCACTCGGCTAGACCCAAACCCACTCGGCTAGACCCAAACCCACTCGGCTAGACCCAAACCCACTCGGCTAGACGATACCCACTCGGCTAGACCCAAAGCCACTCGGCTAGACCCAAACCCACTCTGCTCGATCCATACCCATTCGGCTAGACCCAAACCCACTCGGCAACACCGAAACCCACACCGCTAGACCCAAACCCACTCGGCTAGACCAAAACCCACTCGGCTGGACCCAAACCCACTCGGCTAGACCCAAACCCACTCGGCTAGACCCAAACCCCCTCGGCTAGACCCAAACCCACTCGGCTCGACCCAAACCCACTTGGCTAGACCCAAACCCACTCGGCTGGACCCAAACCCACTCGGCTAGACCCAAACCCACTCGGCTAGACCCAAACCCACTCGGCTAGACCCAAACCCACTCGGCTAGACCCAAACCCACTCAGCTAGACCCAAACCCACTCGGCTACACCCAAACCCACTCGGCTAGACCCAAACCCACTCGGCTGCACCCAAACCCACTCTGCTAGTCCCAAACCCACTCGGCTAGACCCAAACCCTCTCGGCTAGACCCAAACCCACTCAGCTAGACCCAAACCCACTCGGCTACACCCAAACCCACTCGGCTAGACCCAAACCCACTCGGCTACACCCAAACCCACTCTGCTAGTCCCAAACCCACTCGGCTAGACCCACACCCACTCGGCTGGACCCAAACCCACTCGGCTAGACCCAAACCCACTCGGCTAGACCCAAACCCACTCGGCTAGAACCAAACCCACTCGGCTAGACCCCAACCCACTCGGGTAGACCCAAACCCACTCGGCTAGACCCAAACCCACTCGGCTAGACCCAAACCCACTCGGCTAGACCCAAACCCACTCGGCTAGACGATACCCACTCGGCTAGACCCAAAGCCACTCGGCTAGATCCAAACCCACTCTGCTCGATCCAAACCCATTCGGCTAGACCCAAACCCACTCGGCAACACCGAAACCCACACCGCTAGACCCAAACCCACTCGGCTAGACCAAAACCCACTCGGCTGGACCCAAACCCACTCGGCTAGACCCAAACCCACTCGGCTAGACCCAAACCCCCTCGGCTAGACCCAAACCCACTCGGCTCAACCCAAACCCACTCGGCTAGACCCAAACCCACTCGGCTAGACCCAAACCCACTCGGCTAGACCCAAACCCACTCAGCTAGACCCAAACCCACTCGGCTACACCCAAACCCACTCGGCTAGACCCAAACCCACTCGGCTACACCCAAACCCACTCTGCTAGTCCCAAACCCACTCGGCTAGACCCAAACCCACTCGGCTGGACCCAAACCCACTCGGCTAGACCCAAACCCACTCGGCTACACCCAAACCCACTCGGCTAGAACCAAACCCACTCGGCTAGACCCCAACCCACTCGGGTAGACCCAAACCCACTCGGCTAGACCCAAACCCACTCGGCTAGACCCAAACCCACTCGGCTAGACCCAAACCCACTTGGCTAGACACAAACCCACTCGGCTACACCCAAACCCACCCGGCTAGACCCAAACCCACTCGGCTAGACCCCAACCCAGTCGGCTAGACCCAAACCCACTCAGCTAGACCCAAACCCACTCGGCTAGACCCAAACCCACTCGGCTAGACCCAAACCCACTCGGCTACACCCAAACCCACTCGGCTAGACCCAAACCCACTTGGCTAGAACCAAACCCACTCGGCTAGACCCAAACCCACTCGGCTAGACCCAAACCCACTAGGCTAGACCCAAACCCACTCGGCTAGACCCAAACCCACTCGGCTAGACCCAAACCCACTCCGCTAGACCCAAACCCACTCGGCAAGAACCAAACCCACTCGGCTAGACCCAAACCCACTCCGCTAGACCCAAACCCACTCTGCTAGACCCAAACCCACTCCGCGAGACCCAAACCCACTCAGCCAGACGCAATCCCACTCGGCTGGACCCAAACCCACTCGGCTAGACCAAAACCCATTCGGCTAGACCCAAACCCACTCGGCTGGACCCAAACCCACTCGGCAAGACCCAAACCCACTCGGCTAGACCCAAACCCATTCGGCTAGACGATACCCACTCGGCTAGACCCAAAGCCACTCGGCTAGACCCAAACCCACTCTGCTCGATCCAAACCCATTCGGCTAGACCCAAACCCACTCGGCTACACCAAAACCCACACCGCTAGACCCAAACCCACTCGGCTAGACCAAAACCCACTCGGCTGGACCCAAACCCACTCGGCTCGACCCAAACCCACTCGGCTAGACCCAAACCCCCTCGGCTAGACCCAAATCCACTCGGCTCGACCCAAACCCACTCGGCTAGACCCAAACCCACTCGGCTGGACCCAAACCCACTCGGCTAGACCCAAACCCACTCGGCTAGACCCAAACCCACTCGGCTAGACCCAAACCCACTCTGCGAGACCCAAACCCACTCGGCTAGACCCAAACCCACTCGGCTAGACCCAAACCCACTCTGCTAGTCCCAAACCCACTCGGCTAGACCCAAACCCACTCGGCTGGACCCAAACCCACTCGGCTAGACCGAAACCCACTCGGCTACACCCAAACCCACTCGGCTAGAACGAAACCCACTCGGCTAGACCCCAACCCACTCGGGTAGACCCAAACCCACTCGGCTAGACCCAAACCCACTCGGCTAGACCCAAACCCACTCGGCTAGACCCAAACCCACTTGGCCAGACACAAACCCACTCGGCTGCACCCAAACCCACCCGGCTAGACCCAAACCCACTCAGCTGGTCCCCAACCCAGTCGGCTAGACCCAAACCCACTCGGCTAGACCCAAACCCACTCGGCTAGACCCAAACCCACTCGGCTAGACCCAAACCCACTCCACTAGACCCAAACCCACTCCGCTAGACCCAAACCCACTCCGCTAGACCCAAACCCACTCAGCTAGTCGCAATCCCACTCGGCTGGACCCAAACCCACTCGGCTAGACGAAACCCCATTAGGCTAGACCCAAACCCACTCGGCTAGACCCAAACCCACTCGGCAAGACCCAAACCCACTCGGCTAGACCCAAACCCACTCGGCTAGACCCAAACCCACTCGGCAAGACGATTACCCACTCGGCTAGACCCAAACCCACTCGGCTAGACCCAAACCCACTCTGCTCGATCCAAACCCATTCGGCTAGACCCAAACCCACTCGGCTACACCCAAACCCACACCGCTAGACCCAAACCCACTCGGCTAGATCCAAACCCACTCGGCTGGACCCAAACCCACTCGGCTGGACCCAAACCCACTCGGCTAGACCCAAACCCACTCGGCTAGACCCAAACCCACTCGGCTACACCCAAACCCACTCGGCTAGACCCAAACCCACTCGGCTGGACCCAAACCCACTCCGCTAGACCCAAACCCACTCGGCTAGACCCAACCCCACTCGGCTAGACGATTACCCACTCGGCTAGACGATTACCCACTCGGCTAGACCCAAACCCAATCTGCTCGATCCAAACCCATTCGGCTAGACCCAAACCCACTCGGCTACACCCAAACCCACACCGCTAGACCCAAACCCACTCGGCTAGACCCAAACCCACTCGGCTAGACCCAAACCCACTCGGCTAGACACAAACCCACTCGGCTAGACCCAAACCCACTCAGCTAGACGCAAACCCACTCGGCTAGACCCAAACCCACTCCGCTAGACCCAAACCCACTCCACTAGACCCAAACCCACTCCGCTAGACCCAAACCCACTCCGCTAGACCCAAACCCACTCAGCTAGACGCAAACCCACTCGGCTGGACCGAAACCCACTCGGCTAGCCCAAAACCCATTCGGCTAGACCCAAACCCACTCGGCTAGACCCAAACCCACTCGGCAAGACCCAAACCCACTCGGCTAGACGATACCCACTCGGCTAGACCCAAACCCACTCGGCTAGACCCAAACCCACTCTGCTCGATCCAAACCCATTCGGCTAGACCCAAACCCACTCGGCTACACCGAAACCCACACCGCTAGACCCAAACCCACTCGGCTAGACCAAAACCCACTCGGCTGGACCAAAACCCACTCGGCTGGACCCAAACCCACTCGGCTAGACCCAAACTCACTCGGCTAGACCCAAACCCACTCGGCTAGACCCAAACCCACTCGGCTAGACCCAAACCCACTCGGCTAGACCCAAACCCACTCGGCTACACCCAAACCCACTCGGCCAGACCCAAACCCACTCGGCTAGACCCAAACCCACTCTGCTAGACCCAAACCCACTCGGCTAGACCCAAACCCACTCGGCTAGACCCAAACCCACTCGGCTAGACCCAAACCCACTCGGCTACACCCAAACCCACTCGGCTAGAACCAAACCCACTCGGCTCGACCCCAACCCACTCGGGTACTCCCAAACCCACTCGGCTAGACCCAAACCCACTCGGCTAGACCCAAACCCACTCGGCTAGACCCAAACCCACTCGGGTACACCCAAACCCACTCGGCTAGACCCAAACCCACTTGGCTAGACACAAACCAACTCGGCTACACCCAAACCCACTCGGCTAGACACAAACCCACTCGGCTACACCCAACTAGACCCAAACCCACTCGGCTAGACCCAAACCCACTCTACTCGATCCAAATCCATTCGGCTGGACCCAAACCCACTCGGCTACACCGAAACCCACACCGCTAGACCCAAACCCACTCGGCTAGACCAAAACCCACTCGGCTGGACCCAAACCCACGCGGCTAGACACAAACCCCCTCGGCTAGACCCAAACCCACTCGGCTCGACCCAAACCCACTCGGCTAGACCCAAACCCACTCGGCTAGACCCAAACCCACTCGGCTAGACCCAAACCCACTCAGCTAGACCCAAACCCACTCGGCTACACCCAAACCCACTCCGCTAGACCCAAACCCACTCGGCTACACCCAAACCCACTCGGCTAGTCCCAAACCCACTCGGCTAGACCGAAACGGACTCGGCTAGACCCAAACCCACTCGGCTAGAACCAAACCCACTCGGCTAGACCCAAACCTACTCGGCTGGACCCAAACCCACTCGGCTAAACCCAAACCCACTCGGCTACACCCAAACCCACTCCGCTAGACCCAAACCCACTCCGCTAGACCCAAACCCACTCCGCTAGACCCAAACCCACTCCGCTGGACCCAAACCCACTCAGCTAGTCGCAAACCCACTCGGCTGGACCCAAACCCACTCGGCTAGACCAAAACCCATTCGGCTAGACCCAAACCCACTCGGCTAGACCCAAACCCACTCGGCAAGACCCAAACCCACTCGGCTAGACCCAAACCCACTCGGCTAGACGATTACCCACTCGGCTAGACCCAAACCCACTCGGCTCGACCCAAACCCACTCGGCTAGACCCAAACCCACTTGGCTAGACCCAAACCCACTCGGCTAGACCCAAACCCACTCGACTAGACCCAAACCCACTCGGCTAGACCCAAACCCTATCGGCTGGACCCAAACCCACTCGGCTAGACCCAAACCCACTCGGCTACACCCAAACCCACTCGGCTACACCCAAACCCACTCGGCAAGACCCAAACCCACTCGGCCAGACCCAAACCCAATCAGCTAGAACCGAACCCACTCGGCTACACCCAAACCCACTCGGCTAGACCCCAACCCACTCGGGTAGACCCAAACCCACTCGGCTAGACCCAAACCCACTCGGCTAGACCCAAACCCACTCGGCTAGACCCAAACCCACTTGGCTAGACACAAACCCACTCGGCTAGACCCAAACCCACTCGACTAGACCCAAACCCACTCGGCTAGACCCAAACCCTATCGGCTAGACCCAAACCCACTCGGCTAGACCCAAACCCACTCGGCTAGACCCAAACCCACTCGGCTAGACCCAAACCCACTCGGCTACAACCAAACCCACTCGGCTACACCCAAACCCACTCCGCTAGACCCAAAGCCACTCGGCTAGACCCCAACCCACTCGGGTAGACCCAAACCCACTCGGCTAGACCCAAACCCACTCGGCTAGACCCAAACCCACTCGGCTAGACCCAAACCCACTCGGCTAGACCCAAACCCACTCGGCTACACCCAAACCCACTCGGCTAGACGCAAACCCACTTGGCTGGACACAAACACACTCGGCTACACCCAAACCCACTCGGCTAGACCCAAACCAACTCGGCTAGACCCCAACCCACTCGGCTGGACCCAAACCCACTCGGCCAGACCGAAACCCACTCGGCTAGACCCAAAGCCACTCGGCTAGACCCAAACACACTCGGCTAGACCCAAACCCACTCGGCTACACCCAAACCCACTCGGCTAGACCGAAACCCACTCGGCTAGACCCAAACCCACTCGGCTAGATCCAAACCCACTCGGCTGGACCCAAACCCACTCGGCTAGACCCAAACCCACTCGGCTAGACCCAAACCCACTCGGCTAGACCCAAACCCGCTCCGCTGGACCCAAACCCACTCAGCTAGTCGCAAACCCACTCGGCTGGACCCAAACCCACTCGGCTAGACCAAAACCCATTCGGCTAGACCCAAACCCACTCGGCTAGACCCAAACCCACTCGGCAAGACCCAAACCCACTCGGCTAGACCCAAACCCACTCGGCTAGACGATTACCCACTCGGCTAGACCCAAACCCACTCGGCTAGACCCAAACCCACTCTGCTCGATCCAAACCCATTCGGCTAGACCCAAACCCACTCGGCTCGACCCAAACCCACTCGGCTAGACCCAAACCCACTTGGCTAGACCCAAACCCACTCGGCTAGACCCAAACCCACTCGACTAGACCCAAACCCACTCGGCTAGACCCAAACCCTATCGGCTAGACCCAAACCCACTCGGCTAGACCCAAACCCACTCGGCTACACCCAAACCCACTCGGCTAGACCCAAACCCACTCGGCTAGAACCAAACCCACTCGGCTAGACCCAAACCCAATCAGCTAGAACCGAACCCACTCGGCAACACCCAAACCCACTCGGCTAGACCCCAACCCACTCGGGTAGACCCAAACCCACTCGGCTAGACCCAAACCCACTCGGCTAGACCCAAACCCACTCGGCTAGACCCAAACCCACTTGGCTAGACACAAACCCACTCGGCTAGACCCAAACCCACTCGACTAGACCCAAACCCACTCAGCTAGACCCAAACCCTATCGGCTAGACCCAAACCCACTCGGCTAGACCCAAACCCACTCGGCTAGACCCAAACCCACTCGGCTAGACCCAAACCCACTCGGCTAGACCCAAACCCACTCGGCTAGACCCAAACACACTCGGCTACACCCAAACCCACTCGGCTACACCCAAACCCACTCAGCTAGACCCAAAGCCACTCGGCTAGACCCCAACCCACTTGGGTAGACCCAAACCCACTCGGCTAGACCCAAACCCACTCGGCTAGACCCAAACCCACTCGGCTACACCCAAACCCACTCGGCTACACCAAACCCACTCGGCTACACCCAAACCCACTCGGCTAGACGCAAACCCACTTGGCTAGACACAAACCCACTCGGCTACACCCAAACCCACTCGGCTAGACCCAAACCCACTCGGCTAGACCCCAACCCACTCGGCCGGACCCAAACCCACTCGGCCAGACCGAAACCCACTCGGCTACACCCAAACCCACTCGGCTAGACCCAAACCCACTCGGCTAGACCCAAACCCACTCGGCTAGATCCAAACCCACTCGGCTGGACCCAAACACACTCGACTAGACCCAAACCCAATCTGCCAGACGCAAACCCACTCGGCTACACCCAAACCCACTAGGCTAGACCCAAACCCACTCGGCTAGACCCCAACCCAATCGGCTAGACCCAAACCCTCTCGGCTAGACCCAAACCCACTCGGCTAAACCCAAACCCACTCGGCTAGACCCAAACCCACTTGGCTGCACCCAAACCCACTCGGCTAGACCCAAACCCACTTGGCAAGACACAAACCCAATCGGCTACACCCAAACCCACCCGGCTGGACCCAAACCCACTCGGCTAGACCCAAACCCACTCGGCTAGACCCAAACCCACTCGGCTAGACCCAAAACCACTCGGCTAGAACCAAACCCACTCGGCTAGACGATACCCACTCGGCTAGACCCAAACCCACTCGGCTAGAACCAAACCCACTCTATTCGATCCAAATCCATTCGGCTGGACCCAAACCCACTCGGCTAGACCCAAACCCACTCGGCTAGACCCAAACCCACTCGGCTAGACCCAAACCCACTCGACTAGACCCAAACCCAATCTGCTAGACCCCAACCCACTCGGCTGGACCCAAACCCACTCGGCAAGACCGAAACCCACTCGGCTAGACCCAAAGCCACTCGGCTAGACCCAAACCCACTCGGCTAGACCCAAACCCACTCGGCTACACACAAACCCACTCGGCTAGACCGAAACCCACTCGGCTAGACCCAAACCCACTCGGCTAGATCCAAACCCACTCGGCTGGACCCAAACCCACTCGGCTAGACCCAAACCCACTCGGCTAGACCCAAACCCACTCGGCTAGACCCAAACCCACTCGGCTCGACCCAAACCCTCTCGGCTAGACCCAAACCCACTCGGCTAGACCCAAACCCACTCGGCTAGACCCAAACCCACTCGGCTAGACCCAAAACCACTCGGCTAGACCCAAACCCACTCGGATAGACCCAAACCCACTCGGATAGACCCAAACCCACTCGGCTACACCCGAACCCACTCGGCTAGACCCAAACCCACTCGGCTAGACCCAAACCCACTCGACTAGACCCAAACCCAATCTGCCAGACGCAAACCCACTCGGCTACACCCAAACCCACTCGGCTAGACCCAAACCCACTCGGCTAGACCCCAACCCAATCGGCTAGACCCAAACCCTCTCGGCTAGACCCAAACCCACTCGGCTAAACCCAAACCCACTCGGCTAGACCCAAACCCACTTGGCTGCACCCAAACCCACTCGGCTAGACCCAAACCCACTTGGCAAGACACAAACCCAATCGGCTACACCCAAACCCACCCGGCTGGACCCAAACCCACTCGGCTAGACCCCAACCCAGTCGGCTAGACCCAAACCCACTCGGCTAGACCCAAAACCACTCGGCTAGACCCAAAGCCAATCGGCTAGACCCAAACCCACTCGGCTAGACCCAAACCCACTCGGCTACACCCAAACCCACTCGGCTAGACCCAAACCCACTCGGCTAGACCCAAACCCACTCCGCTAGACCCAAACCCACTCCGCTAGACCCAAACCCACTCCGCTAGACCAAAACCCACTCCGCTAGACCCAAACCCACTCGGCTAGACGCAAACCCACTCGGCTGGACGCAAACCCACTCGGCTAGACAAAAACCCACTCGGCTAGACCCCAACCCACTCGGCTGGACCCAAACCCACTCGGCCAGACTGAAACCCACTCGGCTAGACCCAAAGCCACTCGGCTAGACCCAAACACACTCGGCTAGACCCAAACCCACTCGGCTACACCCAAACCCACTCGGCTAGACCGAAACCCACTCGGCTAGACCCAAACCCACTCGGCTAGATCCAAACCCACTCGGCTGGACCCAAACCCACTCGGCTAGACCCAAACCCACTCGGCTAGACCCAAACCCACTCGGCTAGACCCAAACCCACTCCGCTGGACCCAAACCCACTCAGCTAGTCGCAAACCCACTCGGCTGGACCCAAACCCACTCGGCTAGACCAAAACCCATTCGGCTAGACCCAAACCCACTCGGCTAGACCCAAACCCACTCGGCAAGACCCAAACCCACTCGGCTAGACCCAAACCCACTCGGCTAGACGATTACCCACTCGGCTAGACCCAAACCCACTCGGCTAGACCCAAACCCACTCTGCTCGATCCAAACCCATTCGGCTAGACCCAAACCCACTCGGCTCGACCCAAACCCACTCGGCTAGACCCAAACCCACTTGGCTAGACCCAAACCCACTCGGCTAGACCCAAACCCACTCGACTAGACCCAAACCCACTCGGCTAGACCCAAACCCTATCGGCTAGACCCAAACCCACTCGGCTAGACCCAAACCCACTCGGCTGCACCCAAACCCACTCGGCTAGACC
Organism: Raja brachyura; assembly: GCA_963514005.1. Next base: position 1,311,486 of record OY740819.1, on the reverse strand, counting down.
CAAACCCACTCGGCTAGAACCAAACCCACTCGGCTAGACCCAAACCCAATCAGCTAGAACCGAACCCACTCGGCTACACCCAAACCCACTCGGCTAGACCCCAACCCACTCGGGTAGACCCAAACCCACTCGGCTAGACCCAAACCCACTCGGCTAGACCCAAACCCACTCGGCTAGACCCAAACCCACTTGGCTAGACACAAACCCACTCGGCTAGACCCAAACCCACTCGACTAGACCCAAACCCACTCAGCTAGACCCAAACCCTATCGGCTAGACCCAAACCCACTCGGCTAGACCCAAACCCACTCGGCTAGACCCAAACCCACTCGGCTAGACCCAAACCCACTCGGCTAGACCCAAACCCACTCGGCTAGACCCAAACACACTCGGCTACACCCAAACCCACTCGGCTACACCCAAACCCACTCAGCTAGACCCAAAGCCACTCGGCTAGACCCCAACCCACTTGGGTAGACCCAAACCCACTCGGCCAGACCCAAACCCACTCGGCTAGACCCAAACCCACTCGGCTACACCCAAACCCACTCGGCTAGACCCAAACCCACTCGGCTACACCCAAACCCACTCGGCTAGACGCAAACCCACTTGGCTAGACACAAACCCACTCGGCTACACCCAAACCCACTCGGCTAGACCCAAACCCACTCGGCTAGACCCCAACCCACTCGGCTGGACCCAAACCCACTCGGCCAGACCGAAACCCACTCGGCTAGACCCAAAGCCACTCGGCTAGACCCAAACCCACTCGGCTAGACCCAAACCCACTCGGCTACACCCAAACCCACTCGGCTAGACCGAAACCCACTCGGCTAGACCCAAACCCACTCGGCTAGATCCAAACTCACTGGGCTGGACCCAAACCCACTCGGCTAGACCCAAACCCACTCGGCTAGACCCAAACCCACTCGGCTAGACCCAAACCCACTCGGCTCGACCCAAACCCTCTCGGCTAGACCCAAACCCACTCGGCTAAACGCAAACCCACTCGGCTAGACCCAAACCCACTCGGCTAGACCCAAACCCACTCGGCTAGACCCAAACCCACTCGGATAGACCCAAACCCACTCGGCTAGACCCAAACCCACTCGGCTACACCCAAACCCACTCGGCTAGACCCAAACCCACTCGGCTAGACCCAAACCCACTCGACTAGACCCAAACCCAATCTGCCAGACGCAAACCCACTCGGCTACACCCAAACCCACTAGGCTAGACCCAAACCCGCTCGGCTAGACCCCAACCCAATCGGCTAGACCCAAACCCTCTCGGCTAGACCCAAACCCGCTCGGCTAAACCCAAACCCACTCGGCTAGACCCAAACCCACTTGGCTGCACCCAAACCCACTCGGCTAGACCCAAACCCACTTGGCAAGACACAAACCCAATCGGCTACACCCAAACCCACCCGGCTGGACCCAAACCCACTCGGCTAGACCCCAACCCAGTCGGCTAGACCCAAACCCACTCGGCTTGACCCAAAACCACTCGGCTAGACCCAAACCCACTCGGCTAGACGATACCCACTCGGCTAGACCCAAACCCACTCGGCTAGAACCAAACCCACTCTACTCGATCCAAATCCATTCGGCTGGACCCAAACCCACTCGGCTAGACCCAAACCCACTCGGCTAGACCCCAACCCACTCGGCTGGACCCAAACCCACTCGGCCAGACCGAAACCCACTCGGCTAGACCCAAAGCCACTCGGCTAGACCCAAACCCACTCGGCTAGACCCAAACCCACTCGGCTACACACAAACCCACTCGGCTAGACCCAAACCCACTAGGCTAGACGCAAACCCACTCGGCAAGACCCAAACCCACTCGGCTCGACCCAAACCGACTCGACTAGACGATTACCCACACGGCTAGACCCAAACCCACGTGGCTGGACCCAAACCCACTCGGATAGACCAAAACCCACTCGGCTAGACCCAAAGCCACTCGGCTAGACCCAAACCCACTCGGCTTGACCCAAACCCACTCGGCTACACCCAAACCCACTCGGCTAGACCCAAACCCACTCAGCTAGACCCAAAGCCACTCGGCTAGACCCAAATCCACGCGGCTAGACCCAAACCCACTCGGCTACACACAAACCCACTCGGCTTCACCCAAACCCACTTGGCTAGACCCAAACCCACTCGGCTAGACCCAAACCCACTCGGCTAGACGCAAACCCACTCGGCTAGACCCAAACCCACTCGGCTAGACCCAAACCAACTCGGCTAGATGATTACCCACACGGCTAGACCCAAACCCACGCGGCTGGACCCAAACCCACTCGGATAGACCAAAACCCACTCGGCTAGACCCAAAGCCACTCGGCTAGACCCAAATCCACGCGGCTAGACCCAAACCCACTCGGCTACACACAAACCCACTCGGCTTCACCCAAACCCACTTGGCTAGACCCAAACCCACTCGGCTAGACCCAAACCCACCCGGCTAGACGCAAACCCACTCGGCTAGACCCAAACCCACTCGGCTAGACCCAAACCAACTCGGCTAGATGATTACCCACACGGCTAGACCCAAACCCACGCGGCTGGACCCAAACCCACTCGGATAGACCAAAACCCACTCGGCTAGACCCAAAGCCACTCGGCTAGACCCAAACCCACTCGGCTTGACCCAAACCCACTCGGCTACACCCAAACCCACTCGGCCAGACCCAAACCCACTCAGCTAGACCCAAAGCCACTCGGCTAGACCCAAATCCACGCGGCTAGACCCAAACCCACTCGGCTACACACAAACCCACTCGGCTTCACCCAAACCCACTTGGCTAGACCCAAACCCACTCGGCTACACCGAAACCCACTAGGCTAGACTCAAACGCACTCGGCTAGACCCAAACCCATTCGGCTAGACCCAAACCCACTCGGCTAGACCCAAACCCACTCGGCTAGACCCAAAACCACTCGGCTAGACGCAAACCCACTCGGCTAGACCCAAACCCACTCCGCTAGACCCAAACCCACACGGCTAGACCGAAACCCACTAGGCGAGACCCAAGCGCACTAGGCTAGACCCAAACCCACTCGGCTGGACCCAAACCCACTCGGCTGGAGCCAAAGCCACTCGGATAGACCCAAACCCACTCGGCTAGACCCAAACCCACTCGGCTAGACCCAAACCCACTCCGCTAGACCCAAACCCACTCCGCTAGACCCAAACCCACTCCGCTAGACACAAACCCACTCCGCTAGACCCAAACCCACTCGGCTAGACCCAACCCCACTCGGCTAGACCCAAACCCACTCCGCTATACCCAAACCCACTCCGCTAGAGCCAAACCCACTCGGCTAGTCCCAAACCCACTCGGCTAGACCCAAACCCACTCGGCTAGACCCAAACCCACTCGGCTAGACCCAAACCCACTCGGCTAGACCCAAGCCCACTCGGCTAGACCCAAACCCACTCGGCTAGACCCAAATCAACTCCGCTACACCCAAACCCACTTGGCTAGACCCAAACCCATTCGGCTAGACCCAAACCCACTCGGCTAGACCCAAACCCACTCGGCTAGACCCAAACCCACTAGGCTAGTCCCAAACCCACTCGGCTAGACCCAAACCCACTCGGCTAGACCCAAACCCACGCTGCTAGACCCAAATCCACTCGGCTAGACCCAAACCCACTCGGCTAGACCCAAACACACTCCGCTAGACCCAAATCCACTCCGCTACACCCAAACCCACTCGGATAGACCCAAACCCATTCGGCTAGACCCAAACACACTCCGCTAGACCCAAACCCACTCCGCTAGATGCAAACCCACTCCGCTAGACCCAAAACCACTCCGCTAGACCCAAACCCACACGGCTAGACCGAAACCCACTAGGCGAGACCCAAACGCACTCGGCTAGACCCAAACCCACTCGGCTGGACCCATACCCACTCGGCTGGAGCCAAACCCACTCGGATAGACACAAACCCACTCGGCTAGACGCAAACCCACTCGGCTAGACCCAAACCCACTCCGCTAGACCCAAACCCACTCCGCTAGACCCAAACCCACTCCGCTAGACCCAAACCCACTCCGCTAGACCCAAACCCACTCCGCTAGACACAAACCCACTCCGCTAGACCCAAATCCACTCCGCTACACCCAAACCCACTTGGCTAGACCCAAACCCATTCGGCTAGACCCAAACACACTCCGCTAGACCCAAACCCACTCCGCCAGACGCAAACCCACTCCGCTAGACCCAAACCCACTCGGCTACACCGAAACCCACTAGGCTAGACCCAAACGCACACGGCTATACCCAAACCCACTCGGCTAAACGCAAACCCACTCGGCTAGACCCAAACCCACACCGCTAGACCCAAAGCCACTCGGCTAGACCCAAACCCACTCGGCTTGACCCAAACCCACTCGGCTACACCCAAACCCACTCGGCTAGACCCAAACCCACTCAGCTAGACCCAAAGCCACTCGGCTAGACCCAAATCCACGCGGCTAGACCCAAACCCACTCGGCTACACACAAACCCACTCGGCTTCACCCAAACCCACTTGGCTAGACCCAAACCCACTCGGCTAGACCCAAACCCACTCGGCTAGACGCAAACCCACTCGGCTAGACCCAAACCCACTCGGCTAGACCCAAACCAACTCGGCTAGATGATTACCCACACGGCTAGACCCAAACCCACGCGGCTGGACCCAAACCCACTCGGATAGACCAAAACCCACTCGGCTAGACCCAAAGCCACTCGGCTAGACCCAAATCCACGCGGCTAGACCCAAACCCACTCGGCTACACACAAACCCACTCGGCTTCACCCAAACCCACTTGGCTAGACCCAAACCCACTCGGCTAGACCCAAACCCACTCGGCTAGACGCAAACCCACTCGGCTAGACCCAAACCCACTCGGCTAGACCCAAACCAACTCGGCTAGATGATTACCCACACGGCTAGACCCAAACCCACGCGGCTGGACCCAAACCCACTCGGATAGACCAAAACCCACTCGGCTAGACCCAAAGCCACTCGGCTAGACCCAAACCCACTCGGCTTGACCCAAACCCACTCGGCTACACCCAAACCCACTCGGCCAGACCCAAACCCACTCAGCTAGACCCAAAGCCACTCGGCTAGACCCAAATCCACGCGGCTAGACCCAAACCCACTCGGCTACACACAAACCCACTCGGCTTCACCCAAACCCACTTGGCTAGACCCAAACCCACTCGGCTACACCGAAACCCACTAGGCTAGACTCAAACGCACTCGGCTAGACCCAAACCCATTCGGCTAGACCCAAACCCACTCGGCTAGACCCAAACCCACTCGGCTAGACCCAAAACCACTCGGCTAGACGCAAACCCACTCGGCTAGACCCAAACCCACTCCGCTAGACCCAAACCCACACGGCTAGACCGAAACCCACTAGGCGAGACCCAAGCGCACTAGGCTAGACCCAAACCCACTCGGCTGGACCCAAACCCACTCGGCTGGAGCCAAAGCCACTCGGATAGACCCAAACCCACTCGGCTAGACCCAAACCCACTCGGCTAGACCCAAACCCACTCCGCTAGACCCAAACCCACTCCGCTAGACCCAAACCCACTCCGCTAGACACAAACCCACTCCGCTAGACCCAAACCCACTCGGCTAGACCCAAACCCACTCGGCTAGACCCAAACCCACTCCGCTATACCCAAACCCACTCCGCTAGAGCCAAACCCACTCGGCTAGTCCCAAACCCACTCGGCTAGACCCAAACCCACTCGGCTAGACCCAAACCCACTCGGCTAGACCCAAACCCACTCGGCTAGACCCAAGCCCACTCGGCTAGACCCAAACCCACTCGGCTAGACCCAAATCAACTCCGCTACACCCAAACCCACTTGGCTAGACCCAAACCCATTCGGCTAGACCCAAACCCACTCGGCTAGACCCAAACCCACTCGGCTAGACCCAAACCCACTAGGCTAGTCCCAAACCCACTCGGCTAGACCCAAACCCACTCGGCTAGACCCAAACCCACGCTGCTAGACCCAAATCCACTCGGCTAGACCCAAACCCACTCGGCTAGACCCAAACACACTCCGCTAGACCCAAATCCACTCCGCTACACCCAAACCCACTCGGATAGACCCAAACCCATTCGGCTAGACCCAAACACACTCCGCTAGACCCAAACCCACTCCGCTAGATGCAAACCCACTCCGCTAGACCCAAAACCACTCCGCTAGACCCAAACCCACACGGCTAGACCGAAACCCACTAGGCGAGACCCAAACGCACTCGGCTAGACCCAAACCCACTCGGCTGGACCCATACCCACTCGGCTGGAGCCAAACCCACTCGGATAGACACAAACCCACTCGGCTAGACGCAAACCCACTCGGCTAGACCCAAACCCACTCCGCTAGACCCAAACCCACTCCGCTAGACCCAAACCCACTCCGCTAGACCCAAACCCACTCCGCTAGACCCAAACCCACTCCGCTAGACACAAACCCACTCCGCTAGACCCAAATCCACTCCGCTACACCCAAACCCACTTGGCTAGACCCAAACCCATTCGGCTAGACCCAAACACACTCCGCTAGACCCAAACCCACTCCGCCAGACGCAAACCCACTCCGCTAGACCCAAACCCACTCGGCTACACCGAAACCCACTAGGCTAGACCCAAACGCACACGGCTATACCCAAACCCACTCGGCTAAACGCAAACCCACTCGGCTAGACCCAAACCCACACCGCTAGACCCAAACCCACTCCGCTAGACCCAAACCCACTCGGCTAGACCCAAACCCACTTGGCTAGACCCAAACCCACTCGGCTAGACCCAAACCCACTCCGCTAGACCCAAACCCACTCGGCTAGACCCAAACCCACTCGGCTACACCCAAACCCACTCGGCTAGACCCAAACCCACTCGGCTAGACCCAAACCCACTCGGCTAGACCCAAACCCACTCCGCTAGACGCAAACCCACACGGCTAGACCCAAACCCACTAGGCTAGACCCAAACGCACTCGGCTCGACCCAAACCCACTCGGCTAGACCCAAACCCACTCGGCTAGACCCAAACCCACTCAGCTAGACACAAACCCACTCGGCTCGACCCAAACCGACTCGACTAGACGATTAACCACTCGGCTAGACCCAAACGCACGCGGCTAGACCCAAACCCACTCGGCTCGACCCAACCCCACTCGGATAGACCCAAACCCACTCGGCTACACCCAAACCCACTCCGCTAGGCCCAAACCCACTCGGCTAGACCCAAACCCACTCGGCTGGACCCAAACCCACTCCGCTAGACCCAAACCCACTCGGCTAGACCCAAACCCACTCGGCTAGACCCAAACCCACTCGGCTAGACCCAAACCCACACGGCTAGACCCAAATCAACTCCGCTACACCCAAACCCACTCGGCTAGACCCAAACCCACTAGGCTAGTCCCAAACCCACTCGGCTAGACCCAAACCCACTCGGCTAGACCCAAATCCACTCGGCTAGACCCAAAACCACTCGGCTAGACGCAAACCCACTCGGCTAGACCCAAACCCACTCCGCTAGACCCAAACCCACTCCGCTAGACCCAAACCCACTCGGCTAGACCCAAATCCACTTGGCTAGACCCAAACCCACTCGGCTAGACCCACACCCACTCCGCTAGACCCAAACCCACTGGGCTAGACCCAAACCCACTCGGCTACACCCAAACCCACTCGGCTAGACCCAAACCCACTCGGCTAGACCCAAACCCACTCGGCTAGACCCAAACCCACTCCGCTAGACGCAAACCCACACGGCTAGACCCAAACCCACTAGGCTAGACCCAAACGCACTCGGCTCGACCCAAACCCAATCGGCTAGACCCAAACCCACTCAGCTAGACCCAAACCCACTCAGCTAGACACAAACCCACTCGGCTCGACCCAAACCGACTCGACTAGACGATTAACCACTCGGCTAGACCCAAACGCATGCGGCTAGACCCAAACCCACTCGGCTAGACCCAAATCAACTCCGCTACACCCAAACCCACTCAGCTAGACACAAACCCACTCCGCTAGACCCAAACCCACTCGGCTAGACCCAAACCCACTCGGCTAGACCCAAACCAACTCGGCTAGACCCAAACCCACTAGGCTAGTCCCAAACCCACTCGGCTAGACCCAAACCCACTCGGCTAGACCCAAATCCACTCGGCTAGACCCAAAACCACTCGGCTAGACGCAAACCCACTCGGCTAGACCCAAACCCACTCCGCTAGACCCAAACCCACTCGGCTAGACCCAAACCCACTCGGCTAGACCCAAATCCACTCGGCTAGACCCAAACCCACTCGGCTAGACCCAAACCCACTCGGCTAGACCCAAACCCACTCAGCTAGACCCAAACCCACTCGGCTAGACCCAAACCCACTCCGCTAGACCCAAATCCACTCCGCTACACCCAAACCCACTCGGATAGACCCAAACCCATTCGGATAGACCCAAACACACTCCGCTAGACCCAAACCCACTCCGCTAGACGCAAACCCACTCCGCTAGACCCAAAACCACTCCGCTAGACCCAAACCCACACGGCTAGACCGAAACCCACTAGGCTAGACGCAAACGCACTCGGCTAGACCCAAACCCACTCGGCTGGACCCATACCCACTCGGCTGGAGCCAAACCCACTCGGATAGACACAAACCCACTCGGCTAGACCCAAACCCACTCGGCTAGACCCAAACCCACTCCGCTAGACCCAAACCCACTCCGCTAGACCCAAACCCACTCCGCTAGACACAAACCCACTCCGCTAGACCCAAATCCACTCCGCTACACCCAAACCCACTTGGCTAGACCCAAACCCATTCGGCTAGGCCCAAACACACTCCGCTAGACCCAAACCCAATCCGCCAGACGCAAACCCACTCCGCTAGACCCAAACCCACTCTGCTAGACGCAAACCCACACGGCTAGACCCAAACCCACTAGGCCAGACCCAAACGCACTCGGCTAGACCCAAACCCACTCGGCTAGACCCAAACCCACTCAGCCAGACACAAACACACTCGGCTAGACCCAAACCCACTCCGCTAGACCCAAACCCACTCGGCTAGACCCAAACCCACTCGGCTAGACCCAAACCCACTCGGCTAGACCCAAACCCACTCGGCTAGACCCAAACCCACTAGGCTAGTCCCAAACCCACTCGGCTAGACCCAAACCCACTCGGCTAGACCCAAATCCACTCCGCTACACCCAAACCCACTCGGCTAGACCCAAACCCATTGGGCTAGACCCAAACACACTCCGCTAGACCCAAACCCACTCCGCTAGACGCAAACCCACTCCGCTAGACCCAAACCCACTACCTACACCGAAACCCACTAGGCTAGACCCAAACGCACTCGGCTAGACCCAAACCCATTCGGCTAGACCCAAACCCACTCGGCTAGACCCAAACCCACTCGACTAGACCCAAAACCACTCGGCTAGACGCAAACCCACTCGGCTAGAACCAAACCCACTCCGCTAGACCCAAACCCACTCCGCTAGACCCAAATCCACTCCGCTACACCCAAACCCACTCGGATAGACCCAAACCCATTCGGCTAGACCCAAACACACTCCGCTAGACCCAAACCCACTCCGCTAGACGCAAACCCACTCCGCTAGACCCAAAACCACTCCGCTAGACCCAAACCCACACGGCTAGACCGAAACCCACTAGGCTAGACGCAAACGCACTCGGCTAGACCCAAACCCACTCGGCTGGACCCATACCCACTCGGCTGGAGCCAAACCCACTCGGATAGACACAAACCCACTCGGCTAGACCCAAACCCACTCGGCTAGACCCAAACCCACTCCGCTAGACCCAAACCCACTCCGCTAGACCCAAACCCACTCCGCTAGACACAAACCCACTCCGCTAGACCCAAATCCACTCCGCTACACCCAAACCCACTTGGCTAGACACAAACCCATTCGGCTAGGCCCAAACACACTCCGCTAGACCCAAACCCACTCCGCCAGACGCAAACCCACTCCGCTAGACACAAACCCACTCCGCTAGACCCAAATCCACTCCGCTACACCCAAACCCACTTGGCTAGACCCAAACCCACTCGGCTAGAACCAAATCCACTCCGCTACACCCAAACCCACCCGGCTAGACCCAAACCCATTGGGCTAGACCCAAACACACTCCGCTAGACCCAAACCCACTCCGCTAGACGCAAACCCACTCCGCTGCACCCAAACCCACTCGGCTACACCGAAACCCACTAGGCTAGACCCAAACGCACTCGGCTAGACCCAAACCCATTCGGCTAGACCCAAACCCACTCGGCTAGACCCAAACCCACTCGACTAGACCCAAAACCACTCGGCTAGACGCAAACCCACTCGGCTAGAACCAAACCCACTCCGCTAGACCCAAACCCACTCCGCTAGACCCAAACCCACTCGGCTCGACCCAAATCCAGTCGGCTAGACCCAAACCCACTCGGCTAGACCCAAGCCCACTCGGCTAGACCCAAATCCACTCAGCTAGACCCAAACCCACTCGGCTAGACCCAAACCCACTCCGCTAGACCCAAATCCACTCCGCTACACGCAAACCCACTCGGATAGACCCAAACCCATTCGGCTAGACCCAAACACACTCCGCTAGACCCAAACAAACTCCGCTAGACGCAAACCCTCTCCGCTAGACCCAAAACCACTCCGCTAGACCCAAACCCACACGGCTAGACCGAAACCCACTAGGCTAGACCCAAACGCACTCGGCTAGACCCAAACCCACTCGGCTAGACCCAAACCCACTCGGATAGACCCAAACCCACTCGGATAGACCCAAACCCACTCGGCTAGACCCAAACGCAGTCGGCTAGACCCAAACCTACTCGGCAAGACCCAAACCCACTCGGCGCGACCCAAACCGACTCGATTAGACGATTACCCACTCGGCTAGACCCAAACCCACGCGGCTAGACGCAAACCCACTCGGCTCGACCCAAACCCACTCGGCTAGACCCAAACCCACTCCGCTAGACGCAAACCCACTCCGCTAGACCCAAACCCACTCCGCTAGACCCAAACCCACTCGGCTACACCGAAACCCACTAGGCTAGACCCAAACGCACTCGGCTACACCCAAACCCACTCGGCTAGACCCAAACCCACTCGGCTAGACCCAAACCCACTCGGCTAGACCCAAACCCACTCGGCTAGACGCAAACCCACTCCGCTAGACCCAAACCCACTCCGCTAGACCCAAACCCACTCCGCTAGACCCAAACCCACTCGGCTAGACCCAAACCCACTCGGCTAGACCCAAACCCACTCGGCTAGACCCAAACCCACTCCGCTAGACACAAACCCACTCGGCTAGACCCAAACCCACTCGGCTACACCCAAACCCACTCGGCTACACCCAAACCCACTCGGCTAGACCCAAACCCACTCGGCTAGACCCAAACCCACTCAGCTAGACCCAAACCCACTCGGCTAGACCCAAACCCACTCCGCTAGACCCAAATCCACTCCGCTACACCCAAACGCACTCGGATAGACCCAAACCCATTCGGCTAGACCCAAACACACTCCGCTAAACCCAAACCCACTCCGCTAGATGCAAACCCACTCCGCTAGACCAAAACCCACTCCGCTAGACCCAAACCCACTCCGCTAGACCCAAACCCACTCGGCTAGACCCAAACCCACTCAGCTAGACCCAAACGCACTCGGCTAGACCCAAACCCACTCGGCTAGACCTAAACCCACTCGGCTTGACACACACCCACTCGGCTAGACCCAAACCCACTCGGCAAGACCCAAACCCACTCGGCTAGACCCAAACCCACTCCGCTAGACCCAAACCCACTCCGCTAGACCCAAACCCACTCCGCTAGGCCCAAACCCACTCGGCTAGACCCAAACCAACTCGGCTAGACCCAAACCCACTCGGCTAGACCCAAACCCACTCGGCTAGACACAAACCCACTCGGCTAGACCCAAACCCACTCGGCTAGGCCCAAACCCACTCCGCTAGACCCAAACCCACTCCGCTAGACCCAAACCCACTCCGCTAGAGCCAAACCCACTCGGCTAGTCCCAGACCCACTCGGCTAGACCCAAACCCAGTCGGCTGGACCCAAACCCACTCGGCTAGACCCAAGCACACTCGGCTAGTCCCAAACACAGTCGGCTAGACCCAAACCCACTCGGCTAGACCCAAACCCACTCAGCTAGACCCAAACCCACTCGGCCAGACCCAAACCCACTCCGCTAGACCCAAATCCACTCCGCTACACCCAAACCCACTCGGATAGACCCAAACCCATTCGGCTAGACCCAAACACACTCCGCTAGACCCAAACCCACTCCGCTAGATGCAAACCCACTCCGCTAGACCCAAATCCACTCCGCTACACCCAAACCCACTCGGATAGACCCAAACCCATTCGGCTAGACCCAAACACACTCTGCTAGACCCAAACCCACTCCGCTAGACGCAAACCCTCTCCGCTAGACCCAAAACCACTCCGCTAGACCCAAACCCACACGGCCAGACCGAAACCCACTAGGCGAGACCCAAGCACACTCGGCTAGACCCAAACCCACTCGGCTAGATGCAAACCCACTCGGCTAGACCCAAACCCACTCCGCTAGACCCAAACCCACTCCGCTAGACCCAAACCCACTCGGCTAGACCCAAACCCACTTGGCTAGCCCCAAACCCACTCGGCTAGACCCAAACCCACTCCGCTAGACCCAAACCCACTCGGCTAGACCCAAACCCACTCGGCTACACCCAAACCCACTCGGCTAGACCCAAACCCACTCGGCTAGACCCAAACCCACTCGGCTAGACCCAAACCCACTCCGCTAGACCCAAATCCACTCCGCTACACACAAACCCACTCGGATAGACCCAAACCCATTCGGCTAGACCCAAACACACTCCGCTAGACCCAAACCCACTCCGCTAGATGCAAACCCACTCCGCTAGACCCAACCCCACTCCGCTAGACACAAACCCACACGGCTAGACCGAAACCCACTAGGCTAGACCCAAACGTACTCGGCTAGACCCAAACCCACTCGGCTGGACATAAACCCATTCGGCTGGACCCAAACCCACTCGGATAGACACAAACCCACTCGGCTAGACACAAACCCACTCGGCTAGACCCAAACCCACTCCGCTAGCCCCAAACCCACTCCGCCAGACACAAACCCACTCCGCTAGACACAAACCCACTCGGCTAGACCCAAACCCACTCGGCTGGACCCAAACCCACTCGGATAGACCCAAACCCACTCGGATAGACCCAAACGCAGTCGGCTAGACCCAAACCTACTCGGCAAGACCCAAACCCACTCGGCTCGACCCAAACCGACTCGACTAGACGATTACCCACTCGGCTAGACCCAAACACACGCGGCTAGACCCAAACCCACTCGGCTCGACCCAAACCCACTCGGCTAGACCCAAACCCACTCGGCTACACCCAAACCCACTCCGCTAGGCCCAAACCCACTCGGCTAGACCCAAACCCACTCGGCTAGACCCAAACACACTCCGCTAGACCCAAACCCACTCCGCTAGACACAAACCCACTCCGCTAGACCCAAACCCACTCTGCTAGACCCAAACCCACTCGGCTACACCGAAACCCACTAGGCTAGACCCAAACGCACTCGGCTAGACCCAAACCCACTCGGCTAGACCCAAACCCACTCGGCTAGACCCAAACCCACTCGGCTAGACCCAAACCCACTCGGCTAGACGCAAACCCACTCGGCTAGACCCAAACCCACTCCGCTAGACCCAAACCCACTCCGCTAGACCCAAACCCACTCGGCTAGACCCAAACCCACTCGGCTAGACCCAAACCCACTCGGCTAGACCCAAACCCACTCCGCTAGACCCAAACCCACTTGGCTAGACCCAAACCCACTCAGCTACACCCAAACCCACTCGGCTACACCCAAACCCACTCGGCTAGACCCAAACCCACTCGGCTAGACCCAAACCCACTCAGCTAGACCCAAACCCACTCGGCTAGACCCAAACCCACTCCGCTAGACCCAAATCCACTCCGCTACACCCAAACCCACTCGGATAGATTCAAACCCATTCGGCTAGACCCAAACACACTCCGCTAGACCCAAACCCACTCCGCTAGATGCAAACCCACTCCGCTAGACCAAAACCCACTCCGCTAGACCCAAACCCACACGGCTAGACCTAAGCCCACTAGGCTAGACCCAAACGCACTCGGCTAGACGCAAACCAGCTCGGCTAGACCTAAACCCACTCGGCTTGACACAAACCCACTCGGCTAGACCCAAACCCACTCGGCAAGACCGAAACCCACTCGGCTAGACCCAAACCCACTCCGCTAGTCCCAAACCCACTCCGCTAGACCCAAACCCACTCCGCTAGACCCAAACCCACTCGGCTAGTCCCAAACCCACTCGGCCAGACCCAAACCCAGTCGGCTGGACCCAAACCCACTCGGCTAGACCCAAACCCACTCGGCTAGACCCAAACCCAGTCGGCTAGACCCAAAGCCACTCGGCTAGACCCAAACCCACTCGGCTAGACCCAAACCCACTCCGCTACCCAAACCCACTCGGCTAGACCCAAACCCACTCCGCTAGACCCAAATCCACTCCGCTACACCCAAACACACTCGGATAGACCCAAACCCATTCGGCTAGAACCAAACACACTCCGCTAGACCCAAACCCACTCCACTAGAGCCAAACCCACTCCGCTAGACCCAAACCCACTCGGCTAGACCCAAACCCACTCGGCTAGACCCAAACCCACTCGGCTGGACCCAAACCCACTCGGCTATATCCAAACCCACTCGGCTAGACCCAAACCCACTCGGCTACACCCAAACCCACTCGGCTACACCCAAACCCACTCGGCTAGACCCAAACCCACTCGGCTAGACCCAAACCCACTCAGCTAGACCCAAACCCACTCGGCTAGACCCAAGCCCACTCCGTTAGACCCAAATCCACTCCGCTACACCCAAACCCACTCGGATAGACCCAAACCCATTCGGCTAGACCCAAACACACTCCGCTAGACCCAAACCCACTCCGCTAGATGTAAACCCACTCCGCTAGACCAAAACCCACTCCGCTAGACCCAAACCCACACGGCTAGACCGAAACCCACTAGGCTAGACCCAAACGCACTCGGCTAGACCCAAACCCACTCGGCTAGACCTAAACCCACTCGGCTTGACCCAAACCCACTCGGCTAGACCCAAACCCACTCGGGTAGACCCAAACCCAGTCGGCAAGACCCAAACCCACTCGGCTAGACCCAAAACCACTCGGCTAGACCCAAACCCACTCGGCTAGACCCAAACCCACTCGGCTAGACCCAAACCCACTCCGCTAGACCCAAATCCACTCCGCTACACCCAAACCCACTCGGATACACCCAAACCCATTCGGCTAGACCCAAACACACTCCACTAGACCCAAACCCACTCGGCTAGACCCAAACCCACTCCGCTAGACCCAAATCCACTCCGCTACACCCAAACCCACTCGGATACACCCAAACCCTTTCGGCTAGACCCAAACACACTCCGCTAGACCCAAACCCACTCGGCTAGACCCAAACCCACTCCGCTAGACCCAAACCCACTCCGCTAGACCCAAACCCACTCGGCTAGACCCAAACCCACTCGGCTAGACCCAAACCCACTCGGCTGGACCCAAACCCACTCGGCTATATCCAAACCCACTCGGCTAGACCCAAGCCCACTCGGCTACACCCAAACCCACTCGGCTACACCCAAACCCACTCGGCTAGACCCAAACCCACTCGGCTAGACCCAAACCCACTCAGCTAGACCCAAACCCACTCGGCTAGACCCAAACCCACTCCGCTAGACCCAAATCCACTCCGCTACACCCAAACCCACTCGGATAGACCCAAACCCATTCGGCTAGACCCAAACACACTCCGCTAGACCCAAACCCACTCCGCTAGACCAAAACCCACTCCGCTAGACCCAAACCCACACGGCTAGACCGAAACACCCTAGGCTAGACCCAAACGCACTCGGCTAGACCCAAACCCACTCGGCTAGACCGAAACCCACTCGGCTTGACCCAAACCCACTCGGCTAGACCCAAACCCACTCGGGTAGACCCAAATCCACTCGGCTAGACACAAACCCACTCGGCTAGACCGAAACCCACTCGGCTAGACCCAAACCCACTCGGCTAGTCCCAAACCCACTCGGCTAGACCCAAACCGAGTCGGCTGGACCCAAACCCACTCGGCTAGACCCAAACACACTCGGCTAGACCCAAACACAGTCGGCTAGACCCAAACCCACTCGGCTAGACCCAAATCCACTCAGCTAGACCCAAACCCACTCGGCTAGACCCAAACCCACTCCGCTAGACCCAAATCCACTCCGCTACACCCAAACCCACTCGGATAGACCCAAACCCATTCGGCTAGACCCAAACACACTCCGCTAGACCCAAACCCACTCCGCTAGATGCAAACGCACTCCGCTAGACCCAAACACACTCCGCTAGACCCAAACCCACTCGGCTAGACCCAAACCCACTCCGCTAGACCCAAACCCACTCCGCTAGACCCAAACCCACTCGGCTAGACCCAAACCCACTCGGCTAGACCCAAACCCACTCGGCTGGACCCAAACCCACTCGGCTATATCCAAACCCACTCGGCTAGACCCAAACCCACGCGGCTACACCCAAACCCACTCGGCTACACCCAAACCCACTCGGCTAGACCCAAACCCACTCGGCTAGACCCAAACCCACTCAGCTAGACCCAAACCCACTCGGCTAGACCCAAACCCACTCCGCTAGACCCAAATCCACTCCGCTACACCCAAACCCACTCGGATAGACCCAAACCCATTCGGCTAGACCCAAACACACTCCGCTAGACCCAAACCCACTCCGCTAGATGTAAACCCACTCCGCTAGACCAAAACCCACTCCGCTAGACCCAAACCCACACGGCTAGACCGAAACCCACTAGGCTAGACCCAAACGCACTCGGCTAGACCCAAACCCACTCGGCTAGACCTAAACCCACTCGGCTTGACCCAAACCCACTCGGCTAGACCCAAACCCACTCGGGTAGACCCAAATCCACTCGGCTAGACCCAAACCCACTCGGCTAGACCGAAACCCACTCGGCTAGACCCAAACCCACTCGGCTAGACCCAAACCCACTCGGCTAGACCCAAACCCACTCGGCCAGACCCAAACCCACTCGGCTAGACCCAAACCCACTCGGCTAGGCCCAAACCCACTCCGCTAGACCCAAACCCATTCCGCTAGACCCAAACCCACTCCGCTAGAGCCAAACCCACTCGGCTAGTCCCAAACCCACTCGGCTACACCCAAACCCACTCGGCTACACACAAACCCACTCGGCTAGACCCAAACCCACTCGGCTAGACCCAAACCCACTCAGCTAGACCCAAACCCACTCGGCTAGACCCAAACCCACTCCGCTAGACCCAAATCCACTCCGCTACACCCAAACCCACTCGGATAGACCCAAACCCATTCGGCTAGACCCAAACACACTCCGCTAGACCCAAACCCACTCCGCTAGATGTAAACCCACTCCGCTAGACCAAAACCCACTCCGCTAGACCCAAACCCACATGGCTGGACCGAAACCCACTAGGCTAGACCCAAACGCACTCGGCTAGACCCAAACCCACTCGGCTGGACCTAAACCCACTCGGCTTGACCCAAACCCACTCGGCCAGACCCAAACCCACTCGGGTAGACCCAAATCCACTCGGCTAGACCCAAACCCACTCGGCTAGACCGAAACCCACTCGGCTAGACCCAAACCCACTCGGCTAGACCCAAACCCACTCGGCTAGACCCAAACCCACTCGGCCAGACCCAAACCCACTCGGCTAGACCCAAACCCACTCGGCTAGGCCCAAACCCACTCCGCTAGACCCAAACCCATTCCGCTAGACCCAAACCCACTCCGCTAGAGCCAATCCCACTCGGCTAGTCCCAAACCCACTCGGCTAGACCCAAACCCAGTCGGCTGGACCCAAACCCACTCGGCTAGACCCAAACACACTCGGCTAGACCCAAACACAGTCGGCTAGACCCAAACCCACTCGGCTAGACCCAAACCCACTCAGCTAGACCCAAACCCACTCGGCTAGACCCAAACCCACTCCGCTAGACCCAAATCCACTCCGCTACACCCAAACCCACTCGGATAGACCCAAACCCATTCGGCTAGACCCAAACACACTCCGCTAGACCCAAACCCACTCCGCTAGATGCAAACCCACTCCGCTAGACCCAAACCCACTCCGCTAGACCCAAACCCACACGGCTAGACCGAAACCCACTTGGCTAGACCCAAACGCACTCGGCTAGACCCAAACCCACTCGGCTAGACCTAAACCCACTCGGCTGGACCCAAACCCACTCGGATAGACCCAAACCCACTCGGCTAGACGCAAACCCACTCCGCTAGACCCAAACCCACTCAGTAGACCCAAACCCACTCGGCTAAACCGAAACCCACTAGGCTAGACCCAAACGCACTCGGCTAGGCCCAAACCCACTCCGCTAGACCCAAACCCACTCCGCTAGACCCAAACCCACTCGGCTAGACCCAAACCCACTCCGCTAGACCCAAACCCACTCGGCTAGACCCAAACCCACTCTGCTAGACCCAAACCCACTAGGCTAGACCCCGACCCACTCGGCTACACCCAAACCCACTCGGCTAGACCCATACCCACTCCGCTAGACCGAAATCCACTCCACTACACCCAAACCCACTCGGCTAGACCCAAACCCACTCGGCTAGACCCAAACCCACTCCGCTAGACCCAAATCCACTCCGCCACACCCAAACCCACTCGGATAGACCCAAACCCATTCGGCTAGACCCAAACACACTCCGCTAGACCCAAACCCACTCGGCTAGACCCAAACCCACTCGGCTAGACCCAAACCCACTCGGCTAGACCTAAACCCAAGCGGCTAGACCCAAACCCACTCGGGTAGACCCAAATCCACTCGGCTAGACCCATACCCACTCGGCTAGACCCAAACCCACTCGGCTAGACCCAAACCCACTCGGCTAGACCCAAACCCACTCCGCTAGACCCAAATCCACTCCGCTACACCCAAACCCACTCGGATACACCCAAACCCTTTCGGCTAGACCCAAACACACTCCGCTAGACCCAAACCCACTCGGCTAGACCCAAACCCACTCCGCTAGACCCAAACCCACTCCGCTAGACCCAAACCCACTCGGCTAGACCCAAACCCACTCGGCTAGACCCAAACCCACTCGGCTGGACCCAAACCCACTCGGCTATATCCAAACCCACTCGGCTAGACCCAAACCCACTCGGCTACACCCAAACCCACTCGGCTACACCCAAACCCACTCGGCTAGACCCAAACCCACTCGTCTAGACCCAAACCCACTCAGCTAGACCCAAACCCACTCGGCTAGACCCAAACCCACTCCGCTAGACCCAAATCCACTCCGCTACACACAAACCCACTCGGATAGACCCAAACCCATTCGGCTAGACCCAAACACACTCCGCTAGACCCAAACCCACTCCGCTAGACCAAAACCCACTCCGCTAGACCCAAACCCACACGGCTAGACCGAAACACCCTAGGCTAGACCCAAACGCACTCGGCTAGACCCAAACCCACTCGGCTAGACCTAAACCCACTCGGCTTGACCCAAACCCACTCGGCTAGACCCAAACCCACTCGGGTAGACCCAAATCCACTCGGCTAGACACAAACCCACTCGGCTAGACCGAAAACCACTCGGCTAGACCCAAACCCACTCGGCTAGTCCCAAACCCACTCGGCTAGACCCAAACCCAGTCGGCTGGACCCAAACCCACTCGGCTAGACCCAAACACACTCGGCTAGACCCAAACACAGTCGGCTAGACCCAAACCCACTCGGCTAGACCCAAATCCACTCAGCTAGACCCAAACCCACTCGGCTAGACCCAAACCCACTCCGCTAGACCCAAATCCACTCCGCTACACCCAAACCCACTCGGATAGACCCAAACCCATTCGGCTAGACCCAAACACACTCCGCTAGACCCAAACCCACTCCGCTAGATGCAAACGCACTCCGCTAGACCCAAACACACTCCGCTAGACCCAAACCCACTCGGCTAGACCCAAACCCACTCCGCTAGACCCAAACCCACTCCGCTAGACCCAAACCCACTCGGCTAGACCCAAACCCACTCGGCTAGACCCAAACCCACTCGGCTGGACCCAAACCCACTCGGCTATATCCAAACCCACTCGGCTAGACCCAAACCCACGCGGCTACACCCAAACCCACTCGGCTACACCCAAACCCACTCGGCTAGACCCAAACCCACTCGGCTAGACCCAAACCCACTCAGCTAGACCCAAACCCACTCGGCTAGACCCAAACCCACTCCGCTAGACCCAAATCCACTCCGCTACACCCAAACCCACTCGGATAGACCCAAACCCATTCGGCTAGACCCAAACACACTCCGCTAGACCCAAACCCACTCCGCTAGATGTAAACCCACTCCGCTAGACCAAAACCCACTCCGCTAGACCCAAACCCACACGGCTAGACCGAAACCCACTAGGCTAGACCCAAACGCACTCGGCTAGACCCAAACCCACTCGGCTAGACCTAAACCCACTCGGCTTGACCCAAACCCACTCGGCTAGACCCAAACCCACTCGGGTAGACCCAAATCCACTCGGCTAGACCCAAACCCACTCGGCTAGACCGAAACCCACTCGGCTAGACCCAAACCCACTCGGCTAGACCCAAACCCACTCGGCTAGACCCAAACCCACTCGGCCAGACCCAAACCCACTCGGCTAGACCCAAACCCACTCGGCTAGGCCCAAACCCACTCCGCTAGACCCAAACCCATTCCGCTAGACCCAAACCCACTCCGCTAGAGCCAAACCCACTCGGCTAGTCCCAAACCCACTCGGCTACACACAAACCCACTCGGCTACACACAAACCCACTCGGCTAGACCCAAACCCACTCGGCTAGACCCAAACCCACTCAGCTAGACCCAAACCCACTCGGCTAGACCCAAACCCACTCCGCTAGACCCAAATCCACTCCGCTACACCCAAACCCACTCGGATAGACCCAAACCCATTCGGCTAGACCCAAACACACTCCGCTAGACCCAAACCCACTCCGCTAGATGTAAACCCACTCCGCTAGACCAAAACCCATTCCGCTAGACCCAAACCCACATGGCTAGACCGAAACCCACTAGGCTAGACCCAAACGCACTCGGCTAGACCCAAACCCACTCGGCTGGACCTAAACCCACTCGGCTTGACCCAAACCCACTCGGCCAGACCCAAACCCACTCGGGTTGACCCAAATCCACTCGGCTAGACCCAAACCCACTCGGCTAGACCGAAACCCACTCGGCTAGACCCAAACCCACTCGGCTAGACCCAAACCCACTCGGCTAGACCCAAACCCACTCGGCCAGACCCAAACCCACTCGGCTAGACCCAAACCCACTCGGCTAGGCCCAAACCCACTCCGCTAGACCCAAACCCATTCCGCTAGACCCAAACCCACTCCGCTAGAGCCAATCCCACTCGGCTAGTCCCAAACCCACTCGGCTAGACCCAAACCCAGTCGGCTGGACCCAAACCCACTCGGCTAGACCCAAACACACTCGGCTAGACCCAAACACAGTCGGCTAGACCCAAACCCACTCGGCTAGACCCAAACCCACTCAGCTAGACCCAAACCCACTCGGCTAGACCCAAACCCACTCCGCTAGACCCAAATCCACTCCGCTACACCCAAACCCACTCGGATAGACCCAAACCCATTCGGCTAGACCCAAACACACTCCGCTAGACCCAAACCCACTCCGCTAGATGCAAACCCACTCCGCTAGACCCAAACCCACTCCGCTAGACCCAAACCCACACGGCTAGAGCGAAACCCACTTGGCTAGACCCAAACGCACTCGGCTAGACCCAAACCCACTCGGCTAAACCTAAACCCACTCGGCTGGACCCAAACCCACTCGGATAGACCCAAACCCACTCGGCTAGACGCAAACCCACTCCGCTAGACCCAAACCCACTCGGTAGACCCAAACCCACTCGGCTAAACCGAAACCCACTAGGCTAGACCCAAACGCACTCGGCTAGGCCCAAACACACTCCGCTAGACCCAAACCCACTCCGCTAGACCCAAACCCACTCCGCTAGAGCCAATCCCACTCGGCTAGTCCCAAACCCACTCGGCTAGACCCAAACCCAGTCGGCTGGACCCAAACCCACTCGGCTAGACCCAAACACACTCGGCTAGACCCAAACACAGTCGGCTAGACCCAAACCCACTCGGCTAGACCCAAACCCACTCAGCTAGACCCAAACCCACTCGGCTAGACCCAAACCCACTCCGCTAGACCCAAATCCACTCCGCTACACCCAAACCCACTCGGATAGACCCAAACCCATTCGGCTAGACCCAAACACACTCCGCTAGACCCAAACCCACTCCGCTAGATGCAAACCCACTCCGCTAGACCCAAACCCACTCCGCTAGACCCAAACCCACACGGCTAGAGCGAAACCCACTTGGCTAGACCCAAACGCACTCGGCTAGACCCAAACCCACTCGGCTAAACCTAAACCCACTCGGCTGGACCCAAACCCACTCGGATAGACCCAAACCCACTCGGCTAGACGCAAACCCACTCCGCTAGACCCAAACCCACTCGGTAGACCCAAACCCACTCGGCTAAACCGAAACCCACTAGGCTAGACCCAAACGCACTCGGCTAGGCCCAAACACACTCCGCTAGACCCAAACCCACTCCGCTAGACCCAAACCCACTCGGCTAGACCCAAACCCACTCCGCTAGACCCAAACCCACTCGGCTAGACCCAAACCCACTCTGCTAGACCCAAACCCACTAGGCTAGACCCAGACCCACTCGGCTACACCCAAACCCACTCGGCTAGACCCATACCCACTCCGCTAGACCGAAATCCACTCCACTACACCCAAACCCACTCGGCTAGACCCAAACCCACTCGGCTAGACCCAAACCCACTCCGCTAGACCCAAATCCACTCCGCCACACCCAAACCCACTCGGATAGACCCAAACCCATTCGGCTAGACCCAAACACACTCCGCTAGACCCAAACCCACTCGGCTAGACCCAAACCCACTCGGCTAGACCCAAACCCACTCGGCTAGACCTAAACCCAAGCGGCTAGACCCAAACCCACTCGGGTAGACCCAAATCCACTCGGCTAGACCCATACCCACTCGGCTAGACCGAAACCCACTCGGCTAGACACAAACCCACTCGGCTAGACCCAAACCCACTCAGCTAGACCCAAACGCACTCAGCTAGACCCAAACCCACTCGGCCAGACCCAAACTCACTCCGCTAGACCCAAATCCACTCCGCTACACCCAAACCCACTCGGCTAGACCCAAACCCACTCGGCTAGACCCAAACCCACTCCGCTAGACCGAAATCCACTCCGCTACACCCAAACCCACTCGGCTAGACCCAAACCCACTCGGCTAGACCCAAACCCACTCCGCTAGACCCAAATCCACTCCGCTACACCCAAACCCACTCTGATAGACCCAAACCCATTCGGCTAGACCCAAACACACTCCGCTAGACCCAAACCCACTCCGCTAGACGCAAACCCACTCCGCTAGACCCAAACCCACTCGGCTAGACGCAAACCCACTCGGCTAGACCCAAACCCACTCGGCTAGACCCAAACCCACTCGGCAAGGCTCAAACCCACTCCGCTAGACCCAAATCCACTCCGCTACACCCAAACCCACTCGGATAGACCCAAACCCATTCGGCTAGACCCAAACACACTCCGCTAGACCCAAACCCACTCCGCTAGATGCAAACCCACTCCGCTAGACCCAAACCCACTCCGCTAGACCCAAACCCACACGGCTAGACCGAAACCCACTAGGCTAGACCCAAACGCACTCGGCTAGACCCAAACCCACTCGGCTGGACCTAAACCCACTCGGCTGGACCCAAACCCACTCTGATAGACCCAAACCCACTCGGCTAGACGCAAACCCACTCCGCTAGACCCAAACCCACTCCGCTAGACCCAAACCCACTCGGCTACACCAAAACCCACTAGGCTAGACCCAAACGCACTCGGCTAGACCCAAACCCACTCCGCTAGACCCAAACCCACTCGGCTAGACCCAAACCCACTCGGCTAGACCCAAACCCACTCGGCTAGACCCAAACCCACTCGGCTAGGCCCAAACCCACTCCGCTAGACCCAAACCCACTCCGCTAGACCCAAACCCACTAGGCTAGACCCAGACCCACTCGGCTACACCCAAACCCACTCGGCTAGACCCAAACGCACTCGGCTAGACCCAAACCCACTCGGCTAGACCGAAAACCACTCGGCTAGACCCAAACCCACTCGGCTAGACGCAAACCCACTCGGCTAGACCCAAACCCACTCGGCTAGACCCAAACCCACTCGGCTAGTCCCAAACCCACTCCGCTAGACCGAAAATCACTCCACTACACCCAAACCCACTCGGCTAGACCCAAACCCACTCGGCTAGACCCAAACCCACTCCGCTAGACC
The DNA here is from genome assembly GCA_963514005.1 of Raja brachyura. The sequence continues at coordinate 1,286,753 of OY740819.1, read as the reverse complement.
CAAATCCACTCCGCTACACCCAAACCCACTCGGATAGACCCAAACCCACTCGGCTAGACCCAAACCCACTCGGCTAGACGCAAACCCACTCGGCTACACCTAAACCCAAGCGGCTAGACCCGAACCCACTCGGGTAGACCCAAATCCACTCGGCTAGACCCCTACCCACTCGGCTAGACCGAAACCCACTCGGCTAGACACAAACCCACTCGGCTAGACCCAAACCCACTCAGCTAGACCCAAACGCACTCTGCTAGACCCAAACCCACTCGGCCAGACCCAAACTCACTCCGCTAGACCCAAATCCACTCCGCTAGACGCAAACCCACTCCGCTAGACCCAAACCCACTCGGCTAGACGCAAACCCTCTCGGCTAGACCCAAACCCTCTCGGCTAGACACAAACCCACTCGGCAAGGCCCAAACCCACTCCGCTAGACCCAAACCCACTCCGCCAGACCCAAACCCACTCCGCTAGAGCCAATCCCACTCGGCTAGTCCCAAACCCACTCGGCTAGACCCAAACCCACTCGGCTAGTCCGAAACCCACTCGGCTAGACCCAACCCACTCGGCTAGACCCAAACCCACTCGGCTACACCCAAACCCACTCGGCTAGACCCAAACCCACTCCGCTAGACCGAAATCCACTCCACTACACCCAAACCCACTCGGCTAGACCCAAACCCACTCGGCTCGACCCAAACCCACTCCGCTAGACCCAAATCCACTCCGCCACACCCAAACCCACTCGGATAGACCCAAACCCATTCGGCTAGACACAAACACACTCCGCTAGACCCAAACCCACTCGGCTAGACCCAAACCCACTCGGCTAGACCCAAACCCACTCGGCTAGACCTAAACCCAAGCGGCTAGACCCAAACCCACTCGGGTAGACCCAAATCCACTCGGCTAGACCCATACCCACTCGGCTAGACCGAAATCCACTCGGCTAGACACAAACCCACTCGGCTAGACCCAAACCCACTCAGCTAGACCCAAACGCACTCAGCTAGACCCAAACCCACTCGGCCAGACCCAAACTCACTCCGCTAGACCCAAATCCACTCCGCTACACCGAAACAAACTCGGCTAGACCCAAACGCACTCGGCTAGACCCAAACCCACTCGGCTAGACCCAAACCCACTCGGCTAGACCCAAACCCACTCGGCTAGACCCAAACCCACTCGGCTAGACCCAAACCCACTCGGCCAGGCCCAAACCCACTCCGCTAGACCCAAACCCACTCCGCTAGACCCAAACCCACTCGGCTAGACCCAAACCCACTCCGCTAGACCCAAACCCACTCGGCTAGACCCAAACCCACTCCGCTAGACCCAAACCCACTAGGCTAGACCCAGACCCACTCGGCTACACCCAAACCCACTCGGCTAGACCCAAACCCACTCGGCTAGACCCAAACCCACTCGGCTAGACCGAAAACCACTCGGCTAGACCCAAACCCACTCGGCTAGACCCAAACCCACTCGGCTAGACCCAAACCCAATCGGCTAGACCCAAACCCACTCGGCTAGACCCAAACCCACTCCGCCAGACCGAAATCCACTCCACTACACCCAAACCCACTCGGCTAGACCCAAACCCACTCGGCTAGACCCAAACCCACTCGGCTAGACCCAAACCCACTCGGCTAGACCCAAACCCACTCGGCCAGACCCAAACCCACTCGGCTAGACCCAAACCCACTCGGCTAGGCCCAAACCCACTCCGCTAGACCCAAACCCATTCCGCTAGACCCAAACCCACTCCGCTAGAGCCAATCCCACTCGGCTAGTCCCAAACCCACTCGGCTAGACCCAAACCCAGTCGGCTGGACCCAAACCCACTCGGCTAGACCCAAACACACTCGGCTAGACCCAAACACAGTCGGCTAGACCCAAACCCACTCGGCTAGACCCAAACCCACTCAGCTAGACCCAAACCCACTCGGCTAGACCCAAACCCACTCCGCTAGACCCAAATCCACTCCGCTACACCCAAACCCACTCGGATAGACCCAAACCCATTCGGCTAGACCCAAACACACTCCGCTAGACCCAAACCCACTCCGCTAGATGCAAACCCACTCCGCTAGACCCAAACCCACTCCGCTAGACCCAAACCCACACGGCTAGAGCGAAACCCACTTGGCTAGACCCAAACGCACTTGGCTAGACCCAAACCCACTCGGCTAGACGTAAACCCACTCGGCTGGACCCAAACCCACTCGGATAGACCCAAACCCACTCGGCTAGACGCAAACCCACTCCGCTAGACCCAAACCCACTCGGTAGACCCAAACCCACTCGGCTAAACCGAAACCCACTAGGCTAGACCCAAACGCACTCGGCTAGGCCCAAACCCACTCCGCTAGACCCAAACCCACTCCGCTAGACCCAAACCCACTCGGCTAGACCCAAACCCACTCCGCTAGACCCAAACCCACTCGGCTAGACCCAAACCCACTCTGCTAGACCCAAACCCACTAGGCTAGACCCAGACCCACTCGGCTACACCCAAACCCACTCGGCTAGACCCATACCCACTCCGCTAGACCGAAATCCACTCCACTACACCCAAACCCACTCGGCTAGACCCAAACCCACTCGGCTAGACCCAAACCCACTCCGCTAGACCCAAATCCACTCCGCCACACCCAAACCCACTCGGATAGACCCAAACCCATTCGGCTAGACCCAAACACACTCCGCTAGACCCAAACCCACTCGGCTAGACCCAAACCCACTCGGCTAGACCCAAACCCACTCGGCTAGACCTAAACCCAAGCGGCTAGACCCAAACCCACTCGGGTAGACCCAAATCCACTCGGCTAGACCCATACCCACTCGGCTAGACCGAAACCCACTCGGCTAGACCCAAACGCACTCAGCTAGACCCAAACCCACTCGGCCAGACCCAAACTCACTCCGCTAGACCCAAATCCACTCCGCTACACCCAAACCCACTCGGCTAGACCCAAACCCACTCGGCTAGACCCAAACCCACTCCGCTAGACCGAAATCCACTCCGCTACACCCAAACCCACTCGGCTAGACCCAAACCCACTCGGCTAGACCCAAACCCACTCCGCTAGACCCAAATCCACTCCGCTACACCCAAACCCACTCTGATAGACCCAAACCCATTCGGCTAGACCCAAACACACTCCGCTAGACCCAAACCCACTCCGCTAGACGCAAACCCACTCCGCTAGACCCAAACCCACTCGGCTAGACGCAAACCCACTCGGCTAGACCCAAACCCACTCGGCTAGACCCAAACCCACTCGGCAAGGCTCAAACCCACTCCGCTAGACCCAAATCCACTCCGCTACACCCAAACCCACTCGGATAGACCCAAACCCATTCGGCTAGACCCAAACACACTCCGCTAGACCCAAACCCACTCCGCTAGATGCAAACCCACTCCGCTAGACCCAAACCCACTCCGCTAGACCCAAACCCACACGGCTAGACCGAAACCCACTAGGCTAGACCCAAACGCACTCGGCTAGACCCAAACCCACTCGGCTGGACCTAAACCCACTCGGCTGGACCCAAACCCACTCTGATAGACCCAAACCCACTCGGCTAGACGCAAACCCACTCCGCTAGACCCAAACCCACTCCGCTAGACCCAAACCCACTCGGCTACACCAAAACCCACTAGGCTAGACCCAAACGCACTCGGCTAGACCCAAACCCACTCCGCTAGACCCAAACCCACTCGGCTAGACCCAAACCCACTCGGCTAGACCCAAACCCACTCGGCTAGACCCAAACCCACTCGGCTAGGCCCAAACCCACTCCGCTAGACCCAAACCCACTCCGCTAGACCCAAACCCACTAGGCTAGACCCAGACCCACTCGGCTACACCCAAACCCACTCGGCTAGACCCAAACGCACTCGGCTAGACCCAAACCCACTCGGCTAGACCGAAAACCACTCGGCTAGACCCAAACCCACTCGGCTAGACGCAAACCCACTCGGCTAGACCCAAACCCACTCGGCTAGACCCAAACCCACTCGGCTAGTCCCAAACCCACTCCGCTAGACCGAAAATCACTCCACTACACCCAAACCCACTCGGCTAGACCCAAACCCACTCGGCTAGACCCAAACCCACTCCGCTAGACCCAAATCCACTCCGCTACACCCAAACCCACTCGGATAGACCCAAACCCACTCGGCTAGACCCAAACCCACTCGGCTAGACGCAAACCCACTCGGCTACACCTAAACCCAAGCGGCTAGACCCGAACCCACTCGGGTAGACCCAAATCCACTCGGCTAGACCCCTACCCACTCGGCTAGACCGAAACCCACTCGGCTAGACACAAACCCACTCGGCTAGACCCAAACCCACTCAGCTAGACCCAAACGCACTCTGCTAGACCCAAACCCACTCGGCCAGACCCAAACTCACTCCGCTAGACCCAAATCCACTCCGCTAGACGCAAACCCACTCCGCTAGACCCAAACCCACTCGGCTAGACGCAAACCCTCTCGGCTAGACCCAAACCCTCTCGGCTAGACACAAACCCACTCGGCAAGGCCCAAACCCACTCCGCTAGACCCAAACCCACTCCGCCAGACCCAAACCCACTCCGCTAGAGCCAATCCCACTCGGCTAGTCCCAAACCCACTCGGCTAGACCCAAACCCACTCGGCTAGTCCGAAACCCACTCGGCTAGACCCAACCCACTCGGCTAGACCCAAACCCACTCGGCTAGACCCAAACCCACTCGGCTAGACCCAAACCCACTCCGCTAGACCGAAATCCACTCCACTACACCCAAACCCACTCGGCTAGACCCAAACCCACTCGGCTCGACCCAAACCCACTCCGCTAGACCCAAATCCACTCCGCCACACCCAAACCCACTCGGATAGACCCAAACCCATTCGGCTAGACACAAACACACTCCGCTAGACCCAAACCCACTCGGCTAGACCCAAACCCACTCGGCTAGACCCAAACCCACTCGGCTAGACCTAAACCCAAGCGGCTAGACCCAAACCCACTCGGGTAGACCCAAATCCACTCGGCTAGACCCATACCCACTCGGCTAGACCGAAACCCACTCGGCTAGACACAAACCCACTCGGCTAGACCCAAACCCACTCGGCTAGACCCAAACCCACTCGGCTAGTCCCAAACCCACTCCGCTAGACCGAAAATCACTCCACTACACCCAAACCCACTCGGCTAGACCCAAACCCACTCGGCTAGACCCAAACCCACTCCGCTAGACCCAAATCCACTCCGCTACACCCAAACCCACTCGGATAGACCCAAACCCACTCGGCTAGACCCAAACCCACTCGGCTAGACGCAAACCCACTCGGCTACACCTAAACCCAAGCGGCTAGACCCGAACCCACTCGGGTAGACCCAAATCCACTCGGCTAGACCCCTACCCACTCGGCTAGACCGAAACCCACTCGGCTAGACACAAACCCACTCGGCTAGACCCAAACCCACTCAGCTAGACCCAAACGCACTCTGCTAGACCCAAACCCACTCGGCCAGACCCAAACTCACTCCGCTAGACCCAAATCCACTCCGCTAGACGCAAACCCACTCCGCTAGACCCAAACCCACTCGGCTAGACGCAAACCCTCTCGGCTAGACCCAAACCCTCTCGGCTAGACACAAACCCACTCGGCAAGGCCCAAACCCACTCCGCTAGACCCAAACCCACTCCGCCAGACCCAAACCCACTCCGCTAGAGCCAATCCCACTCGGCTAGTCCCAAACCCACTCGGCTAGACCCAAACCCACTCGGCTAGTCCGAAACCCACTCGGCTAGACCCAACCCACTCGGCTAGACCCAAACCCACTCGGCTAGACCCAAACCCACTCGGCTAGACCCAAACCCACTCCGCTAGACCGAAATCCACTCCACTACACCCAAACCCACTCGGCTAGACCCAAACCCACTCGGCTCGACCCAAACCCACTCCGCTAGACCCAAATCCACTCCGCCACACCCAAACCCACTCGGATAGACCCAAACCCATTCGGCTAGACACAAACACACTCCGCTAGACCCAAACCCACTCGGCTAGACCCAAACCCACTCGGCTAGACCCAAACCCACTCGGCTAGACCTAAACCCAAGCGGCTAGACCCAAACCCACTCGGGTAGACCCAAATCCACTCGGCTAGACCCATACCCACTCGGCTAGACCGAAACCCACTCGGCTAGACACAAACCCACTCGGCTAGACCCAAACCCACTCAGCTAGACCCAAACGCACTCAGCTAGACCCAAACCCACTCGGCCAGACCCAAACTCACTCCGCTAGACCCAAATCCACTCCGCTACACCGAAACAAACTCGGCTAGACCCAAACGCACTCGGCTAGACCCAAACCCACTCGGCTAGACCCAAACCCACTCGGCTAGACCCAAACCCACTCGGCTAGACCCAAACCCACTCGGCTAGACCCAAACCCACTCGGCCAGGCCCAAACCCACTCCGCTAGACCCAAACCCACTCCGCTAGACCCAAACCCACTCGGCTAGACCCAAACCCACTCCGCTAGACCCAAACCCACTCGGCTAGACCCAAACCCACTCCGCTAGACCCAAACCCACTAGGCTAGACCCAGACCCACTCGGCTACACCCAAACCCACTCGGCTAGACCCAAACCCACTCGGCTAGACCCAAACCCACTCGGCTAGACCGAAAACCACTCGGCTAGACCCAAACCCACTCGGCTAGACCCAAACCCACTCGGCTAGACCCAAACCCACTCGGCTAGACCCAAACCCAATCGGCTAGACCCAAACCCACTCGGCTAGACCCAAACCCACTCCGCCAGACCGAAATCCACTCCACTACACCCAAACCCACTCGGCTAGACCCAAACCCACTCGGCTAGACCCAAACCCACTCCGCTAGACCCAAATCCACTCCGCTACACCCAAACCCACTCGGATAGACCCAAACCCATTCGGCTAGACCCAAACACACTCCGCTAGACCCAAACCCACTCGGCTAGACCCAAACCCACTCGGCTACACCCAAACCCACTCGGCTAGACCTAAACCCAAGCGGCTAGACCCAAACCCACTCGGGTAGACCCAAATCCAATCGGCTAGACCCATACCCACTCGGCTAGACCGAAACCCACTCGGCTAGACACAAACCCACTCGGCTAGACCCAAACCCACTCAGCTAGACCCAAACGCACTCAGCTAGACCCAAACCCACTCGGCCAGACCCAAACTCACTCCGCTAGACCCAAATCCACTCCGCTACACCCAAACCCACTCGGCTAGACCCAAACCCACTCGGCTAGACCCAAACCCATTCCGCTAGACCGAAATCCACTCCGCTACACCCAAACCCACTCGGCTAGACCTAAACCCACTCGGCTAGACCCAAACCCACTCCGCTAGACCCAAATCCACTCCGCTACACCCAAACCCACTCGGCTAGACCCAAACCCACTCGGCTAGACCCAAACCCACTCCGCTAGACCGAAATCCACTCCGCTACACCCAAACCCACTCGGCTAGACCCAAACCCACTCCGCTAGACCCAAACCCACTCCGCTAGACCCAAATCCACTCCGCTACACCCAAACCCACTCTGATAAACCCAAACCCATTCGGCTAGACCCAAACACACTCCGCTAGACGCAAACCCACTCCGCTAGACCCAAACCCACTCGGCTAGACGCAAACCCACTCGGCTAGACCCAAACCCACTCGGCTAGACCCAAACCCACTCGGCAAGGCCCAAACCCACTCCGCTAGACCCAAACCCACTCCGCCAGACCCAAACCCACTCAGCTAGAGCCAATCCCACTCGGCTAGTCCCAAACCCACTCGGCTAGACCCAAACCCACTCGGCTAGTCCCAAACCCACTCGGCTAGACCCAACCCACTCGGCTAGACCCAAACCCACTCGGCTAGACCCAAACCCACTCTGCTAGACACAAACCCACTCGGCTAGACCCAAACCCACTAGGCTAGACCCAAACGCACTCGGCTAGACCCAAACCCACTCCGCTAGACCCAAACCCACTCGGCTAGACCCAAACCCACTCGGCTAGACCCAAACCCACTCGGCTAGACCCAAACCCACTCGGCTAGGCCCAAACCCACTCCGCTAGACCCAAACCACTCCGCTAGACCCAAACCCACTCGGCTGGACCCAAACCCACTCCGCTAGACCCAAACCCACTCGGCTAGACCCAAACCCACTCCGCTAGACCCAAACCCACTCGGCTACACCCAAACCCACTCGGCTACACCCAAACCCACTCGGCTAGACCCAAACCCACTCGGCTAGCCCGAAAACCACTCGGCTAGACCCAAACCCACTCGGCTAGACCCAAACCCACTCGGCTAGATCCAAACCCACTCCGCTAGACCAAAATCCAATCCACTACACCCAAACCCACTCGGCTAGACCCAAACCCACTCGGCTAGACCCAAACCCACTCCACTAGACCCAAATCCACTCCGCTACACCCAAACCCACTCGGATAGACCCAAACCCATTCGGCTAGACCCAAACCCACTCCGCTACACCCAAACCCACTCGGCTAGACCCAAACCCACTCGGCTAGACCCAAACCCACTCCGCTACACCCAAACCCACTCGGCTAGACCCAAACCCACTCGGCTAGACCCAAACCCACTCGGCTCGACCGAAAACCACTCGGCTAGACACAAACCCACTCGGCTAGACCCAAACCCACTCGGCTAGACCCAAACCCACTCGGCTAGACCCAAACCCACTCGGCTAGACCAAAACCCACTCGGCTAGACCCAAACCCACTCGGCTAGCCCGAAAACCACTCGGCTAGACCCAAACCCACTCGGCTAGACCCAAACCCACTCGGCTAGACCCAAACCCACTCGGCTAGACCCAAACCCACTCGGCTAGACCCAAACCCACTCCACTAGACCCAAATCCACTCCGCTACACCCAAACCCACTCGGATAGACCCAAACCCATTCGGCTAGACCCAAACCCACTCCGCTACACCCAAACCCACTCGGCTAGACCCAAACCCACTCGGCTAGACCCAAACCCACTCCGCTACACCCAAACCCACTCGGCTAGACCCAAACCCACTCGGCTAGACCCAAACCCACTCGGCTCGACCGAAAACCACTCGGCTAGACACAAACCCACTCGGCTAGACCCAAACCCACTCGGCTAGACCCAAACCCACTCGGCTAGACCCAAACCCACTCGGCTAGACCAAAACCCACTCGGCTAGACCCAAACCCACTCGGCTAGCCCGAAAACCACTCGGCTAGACCCAAACCCACTCGGCTAGACCCAAACCCACTCGGCTAGACCCAAACCCACTCGGCTAGACCCAAACCCACTCGGCTAGATCCAAACCCACTCCGCTAGACCGAAATCCACTCCACTACACCCAAACCCACTCGGCTAGACCCAAACCCACTCGGCTAGACCCAAACCCACTCCACTAGACCCAAATCCACTCCGCTACACCCAAACCCACTCGGATAGACCCAAACCCATTCGGCTAGACCCAAACCCACTCCGCTAGACCCAAACCCACTCGGCTAGACCCAAAGCCACTCGGCTAGACCCAAACCCACTCGGCTAGACCTAAACCCAAGCGGCTAGACCCAAACCCACTCGGGTAGACCCAAATCCACTCGGCTAGACCCATAGCCACTCGGCTAGACCGAAACCCACTCGGCTAGACACAAACCCACTCGGCTAGACCCAAACCCACTCAGCTAGACCCAAACGCACTCAGCTAGACCCAAACCCACTCGGCCAGACCCAAACTCACTCCGCTAGACCCAAATCCACTCCGCTACACCCAAACCCACTCGGCTAGACCCAAACCCACTCGGCTAGACCCAAACCCACTCCGCTAGACCGAAATCCACTCCGCTACACCCAAACCCACTCGGCTAGACCCAAACCCACTCGGCTAGACCCAAACCCACTCCGCTACACCCAAACCCACTCGGCTAGACCCAAACCCACTCGGCTAGACCCAAACCCACTCGGCTAGACCGAAAACCACTCGGCTAGACCCAAACCCACTCGGCTAGACCCAAACCCACTCGGCTAGACCCAAACCCACTCGGCTAGACCCAAACCCACTCGGCTAGACCCAAACCCACTCCGCTAGACCGAAATCCACTCCACTACACCCAAACCCACTCGGCTAGACCCAAACCCACTCGGCAAGACCCAAACCCACTCGGCTAGACCCAAACCCACTCGGCTAGACCCAAACCCACTCGGCTAGACCCAAACCCACTCGGCTAGACCCAAACCCACACGGCTAGACCCAAACCCACTCCGCTAGACCGAAATCCACTCCACTACACCCAAACCCACTCGGGTAGACCCAAATCCACTCGGCTAGACCCATACCCACTCGGCTAGACCGAAACCCACTCGGCTAGACCGAAACCCACTCGGCTAGACACAAACCCACTCGGCTAGACCCAAACCCACTCAGCTAGACCCATACGCACTCAGCTAGACCCAAACCCACTCGGCCAGACCCAAACTCACTCCGCTAGACCCAAATCCACTCCGCTACACCCAAACCCACTCGGCTAGACCCAAACCCACTCGGCTAGACCCAAACCCATTCCGCTAGACCGAAATCCACTCCGCTACACCCAAACCCACTCGGCTAGACCCAAACCAACTCGGCTAGACCCAAACCCACTCCGCTAGACCCAAATCCACTCCGCTACACCCAAACCCACTCTGATAGACCCAAACCCATTCGGCTAGACCCAAACACACTCCGCTAGACCCAAACCCACTCCGCTAGACGCAAACCCACTCCACTAGACCCAAACCCACTCGGCTAGACGCAAACCCACTCGGCTAGACCCAAAACCACTCGGCTAGACCCAAACCCACTCGGCAAGGCCCAAACCCACTCCGCTAGACCCAAACCCACTCCGCTAGACCCAAACCCACTCCGCTAGACCCAAACCCACTCCGCTAGACCCAAACCCACTCGGCTAGATCCAAACCCACTCGGCTAGACCCAAACACACTCGGCTAGACCCAAACCCACTCGGCTAGACCCAAACCCACTCGGGTGGACCCAAATCCAATCGGCTAGACCCAAACCCACTCGGCTAGACCCAAACCCACTCGGCTAGACCCAAACCCACTCGGCTAGACCCAAACCCAATCGGCTAGACCCAAACCCACTCCGCTAGACCCAAACCCACTCGGCTAGACCGAAACCCACTCCGCTAGATCCAAATCCACTCCGCTACACCCAAACCCACTCGGCTAGACCCAAACCCACTCGGCTAGACCCAAACCCACTCAGCTAGACCCAAATCCACTCCGCTACACCCAAACCCACTCGGATAGACCCAAACCCATTCGGCTAGACGCAAACACACTCCGCTAGACCGAAACCCACTCCGCTAGACGCAAACCCACTCCGCTAGACCCAAACCCACTCCGCTAGACCCAAAACCACACGGCTAGACAGAAACCCACTAGGCTAGACCCAAACGCACTCGGCTAGACCCAAACCCACTCGGCTGGACCCAAACCCACTCGGCTGGACCCAAACCCACTCGGATAGACCCAAACCCACTCGGCTAGACCTAAACCCAATCGGCTAGACCCAAACCCACTCAGCTAGACCCAAACCCACTCGGCCAGACCCAAACTCACTCCGCCAGATCCAAATCCACTCCGCTACACCCAAACCCACTCGGCTAGACCCAAACCCACTCGGCTAGACCCAAACCCACTCGGCTAGACCCAAACCCACTTGGCTAGACCCAAACCCACTCGGCTGGACCCAAACCCACTCGGCTAGACCCAAACCCACTCGGATAGACCCAAACCCATTCGGCTAGACCCAAACCCACTCGGCTAGACCTAAACCCAAGCGGCTAGACCCAAACCCACTCGGGTAGACCCAAATCCACTCGGCTAGACCCATAGCCACTCGGCTAGACCGAAACCCACTCGGCTAGACACAAACCCACTCGGCTAGACCCAAACGCACTCAGCTAGACCCAAACGCACTCAGCTAGACCCAAACCCACTCGGCCAGACCCAAACTCACACCGGTAGACCCAAATCCACTCCGCTACACCCAAACCCACTCGGCTAGACCCAAACCCACTCGGCTAGACCCAAACCCACTCCGCTAGACTGAAATCCACTCCGCTACACCCAAACCCACTCGGCTAGACCCAAACCCACTCGGCTAGACCCAAACCCACTCCGCTAGACCCAAATCCACTCCGCTACACCCAAACCCACTCTGATAGACCCAAACCCATTCGGCTAGACCCAAACACACTCCGCTAGACCCAAACCCACTCCGCTAGACGCAAACCCACTCCGCTAGACCCAAACCCACTCGGCTAGACCCAAACCCACTCGGCTAGATCCAAACCCACTCGGCTAGACCCAAACCCACTCGGCTAGACCCAAACCCACTCGGCAAGGCCCAAACCCACTCCGCTAGACCCAAACCCACTCGGCTAGACCCAAACCCAATCGGCTAGACCCAAACCCACTCGGCTAGACCCAAACCCACTCGGCTAGACCCAAACCCACTCGGCTAGACCCAAACCCACTCGGCTAGACCTAAACCCAAGCGGCTAGACCCAAACCCACTCGGGTAGACCCAAATCCACTCGGCTAGACCCATAGCCACTCGGCTAGACCGAAACCCACTCGGCTAGACACAAACCCACTCGGCTAGACCCAAACCCACTCAGCTAGACCCAAACGCACTCAGCTAGACCCAAACCCACTCGGCCAGACCCAAACTCACTCCGCTAGACCCAAATCCACTCCGCTACACCCAAACCCACTCGGCTAGACCCAAACCCACTCGGCTAGACCCAAACCCACTCCGCTAGACCGAAATCCACTCCGCTACACCCAAACCCACTCGGCTAGACCCAAACCCACTCGGCTAGACCCAAACCCACTCCGCTAGACCCAAATCCACTCCGCTACACCCAAACCCACTCTGATAGACCCAAACCCATTCGGCTAGACCCAAACACACTCCGCTAGACCCAAACCCACTCCGCTAGACGCAAACCCACTCCGCTAGACCCAAACCCACTCGGCTAGACCCAAACCCACTCGGCTAGACCCAAACCCACTCGGCTAGACCCAAACCCACTCGGCAAGGCCCAAACCCACTCCGCTAGACCCAAACCCAGTCCGCCAGACCCAAACCCACTCCGCTAGAGCCAAACCCACTCGGCTAGTCCCAAACCCACTCGGCTAGACCCAAACCCACTCGGCTAGACCCAAACCCACTCGGCTAGACCCAACCCACTCGGCTAGACACAAACCCACTCGGCTAGACCCAAACCCACTCGGCTAGACCCAAACCCACCCGGCTAGACCCAAACCCACTCCGCTAGACCCAAACCCACTCCGCCAGACCCAAACCCACTCCGCTAGACCCAAACCCACTCCGCCAGACCCAAACCCACTCCGCTAGAGCCAAACCCACTCGGCTAGTCCCAAACCCACTCGGCTAGACCCAAACCCACTCGGCTAGTCCCAAACCCACTCGGCTGGACCCAACCCACTCGGCTAGACCCAAACCCACTCGGCTAGACCCAAACCCACTCGGCTAGACACAAACCCACTCAGCTAGACCCAAACCCACTCGGCTAGACCCAAACCCAATCGGCTAGACCCAAACCCACTCGGCTAGACCCAAACCCACTCGGCTAGACCCAAACCCACTCGGCTAGACCCAAACCCACTCGGCTAGACCTAAACCCAAGCGGCTAGACCCAAACCCACTCGGGTAGACCCAAATCCACTCGGCTAGACCCATAGCCACTCGGCTAGACCGAAACCCACTCGGCTAGACACAAACCCACTCGGCAAGGCCCAAACCCACCCCGCTAGACCCAAACCCACTCCACCAGACCCAAACCCACTCGGCTAGAGCCAAACCCACTCGGCAAGGCCCAAACCCACTCCGCTAGACCCAAACCCACTCCGCCAGACCCAAACCCACTCCGCTAGAGCCAAACCCACTCGGCTAGTCCCAAACCCACTCGGCTAGACCCAAACCCACTCGGCTAGACACAAACCCACTCGGCTAGACCCAAACCCACTCGGCTAGACCCAAACCCACTCGGCTAGACCCAAACCCACTCCGCTAGACCCAAACCCACTCCGCTAGACCCAAACCCACTCCGCTAGACCCAAACCCACTCGGCTAGATCCAAACCCACTCGGCTAGACCCAAACCCACTCCGCTAGACGCAAACCCACTCCGCTAGACCCAAACCCACTCGGCTAGACCCAAACCCACTCGGCTAGACCCAAACCCACTCGGCTAGACCCAAACCCACTCGGCTAGACCCAAACCCACTCGGCAAGGCCCAAATCCACTCCGCTAGACCCAAACCCACTCCGCTAGAGCCAAACACACTCGGCTAGTCCCAAACCCACTCGGCTAGACCCAAACCCACTCGGCTAGTCCCAAACCCACTCGGCTGGACGCAAACCCACTCGGCTAGACCCAAACCCACTCGGCTAGACACAAACCCACTCGGCTAGACCCAAACCCACTCGGCTAGACCCAAACCCAATCGGCTAGACCCAAAACCGCTCGGCTAGACCCAAACCCACTCGGCTAGACCCAAACCCACTCGGCTAGACCCAAACCCACTCGGCTAGACCTAAACCCAAGCGGCTAGACCCAAACCCACTCGGGTAGACCCAAATCCACTCGGCTAGACCCATAGCCACTCGGCTAGACCGAAACCCACTCGGCTAGACACAAACCCACTCGGCTAGACCCAAACGCACTCAGCTAGACCCAAACGCACTCAGCTAGACCCAAACCCACTCGGCCAGACCCAAACTCACTCCGCTAGACCCAAATCCACTCCGCTACACCCAAACCCACTCGGCTAGACCCAAACCCACTCGGCTAGACCCAAACCCACTCCGCTAGACTGAAATCCACTCCGCTACACCCAAACCCACTCGGCTAGACCCAAACCCACTCGGCTAGACCCAAACCCACTCCGCTAGACCCAAATCCACTCCGCTACACCCAAACCCACTCTGATAGACCCAAACCCATTCGGCTAGACCCAAACACACTCCGCTAGACCCAAACCCACTCCGCTAGACGCAAACCCACTCCGCTAGACCCAAACCCACTCGGCTAGACCCAAACCCACTCGGCTAGATCCAAACCCACTCGGCTAGACCCAAACCCACTCGGCTAGACCCAAACCCACTCGGCAAGGCCCAAACCCACTCCGCTAGACCCAAACCCACTCGGCTAGACCCAAACCCAATCGGCTAGACCCAAACCCACTCGGCTAGACCCAAACCCACTCGGCTAGACCCAAACCCACTCGGCTAGACCCAAACCCACTCGGCTAGACCTAAACCCAAGCGGCTAGACCCAAACCCACTCGGGTAGACCCAAATCCACTCGGCTAGACCCATAGCCACTCGGCTAGACCGAAACCCACTCGGCTAGACACAAACCCACTCGGCTAGACCCAAACCCACTCAGCTAGACCCAAACGCACTCAGCTAGACCCAAACCCACTCGGCCAGACCCAAACTCACTCCGCTAGACCCAAATCCACTCCGCTACACCCAAACCCACTCGGCTAGACCCAAACCCACTCGGCTAGACCCAAACCCACTCCGCTAGACCGAAATCCACTCCGCTACACCCAAACCCACTCGGCTAGACCCAAACCCACTCGGCTAGACCCAAACCCACTCCGCTAGACCCAAATCCACTCCGCTACACCCAAACCCACTCTGATAGACCCAAACCCATTCGGCTAGACCCAAACACACTCCGCTAGACCCAAACCCACTCCGCTAGACGCAAACCCACTCCGCTAGACCCAAACCCACTCGGCTAGACCCAAACCCACTCGGCTAGACCCAAACCCACTCGGCTAGACCCAAACCCACTCGGCAAGGCCCAAACCCACTCCGCTAGACCCAAACCCAGTCCGCCAGACCCAAACCCACTCCGCTAGAGCCAAACCCACTCGGCTAGTCCCAAACCCACTCGGCTAGACCCAAACCCACTCGGCTAGACCCAAACCCACTCGGCTAGACCCAACCCACTCGGCTAGACACAAACCCACTCGGCTAGACCCAAACCCACTCGGCTAGACCCAAACCCACTCGGCTAGACCCAAACCCACTCCGCTAGACCCAAACCCACTCCGCCAGACCCAAACCCACTCCGCTAGACCCAAACCCACTCCGCCAGACCCAAACCCACTCCGCTAGAGCCAAACCCACTCGGCTAGTCCCAAACCCACTCGGCTAGACCCAAACCCACTCGGCTAGTCCCAAACCCACTCGGCTGGACCCAACCCACTCGGCTAGACCCAAACCCACTCGGCTAGACCCAAACCCACTCGGCTAGACACAAACCCACTCAGCTAGACCCAAACCCACTCGGCTAGACCCAAACCCAATCGGCTAGACCCAAACCCACTCGGCTAGACCCAAACCCACTCGGCTAGACCCAAACCCACTCGGCTAGACCCAAACCCACTCGGCTAGACCTAAACCCAAGCGGCTAGACCCAAACCCACTCGGGTAGACCCAAATCCACTCGGCTAGACCCATAGCCACTCGGCTAGACACAAACCCACTCGGCAAGGCCCAAACCCACCCCGCTAGACCCAAACCCACTCCGCCAGACCCAAACCCACTCGGCTAGAGCCAAACCCACTCGGCAAGGCCCAAACCCACTCCGCTAGACCCAAACCCACTCCGCCAGACCCAAACCCACTCCGCTAGAGCCAAACCCACTCGGCTAGTCCCAAACCCACTCGGCTAGACCCAAACCCACTCGGCTAGACACAAACCCACTCGGCTAGACCCAAACCCACTCGGCTAGACCCAAACCCACTCGGCTAGACCCAAACCCACTCCGCTAGACCCAAACCCACTCCGCTAGACCCAAACCCACTCCGCTAGACCCAAACCCACTCGGCTAGATCCAAACCCACTCGGCTAGACCCAAACCCACTCCGCTAGACGCAAACCCACTCCGCTAGACCCAAACCCACTCGGCTAGACCCAAACCCACTCGGCTAGACCCAAACCCACTCGGCTAGACCCAAACCCACTCGGCTAGACCCAAACCCATTCGGCAAGGCCCAAATCCACTCCGCTAGACCCAAACCCACTCCGCTAGAGCCAAACACACTCGGCTAGTCCCAAACCCACTCGGCTAGACCCAAACCCACTCGGCTAGTCCCAAACCCACTCGGCTGGACGCAAACCCACTCGGCTAGACCCAAACCCACTCGGCTAGACACAAACCCACTCGGCTAGACCCAAACCCACTCGGCTAGACCCAAACCCAATCGGCTAGACCCAAACCCACTCGGCTAGACCCAAACCCACTCGGCTAGACCCAAACCCACTCGGCTAGACCCAAACCCACTCGGCTAGACCTAAACCCAAGCGGCTAGACCCAAACCCACTCGGGTAGACCCAAATCCACTCGGCTAGACCCATAGCCACTCGGCTAGACCCAAACCCACTCGGCTAGACACAAACCCACTCGGCTAGACCCAAACCCACTCAGCTAGACCCAAACGCACTCAGCTAGACCCAAACCCACTCGGCCAGACCCAAACTCACTCCGCTAGACCCAAATCCACTCCGCTACACCCAAACCCACTCGGCTAGACCCAAACCCACTCGGCTAGACCCAAACCCACTCCGCTAGACCGAAATCCACTCCGCTACACCCAAACCCACTCGGCTAGACCCAAACCCACTCGGCTAGACCCAAACCCACTCCGCTAGACCCAAATCCACTCCGCTACACCCAAACCCACTCTGATAGACCCAAACCCATTCGGCTAGACCCAAACACACTCCGCTAGACCCAAACCCACTCCGCTAGACGCAAACCCACTCCGCTAGACCCAAACCCACTCGGCTAGACCCAAACCCACTCGGCTAGACCCAAACCCACTCGGCTAGACCCAAACCCACTCGGCAAGGCCCAAACCCACTCCGCTAGACCCAAACCCAGTCCGCCAGACCCAAACCCACTCCGCTAGAGCCAAACCCACTCGGCTAGTCCCAAACCCACTCGGCTAGACCCAAACCCACTCGGCTAGACCCAAACCCACTCGGCTAGACACAACCCACTCGGCTAGACACAAACCCACTCGGCTAGACCCAAACCCACTCGGCTAGACCCAAACCCACTCGGCTAGACCCAAACCCACTCCGCTAGACCCAAACCCACTCCGCCAGACCCAAACCCACTCCGCTAGACCCAAACCCACTCCGCCAGACCCAAACCCACTCCGCTAGAGCCAAACCCACTCGGCTAGTCCCAAACCCACTCGGCTAGACCCAAACCCACTCGGCTAGTCCCAAACCCACTCGGCTGGACCCAACCCACTCGGCTAGACCCAAACCCACTCGGCTAGACCCAAACCCACTCGGCTAGACACAAACCCACTCAGCTAGACCCAAACCCACTCGGCTAGACCCAAACCCAATCGGCTAGACCCAAACCCACTCGGCTAGACCCAAACCCACTCGGCTAGACCCAAACCCACTCGGCTAGACCCAAACCCACTCGGCTAGACCTAAACCCAAGCGGCTAGACCCAAACCCACTCGGGTAGACCCAAATCCACTCGGCTAGACCCATAGCCACTCGGCTAGACCGAAACCCACTCGGCTAGACACAAACCCACTCGGCTAGACCCAAACCCACTCAGCTAGACCCAAACGCACTCAGCTAGACCCAAACCCACTCGGCCAGACCCAAACTCACTCCGCTAGACCCAAATCCACTCCGCTACACCCAAACCCACTCGGCTAGACCCAAACCCACTCGGCTAGACCCAAACCCACTCCGCTAGACCGAAATCCACTCGGCTAGACCCAAACCCACTCGGCTAGACCCAAACCCACTCGGCTAGACCCAAACCCACTCGGCAAGGCCCAAACCCACTCCGCTAGACCCAAACCCAGTCCGCCAGACCCAAACCCACTCCGCTAGAGCCAAACCCACTCGGCTAGTCCCAAACCCACTCGGCTAGACCCAAACCCACTCGGCTAGACCCAAACCCACTCGGCTAGACCCAACCCACTCGGCTAGACACAAACCCACTCGGCTAGACCCAAACCCACTCGGCTAGACCCAAACCCACTCGGCTAGACCCAAACCCACTCCGCTAGACCCAAACCCACTCCGCCAGACCCAAACCCACTCCGCTAGACCCAAACCCACTCCGCCAGACCCAAACCCACTCCGCTAGAGCCAAACCCACTCGGCTAGTCCCAAACCCACTCGGCTAGACCCAAACCCACTCGGCTAGTCCCAAACCCACTCGGCTGGACCCAACCCACTCGGCTAGACCCAAACCCACTCGGCTAGACCCAAACCCACTCGGCTAGACACAAACCCACTCAGCTAGACCCAAACCCACTCGGCTAGACCCAAACCCAATCGGCTAGACCCAAACCCACTCGGCTAGACCCAAACCCACTCGGCTAGACCCAAACCCACTCGGCTAGACCCAAACCCACTCGGCTAGACCTAAACCCAAGCGGCTAGACCCAAACCCACTCGGGTAGACCCAAATCCACTCGGCTAGACCCATAGCCACTCGGCTAGACACAAACCCACTCGGCAAGGCCCAAACCCACCCCGCTAGACCCAAACCCACTCCGCCAGACCCAAACCCACTCGGCTAGAGCCAAACCCACTCGGCAAGGCCCAAACCCACTCCGCTAGACCCAAACCCACTCCGCCAGACCCAAACCCACTCCGCTAGAGCCAAACCCACTCGGCTAGTCCCAAACCCACTCGGCTAGACCCAAACCCACTCGGCTAGACACAAACCCACTCGGCTAGACCCAAACCCACTCGGCTAGACCCAAACCCACTCGGCTAGACCCAAACCCACTCCGCTAGACCCAAACCCACTCCGCTAGACCCAAACCCACTCCGCTAGACCCAAACCCACTCGGCTAGATCCAAACCCACTCGGCTAGACCCAAACCCACTCCGCTAGACGCAAACCCACTCCGCTAGACCCAAACCCACTCGGCTAGACCCAAACCCACTCGGCTAGACCCAAACCCACTCGGCTAGACCCAAACCCACTCGGCTAGACCCAAACCCATTCGGCAAGGCCCAAATCCACTCCGCTAGACCCAAACCCACTCCGCTAGAGCCAAACACACTCGGCTAGTCCCAAACCCACTCGGCTAGACCCAAACCCACTCGGCTAGTCCCAAACCCACTCGGCTGGACGCAAACCCACTCGGCTAGACCCAAACCCACTCGGCTAGACACAAACCCACTCGGCTAGACCCAAACCCACTCGGCTAGACCCAAACCCAATCGGCTAGACCCAAACCCACTCGGCTAGACCCAAACCCACTCGGCTAGACCCAAACCCACTCGGCTAGACCCAAACCCACTCGGCTAGACCTAAACCCAAGCGGCTAGACCCAAACCCACTCGGGTAGACCCAAATCCACTCGGCTAGACCCATAGCCACTCGGCTAGACCCAAACCCACTCGGCTAGACACAAACCCACTCGGCTAGACCCAAACCCACTCAGCTAGACCCAAACGCACTCAGCTAGACCCAAACCCACTCGGCCAGACCCAAACTCACTCCGCTAGACCCAAATCCACTCCGCTACACCCAAACCCACTCGGCTAGACCCAAACCCACTCGGCTAGACCCAAACCCACTCCGCTAGACCGAAATCCACTCCGCTACACCCAAACCCACTCGGCTAGACCCAAACCCACTCGGCTAGACCCAAACCCACTCCGCTAGACCCAAATCCACTCCGCTACACCCAAACCCACTCTGATAGACCCAAACCCATTCGGCTAGACCCAAACACACTCCGCTAGACCCAAACCCACTCCGCTAGACGCAAACCCACTCCGCTAGACCCAAACCCACTCGGCTAGACCCAAACCCACTCGGCTAGACCCAAACCCACTCGGCTAGACCCAAACCCACTCGGCAAGGCCCAAACCCACTCCGCTAGACCCAAACCCAGTCCGCCAGACCCAAACCCACTCCGCTAGAGCCAAACCCACTCGGCTAGTCCCAAACCCACTCGGCTAGACCCAAACCCACTCGGCTAGACCCAAACCCACTCGGCTAGACACAACCCACTCGGCTAGACACAAACCCACTCGGCTAGACCCAAACCCACTCGGCTAGACCCAAACCCACTCGGCTAGACCCAAACCCACTCCGCTAGACCCAAACCCACTCCGCCAGACCCAAACCCACTCCGCTAGACCCAAACCCACTCCGCCAGACCCAAACCCACTCCGCTAGAGCCAAACCCACTCGGCTAGTCCCAAACCCACTCGGCTAGACCCAAACCCACTCGGCTAGTCCCAAACCCACTCGGCTGGACCCAACCCACTCGGCTAGACCCAAACCCACTCGGCTAGACCCAAACCCACTCGGCTAGACACAAACCCACTCAGCTAGACCCAAACCCACTCGGCTAGACCCAAACCCAATCGGCTAGACCCAAACCCACTCGGCTAGACCCAAACCCACTCGGCTAGACCCAAACCCACTCGGCTAGACCCAAACCCACTCGGCTAGACCTAAACCCAAGCGGCTAGACCCAAACCCACTCGGGTAGACCCAAATCCACTCGGCTAGACCCATAGCCACTCGGCTAGACCGAAACCCACTCGGCTAGACACAAACCCACTCGGCTAGACCCAAACCCACTCAGCTAGACCCAAACGCACTCAGCTAGACCCAAACCCACTCGGCCAGACCCAAACTCACTCCGCTAGACCCAAATCCACTCCGCTACACCCAAACCCACTCGGCTAGACCCAAACCCACTCGGCTAGACCCAAACCCACTCCGCTAGACCGAAATCCACTCCGCTACACCCAATCCCACTCGGCTAGACCCAAACCCACTCGGCTAGACCCAAACCCACTCCGCTAGACCGAAATCCACTCCGCTACACCCAAACCCACTCGGCTAGACCCAAACCCACTCGGCTAGACCCAAACCCACTCCGCTAGACCCAAATCCACTCCGCTACACCCAAACCCACTCTGATAGACCCAAACCCATTCGGCTAGACCCAAACACACTCCGCTAGACCCAAACCCACTCCGCTAGACGCAAACCCACTCCGCTAGACCCAAACCCACTCGGCTAGACCCAAACCCACTCGGCTAGACCCAAACCCACTCGGCTAGACCCAAACCCACTCGGCAAGGCCCAAACCCACTCCGCTAGACCCAAACCCAGTCCGCCAGACCCAAACCCACTCCGCTAGAGCCAAACCCACGCGGCTAGTCCCAAACCCACTCGGCTAGACCCAAACCCACTCGGCTAGACCCGAACCCACTCGGCTAGACCCAACCCACTCGGCTAGACACAAACCCACTCGGCTAGACCCAAACCCACTCGGCTAGACCCAAACCCACTCGGCCAGACCCAAACCCACTCCGCTAGACCCAAACCCACTCCGCCAGACCCAAACCCACTCCGCTAGACCCAAACCCACTCCGCCAGACCCAAACCCACTCCGCTAGAGCCAAACCCACTCGGCTAGTCCCAAACCCACTCGGCTAGACCCAAACCCACTCGGCTAGTCCCAAACCCACTCGGCTGGACCCAACCCACTCGGCTAGACCCAAACCCACTCGGCTAGACCCAAACCCACTCGGCTAGACACAAACCCACTCAGCTAGACCCAAACCCACTCGGCTAGACCCAAACCCAATCGGCTAGACCCAAACCCACTCGGCTAGACCCAAACCCACTCGGCTAGACCCAAACCCACTCGGCTAGACCCAAACCCACTCGGCTAGACCTAAACCCAAGCGGCTAGACCCAAACCCACTCGGGTAGACCCAAATCCACTCGGCTAGACCCATAGCCACTCGGCTAGACCGAAACCCACTCGGCTAGACACAAACCCACTCGGCTAGACCCAAACCCACTCAGCTAGACCCAAACGCACTCAGCTAGACCCAAACCCACTCGGCCAGACCCAAACTCACTCCGCTAGACCCAAATCCACTCCGCTACACCCAAACCCACTCGGCTAGACCCAAACCCACTCGGCTAGACCCAAACCCACTCCGCTAGACCGAAATCCACTCCGCTACACCCAATCCCACTCGGCTAGACCCAAACCCACTCGGCTAGACCCAAACCCACTCCGCTAGACCCAAATCCACTCCGCTACACCCAAACCCACTCTGATAGACCCAAACCCATTCGGCTAGACCCAAACACACTCCGCTAGACCCAAACCCACTCCGCTAGACGCAAACCCACTCCGCTAGACCCAAACCCACTCGGCCAGACCCAAACCCACTCGGCTAGACCCAAACCCACTCGGCTAGACCCAAACCCACTCGGCAAGGCCCAAACCCACTCCGCTAGACCCAAACCCACTCCGCCAGACCCAAACCCACTCCGCTAGAGCCAAACCCACTCGGCTAGTCCCAAACCCACTCGGCTAGACCCAAACCCACTCGGCTAGACCCAAACCCACTCGGCTAGATCCAACCCACTCGGCTAGACCCAAACCCACTCGGCTAGACCCAAACCCACTCGGCTAGACACAAACCCACTCGGCTAGACCCAAACCCACTCGGCTAGACCCAAACCCACTCGGCTAGACCCAAACCCACTCGGCTAGACCCAAACCCACTCGGCTAGACCCAAACCCACTCGGCTAGACCCAAACCCACTCCGCTAGACCCAAACCCACTCGGCTAGACCGAAACCCACTCCGCTAGATCCAAATCCACTCCGCTACACCCAAACCCACTCGGCTAGACCCAAACCCACTCGGCTAGACCCAAACCCACTCAGCTAGACCCAAATCCACTCCGCTACACCCAAACCCACTCGGATAGACCCAAACCCTTTCGGCTAGACGCAAACACACTCCCCTAGACCGAAACCCACTCCGCTAGACGCAAACCCACTCCGCTAGACCCAAACCCACTCCGCTAGACCCAAACCCACACGGCTAGACAGAAACTCACTAGGCTAGACCCAAACGCACTCGGCTAGACTCAAACCCACTCGGCTAGACCCAAACCCACTCGGCTGGACACAAACCCACTCGGATAGACCCAAACCCACTCGGCTAGACCTAAACCCACTCGGCTAGACCAAAACCCACTCAGCTAGACCCAAACCCACTCGGCCAGACCCAAACTCACTCCGCCAGATCCAAATCCACTCCGGTACACCCAAACCCACTCGGCTAGACCCAAACCCACTCGGCTAGACCCAAACCCACTCCGCTAGACCCAAACCCACTCCGCTAGACCCAAACCCACTCCGCTAGACACAAACCCACTCGGCTGGACCCAAACCCACTCGGATAGACCCAAACCCATTCGGCTAGACCCAAACCCACTCGGCTAGACCTAAACCCAAGCCCCTAGACCCAAACCCACTCGGGTAGACCCAAATCCACTCGGCTAGACCCATAGCCACTCGGCTAGACCGAAACCCACTCGGCTAGGCACAAACCCACTCGGCTAGACCCAAACCCACTCAGCTAGACCCAAACGCACTCAGCTAGACCCAAACCCACTCGGCCAGACCCAAACTCACTCCGGTAGACCCAAATCCACTCCGCTACACCCAAACCCACTCGGCTAGACCCAAACCCACTCGGCTAGACCCAAACCCACTCCGCTAGACCGAAATCCGCTCCGCTACACCCAAACCCACTCGGCTAGACCCAAACCCACTCGGCTAGACCCAAACCCACTCCGCTAGACCCAAATCCACTCCGCTACACCCAAACCCACTCTGATAGACCCAAACCCATTCGGCTAGACCCAAACACACTCCGCTAGACCCAAACCCACTCCGCTAGACGCAAACCCACTCCGCTAGACCCAAACCCACTCGGCTAGACCCAAACCCACTCGGCTAGACCCAAACCCACTCGGCTAGACCCAAACCCACTCGGCAAGGCCCAAACCCACTCCGCTAGACCCAAACCCACTCCGCCAGACCCAAACCCACTCCGCTAGAGCCAAACCCACTCGGCTAGTCCCAAACCCACTCGGCTAGACCCAAACCCACTCGGCTAGTCCCAAACCCACTCGGCTGGACCCAACCCACTCGGCTAGACCCAAACCCACTCGGCTAGACCCAAACCCACTCGGCTAGACCCAAACCCACTCCGCTAGACGCAAACCCACTCCGCTAGACCTAAACCCACTCGGCTAGATCCAAACCCACTCGGCTAGACCCAAACCCACTCGGCTAGACCCAAACCCACTCGGGTGGACCCAAATCCAATCGGCTAGACCCAAACCCACTCGGCTAGACCCAAACCCACTCGGCTAGACCCAAACCCACTCGGCTAGACCCAAACCCACTCGGCTAGACCCAAACCCACTCGGCTAGACCCAAACCCACTCCGCTAGACCCAAACCCACTCGGCTAGACCCAAACCCACTCCGCTAGATCCAAATCCACTCCGCTACACCCAAACCCACTCGGCTAGACCCAAACCCACTCGGCTAGACCCAAACCCACTCCGCTAGACCCAAATCCACTCCGCTACACCCAAACCCACTCGGATAGACCCAAACCCACTCCGCTAGACGCAAACTCACTCCGCTAGACCCAAACCCACTGCGCTAGACCCAAACCCACACGGCTAGACAGAAACCCACTAGGCTAGACCCAAACGCACTCGGCTAGACCCAAACCCACTCGGCTAGACCCAAACCGACTCGGCTGGACCCAAACCCACTCGGATAGACCCAAACCCACTCGGCTAGACCTAAACCCACTCGGCTAGACCCAAACCCACTCAGCTAGACCCAAACCCACTCGGCCAGACCCAAACTCACTCCGCTAGACCCAAATCCACTCCGCTACACCCAAACCCACTCGGCTAGACCCAAACCCACTTGGCTAGACACAAACCCACTCCGCTAGACCCAAACCCACTCCGCTAGACCCAAACCCACTCCGCTAGACACAAACCCACTCGGCTAGACCCAAACCCACTCGGCTAGACCCAAACCCACTCAGCTAGACCCAAACCCACTCGGCTAGACCCAAACCCACTCTGCTAGACCCAAATCCACTCCGCTACACCCAAACCCAATCGGCTAGACCCAAACCCACTCGGCTAGACCCAAACCCACTCCGCTAGATCCAAATCCACTCCGCTACACCCAAACCCACACGGCTAGACCGAAACCCACTAGGCTAGACCCAAACACACTCGGCTAGACCCAAACCCACTCCGCTAGTTGCAAACCCACTCCGCTAGACCCAAACCCACTCCGCTAGACCCAAACCCACACGGCTAGACCGAAACCCACTCGGCTAGACCCAAACCCACTCCGCTAGACCCAAACCCACTCCGCTAGACCCAAACCCACTCCGCTAGACACAAACCCACTCGGCTACACCCAAACCCACTCGGCTGGACCCAAACCCACTCGGATAGACCAAAACCCACTCGGCTAGACCCAAACCAACTCGGCTAGACCCAAACCTACTCGGCAAGACTCAAACCCACTCGGCTCGACCCAAACCGACTCGACCAGACGATTACCCACTCGGCTAGACCCAAACCCACGCGGCTAGACCCAAACCCACTCCGCTAGACCCAAACCCACTCGGCTAGACCCAAACCCACTCCGCTAGACCCAAATCCACTCCGCTACACCCAAACCCACTCCGCTAGACGCAAACCCACTCCGCTAGACCCAAACCCACTCCGCTAGACCCAAACCCACACGGCTAGACAGAAACCCACTAGGCTAGACCCAAACGCACTCGGCTGGACCCAAACCTACTCGGCTAGACCCAAACCCACTCGGCTGGACCAAAACCCACTCGGATAGACCCAAACCCACTCGGCTAGACCTAAACCCACTCGGCTAGACCCAAACCCACTCCGCTAGACCCAAACCCACTCCGCTAGACCCAAACCCACTCCGCTAGACACAAACCCACTCGGCTAGACCCAAACCCACTCGGCTGGACCCAAACCCACTCGGATAGACCAAAACCCACTCGGCTAGACCCAAACCCACTCGGGTAGACCCAAACCTACTCGGCAAGACCCAAACCCACTCGGCTCGACCGAAACCGACTCGACAAGACGATTACCCACTCGGCTAGACCCAAACCCATGCGGCTAGACCCAAACCCACTCGGCTCGACCCAAACCCACTCGGCTAGACCCAAACCCACTCGGCTACACCCAAACCCACTCCGTTAGGCCCACACCCACTCTGCTAGACCCAAACCCACTCGGCTAGACCCAAACCCACTCGGCTAGACCCAAACCCACTCGGCTAGACCCAAACCCACTCGGCTAGACCCAAACCCACTCGGCTAGGCCCAAACCCACTCCGCTAGACCCAAACCCACTCCGCTAGACCCAAACCCACTCGGCTAGACCCAAACCCACTCCGCTAGACCCAAACCCACTCGGCTAGACCCAAACCCACTTGGCTAGACCCAAACCGACTCGGCTAGGCCCAAACCCACTCGGCTAGACCCAAACCCACTCGGGTAGACCCAAATCCACTCGGCTAGACCCAAACCCACACGGCTAGACCCAAACCCACTCGGCTAGACCCAAATCCACTCGGCTAGACCCAAACCCACTCGGCTAGACCCAAACCCACTCAGCTAGACCCAAACCCACTCGGCTAGACACAAACCCACTCCGCTAGACCCAAATCCACTCCGCTACACCCAAACCCAATCGGCTAGACCCAAACCCACTCGGCAAGACCCAAACCCACTCCGCTAGACCCAAATCCACTCCGCTACACCCAAACCCACTCGGATAGACCCAAACCCATTCGGCTTGACCCAAACACACTCCGCTAGACCCAAACCCACTCCGCTAGTTCCAAACCCACTCCGCTAGACCCAAACCCACTCCGCTAGACCCAAACCCACACGGCTAGACCGAAACCCACTAGGCTAGACCCAAACGCACTCGGCTAGACCCAAACACACTCCGCTAGACCCAAATCCACTCCGCTAGTTCCAAACCCACTCCGCTAGACCCAAACCCACTCCGCTAGACCCAAACCCACACGGCTAGACCTAAACCCACTCGGCTAGACCCAAACCCACTCCGCTAGACCCAAACCCACTCCGCTAGACCCAAACCCACTCCGCTAGACACAAACCCACTCGGCTAGACCCAAACCCACTCGGCTGGACCCAAACCCACTCGGATAGACCAAAACGCACTCGGCTAGACCCAAACCCACTCGGCTAGACCCAAACCTACTCGGCAAGACCCAAACCCACTCGGCTCGACCCAAACCGACTCGACTAGACGATTACTCACTCGGCTAGACCCAAACCCACGCGGCTAGACCCAAACGAACTCGGCTCGACCCAAACCCACTTGGCTAGACCCAAACCCACTCCGCTAGGCCCACACCCACTCGGCTAGACCGAAACATACTCCTCTAGACGCAAACCCACTCCGCTAGACTCAAACCCACTCCGCTAGACCCAAACCCACTGCGTTAGACCCAAACCCACACGGCTAGACCGAAACCCACTAGGGTAGACCCAAACGCACTCGGCTAGACCCAAACCCACTCGGCTAGACCCAAACCCACTCGGCTGGACCCAAACCCACTCGGATAGACCGAAATACACTAGGCTAGACCCAAACGCACTCGGCTAGACCCAAACCCACTCGGCTAGACCCAAACCCACTCGGCTAGACCAAAACCCACTCGGCTAGACCCAAACCCACTCCGCTAGACCCAAACCCACTCGGCTAGACCCAAACCCACTGGGCTAGACCCAAACCCACTCGGCTAGACCCAAACCCACTCGGCTGGACCCAAACCCACTCAGCTTGACCCAAACCCACCCAGCTAGAGCCAAACCCACTCGGCTAGTCCCAAACATACTCGGCTAGACCCAAACCCACTCCGCTAGACCCAAACCCACTCGGCTAGACCCAAACCCACTTGGCTAGACCCAAACCCACTCGGCTAGACCCAAACCCACTCGGCTAGACCCAAACCCACTCCGCTAGACCCAAACCCACTCGGCTAGACCCAAACCCACTCCGCTAGACCCAAACCCACTCCGCTAGACCCAAACCCACTCCGCTAGACCCAAACCCACTCCGCTAGACTCAAACCCACTCCGCTAGACCCAAACCCACTGCGCTAGACCCAAACCCACACGGCTAGACCGAAACCCACTAGGGTAGACCCAAACGCACTCGGCTAGACCCAAACCCACTCGGCTAGACCCAAACCCACTCGGCTGGACCCAAACCCACTCGGATAGACCGAAATACACTAGGCTAGACCCAAACGCACTCGGCTAGACCCAAACCCACTCGGCTAGACCCAAACCCACTCGGCTAGACCAAAACCCACTCGGCTAGACCCAAACCCACTCCGCTAGACCCAAACCCACTCGGCTAGACCCAAACCCACTGGGCTAGACCCAAACCCACTCGGCTAGACCCAAACCCACTCAGCTTGACCCAAACCCACCCAGCTAGAGCCAAACCCACTCGGCTAGTCCCAAACATACTCGGCTAGACCCAAACCCACTCCGCTAGACCCAAACCCACTCGGCTAGACCCAAACCCACTTGGCTAGACCCAAACCCACTCGGCTAGACCCAAACCCACTCGGCTAGACCCAAACCCACTCCGCTAGACCCAAACCCACTCGGCTAGACCCAAACCCACTCCGCTAGACCCAAACCCACTCGGCTAGACCCAAACCCACTCCGCTAGACCCAAACACACTCGGCTAGACCCAAACCCACTCGGCTAGACCCAAACACACTCGGCTAGACCCAAACCCACTCGGCTCGACCGAAACCGACTCGACTAGACGATTACCCACTCGGCTAGACCCTATCCCACGCGGCTATACCCAAACCCACTCGGCTCGATCCAAACCCACTCGGCTAGACCCAAACCCACTCGGCTACACCCAAACCCACTCCGCTAGGCGCAAACCCAGTCGGCTAGACTCAAACCGACTCGGCTAGACCCAAACCCACTCGGCTAGACCCAAACCCACTCGGCTAGACCCAAACCCACTCCGCTAGACCCAAATCCACTCCGCTACACCCAAACCCACTCGGATTGACCCAAACCCATTCGGCTAGACCCAAACACACTCCGCTAGACCCAAACCCACTCCGCTAGACGCAAACCCACTCCGCTAGACCCAAACCCACTGTGCTAGACCCAAACCCACACGGCTAGACCGAAACCCACTAGGCTAGACCCAAACGCACTCGGCTAGACCCAAACCCACTCGGCTAGACCCAAACCCACTCGGCTGGACCCAAACCCACTCGGATGGACCGAAATACACAAGGCTAGACCCAAACGCACTCGGCTAGACCCAAACCCACTCGGCTAGACCCAAACCCACTGGGCTAGACCCAAACCCACTCGGGTAGACCCAAATCCACTCAGCTAGACCCAAACCCACCCAGCTAGACCCAAACCCACTCGGCTAGTCCCAAACCCACTCGGCTAGACCCAAACCCACTCGGCTAGACCCAAACCCACTCGGCTAGACCCAAACCCACTCGGCTAGACCCAAACCCACTCAGCTAGACCCAAACCCACACGGCTAGACCCAAACCCACTCCGCTAGACCCAAATCCACTCCGCTACACCCAAACCCACTCGGCTAGACCCAAACCCACTCGGCTAGACCCAAACCCACTCCGCTAGACCCAAATCCACTCCGCTACACCCAAACCCACTCGGATTGACCCAAACCCATTCGGCTAGACCCAAACACACTCCGCTAGACCCAAACCCACTCCGCTAGACGCAAACCCACTCCGCTAGACCCAAACCCACTGCGCTAGACCCAAACCCACACGGCTAGACCGAAACCCACTAGGCTAGACCCAAACGCACTCGGCTAGACCCAAACCCACTCGGCTAGACCCAAACCCACTCGGCTGGACCCAAACCCACTCGGATAGACCGAAATACACAAGGCTAGACCCAAACGCACTCGGCTAGACCCAAACCCACTCGGCTAGACCCAAACCCACTGGGCTAGACCCAAACCCACTCGGGTAGACCCAAATCCACTCAGCTAGACCCAAACCCACCCAGCTAGACCCAAACCCACTCGGCTAGTCCCAAACCCACTCGGCTAGACCCAAACCCACTCGGCTAGACCCAAACCCACTCGGCTAGACCCAAACCCACTCCGCTAGACCCAAACCCACTCGGCTAGACCCAAACCCACTCCGCTAGACCCAAACCCACTCCGCTAGACCCAAACCCACTCGGCTAGACCCAAACCCACTCCGCTAGACCCAAACCCACTCGGCTAGACCCAAACCCACTCCGCTAGACCCAAACCCACTCGGCTAGACTCAAACCCACTCGGCTAGACCCAAACACTCTCGGCTAGACCCAAACCCACTCGGCTCGACCGAAACCGACTCGACAAGACGATTACCCACTCGGCTAGACCCAAACCCACTCCGCTAGACCCAAACCCACTCGGCCACACCCAAACCCACTCCACTAGGCCCAAACCCACTCGGCTAGACCCAAACCCACTCGGCTAGACCCAAACCCACTCGGCTAGACCCAAACCCACTCGGCTAGACCCAAACCCACTCGGGTAGACCCAAACCCACTCGGCTAGACCCAAACCCACTCGGGTAGACCCAAATCCACTCGGCTAGACCCAAACCCACTCGCCTAGACCGAAACCCACACGGCTAGACCCAAACCCACTCGGCTAGACCCAAACCCACTCGGCTAGACCCAAACCCACTCAGCTAGACCCAAACCCTCACGGCTAGACCCAAACCCACTCCGCTAGACCCAAATCCACTCCGCTACACCCAAACCCACTCGGCTAGACCCAAACCCACTCGGCTGGACCCAAACCCACTCGGCTAGACCCAAATCCACTCGGGTAGACCCAAACCCACTCGGATAGACCCAAACCCATTCGGCTAGACCCAAACACACTCCGCTAGACCCAAACCCACTCTGCTTGACCCAAACCCACACGGCTAGACCGAAACCCACTAGGCTAGACCAAACCCACTCGGCTAGACCTAAACCCACTCGGCTAGACCCAAACCCACTCCGCTAGACCCAAACCCACTCCGCTAGACCAAAACCCACTCCGCTAGACACAAACCCACTCGGCTAGACCCAAACCCACTCGGCTGGACCCAAACCCACTCGGCTAAACCAAAACCCACTTGGCTAGACCCAAACCCACTCGGCTAGACCCAAACCTACTCGGCAAGACCCAATCCCACTCGGCTCGACCCAAACCGACTCAACTAGACGATTACCCACTCGGCTAGACCCAAACCCACGCGGCCAGACCCAAACCCACTCGGCTAGACCCAAACCTACTCGGCTAGACCCAAACCCACTCGGCTAGGCCCAAACCCACTCCGCTAGACCCAAACCCACTCCGCTAGACCCAAACCCACTCGGCTAGTCCCAAACCCACTCGGCTAGACCCAAACCCACTCAGCTAGACCCAAACCCACTCGGCTAGACCCAAACCCACTCGGCTAGACCCAAACTCACTCGGCTAGACACAAACCCACTCGGCTAGAACGAAACCCACACGGCTAGACCCAAACCCACTCGGCTAGACCCAAACCCACTCGGCTAGACCCAGACCCAATCAGCTAGACCCAAACCCACTCGGCTAGACCCAAACCCACTCCGCTAGAACCAAATCCACTCCGCTACACCCAAACCCACTCTGCTAGACCCAAACCCACTCGGCTAGACCCAAACCCACTCGGCTACACCCAAACCCACTCCGCTAGGCCCAAACCCACTCGGCTAGACCCAAACCCACTCGGCTAGACCCAAACCCACTCGGCTAGACCCAAACCCACTCGGCTAGACCCAAACCCACTTGGGTAGACCCAAACCCACTCGGCTAGACCCAAACCCACTCGGCTAAACCCAAATCCGCTCGGCTAGACCCAAACCCACTCGGCTAGACCGAAACCCACTCGGCTAGACCCAAACCCACTCGGCTAAACCCAAACCCACTCGGCTAGACCCAAACCCACTCGGCTAGACACAAACCCACTCGGCTAGAGCCAAACCCACTCCGCTAGACCCAAATCCACTCCGCTACACCCAAACCCACTCGGCTAGACCCAAACCCACTCGGCTAGACCCAAACCCACTCCGCTAGACCCAAATCTAATCCGCTACACCCAAACCCACTCGGATAGACCCAAACCCATTTGGATAGACCCAAACACACTCCGCTAGACCCAAACCCACTCCTCTAGACGCAATGCCACTCCGCTAGACCCAAACCCACTCTGCTAGACCCAAACCCACACGGCTAGACCGAAACCCACTAGGCAACACCAAACCCGCTCGGCTAGACCTAAACCCACTCGGCTAGACCCAAACCCACTCCGCTAGACCCAAACCCACTCCTCTAGACCCAAACCCACTCCGCTAGACACTAACCCACTCGGCTAGACCCAAACCCACTCGGCTGGACCCAAACCCACTCGGATAGACCAAAACCCACTCGGCTAGACCCAAACCCACTCAGCTAGACCCAAACCTACTCGGCAAGACCCAAACCCACTCGGCTCGACCTAAACCGACTCGACTAGATGATTACCCACTCGGCTAGACCCAAACCCACGCGGCTAGACCCAAACCCACTCGGCTCGACAAAAACCCACTCGGCTAGACCCAAACCCACTCGGCTAGACCCAAACCCACTCGGCTAGACCCAAACCCACTCGGGTAGACCCAAACCCACTCGGCTAGACCCAAACCGACTCGGGTAGACCCAAATCCACTCGGCTAGACCCAAACCCACTCGGCTAGACCGAAACCCACTCGGCTAGACCCAAACCCACTCGGCTAGACCCAAACCCACTCGGCTAGACCCAAACCCACTCAGCTAGACCCAAACCCACTCGGCTAGACCCAAACCCACTCAGCTAGACCCAAACCCACTCGGCTAGACCCAAACCCACTCCGCAAGACCCAAATCCACTCCGCTACACCCAAACCCACTCGGCTAGACCCAAACCCACTCGGCTGGACCCAAACCCACTCCGCTAGACCCAAATCCACTCCGCTACACCCAAACCCACTCGGATAGACCCAAACCCATTCGGCTAGACCCAAACACACTCCGCTAGACCCAAACCCATTCTGCTAGACCCAAACCCACTCGGATAGACCAAAACCCACTCGGCTAGACCCAAACCCACTCGGTTAGACCCAATCCTACTCGGCAAGACCCAAACCCACTTGGCTCGACCCAAACCGACTCGACTAGACGATTACCCACTCGGCTAGACCCAAACCCACGCGGCTAGACAAAAACCCACTCGGCTCGACCCAAACCCACTCGGCTACACCCAAACCCACTCCGCTGGGCCCAAACCCACTCGGCTAGACTCAAACCCACTCGGCTAGACCCAAACCCACTCGGCTAGACCCAAACCCACTCGGCTAGACCCAAACCCACTCGGCTAGACCCAAACCCACTCGGCTAGGCCCAAACCCACTCCGCTAGACCCAAACCCACTCCGCTAGACCCAAACCCACTCGGCTAGTCCCAAACCCACTCGGCTAGACCCAAACCCACTCAGCTAGACCCAAACCCACTCGTCTAGACAGAAACACACTCGGCTAAACCCAAACCCATTCCGCTAGACCCAAACCCACTCGGCTAGACCCAAACCCACTCCGCTAGACCCAAACCCACTCGGCTAGACCCAAACCCACTCGGCTACAGCCAAACCCACACGGCTAGACCCAAAGCCACTCCGCTAGACCCAAACCCACTCGGCTAGACTCAAACCCACTCGGCTAGACCCAAACCCACTTGGCTAGACCCAAACCCACTCGGCTTGACACAAACCCACTCCGCTAGACCCAAACCTACTCGGCTAGACCCAAACCCACTCGGCTAGACCCAAACCCACTCGGCTAGACCCAAACCCACTTGGGTAGACCCAAACCCACTCGGCTAGACCCAAACCCACTCGGCTAAACCCAAATCCGCTCGGCTAGACCCAAACCCACTCGGCTAGACCGAAACCCACTCGGCTAGACCCAAACCCACTCGGCTAAACCCAAACCCACTCGGCTAGACCCAAACCCACTCGGCTAGACACAAACCCACTCGGCTAGAGCCAAACCCACTCCGCTAGACCCAAATCCACTCCGCTACACCCAAACCCACTCGGCTAGACCCAAACCCACTCGGCTAGACCCAAACCCACTCCGCTAGACCCAAATCTAATCCGCTACACCCAAACCCACTCGGATAGACCCAAACCCATTTGGATAGACCCAAACACACTCCGCTAGACCCAAACCCACTCCTCTAGACGCAATGCCACTCCGCTAGACCCAAACCCACTCTGCTAGACCCAAACCCACACGGCTAGACCGAAACCCACTAGGCAACACCAAACCCGCTCGGCTAGACCTAAACCCACTCGGCTAGACCCAAACCCACTCCGCTAGACCCAAACCCACTCCTCTAGACCCAAACCCACTCCGCTAGACACTAACCCACTCGGCTAGACCCAAACCCACTCGGCTGGACCCAAACCCACTCGGATAGACCAAAACCCACTCGGCTAGACCCAAACCCACTCAGCTAGACCCAAACCTACTCGGCAAGACCCAAACCCACTCGGCTCGACCTAAACCGACTCGACTAGATGATTACCCACTCGGCTAGACCCAAACCCACGCGGCTAGACCCAAACCCACTCGGCTCGACAAAAACCCACTCGGCTAGACCCAAACCCACTCGGCTAGACCCAAACCCACTCGGCTAGACCCAAACCCACTCGGCTAGACCCAAACCCACTCCGCTAGACCCAAACCCACTCGGCTAGACCCAAACCCACTCCGCTAGACCCAAACCCACTCCGCTAGACCCAAACCCACTCGGCTAGACCCAAACCCACTCCGCTAGACCCAAACCCACTCGGCTAGACCCAAACCCACTCCGCTAGACCCAAACCCACTCGGCTAGACTCAAACCCACTCGGCTAGACCCAAACACTCTCGGCTAGACCCAAACCCACTCGGCTCGACCGAAACCGACTCGACAAGACGATTACCCACTCGGCTAGACCCAAACCCACTCCGCTAGACCCAAACCCACTCGGCCACACCCAAACCCACTCCACTAGGCCCAAACCCACTCGGCTAGACCCAAACCCACTCGGCTAGACCCAAACCCACTCGGCTAGACCCAAACCCACTCGGCTAGACCCAAACCCACTCGGGTAGACCCAAACCCACTCGGCTAGACCCAAACCCACTCGGGTAGACCCAAATCCACTCGGCTAGACCCAAACCCACTCGCCTAGACCGAAACCCACACGGCTAGACCCAAACCCACTCGGCTAGACCCAAACCCACTCGGCTAGACCCAAACCCACTCAGCTAGACCCAAACCCTCACGGCTAGACCCAAACCCACTCCGCTAGACCCAAATCCACTCCGCTACACCCAAACCCACTCGGCTAGACCCAAACCCACTCGGCTGGACCCAAACCCACTCGGCTAGACCCAAATCCACTCGGGTAGACCCAAACCCACTCGGATAGACCCAAACCCATTCGGCTAGACCCAAACACACTCCGCTAGACCCAAACCCACTCTGCTTGACCCAAACCCACACGGCTAGACCGAAACCCACTAGGCTAGACCAAACCCACTCGGCTAGACCTAAACCCACTCGGCTAGACCCAAACCCACTCCGCTAGACCCAAACCCACTCCGCTAGACCAAAACCCACTCCGCTAGACACAAACCCACTCGGCTAGACCCAAACCCACTCGGCTGGACCCAAACCCACTCGGCTAAACCAAAACCCACTTGGCTAGACCCAAACCCACTCGGCTAGACCCAAACCTACTCGGCAAGACCCAATCCCACTCGGCTCGACCCAAACCGACTCAACTAGACGATTACCCACTCGGCTAGACCCAAACCCACGCGGCCAGACCCAAACCCACTCGGCTAGACCCAAACCTACTCGGCTAGACCCAAACCCACTCGGCTAGGCCCAAACCCACTCCGCTAGACCCAAACCCACTCCGCTAGACCCAAACCCACTCGGCTAGTCCCAAACCCACTCGGCTAGACCCAAACCCACTCAGCTAGACCCAAACCCACTCGGCTAGACCCAAACCCACTCGGCTAGACCCAAACTCACTCGGCTAGACACAAACCCACTCGGCTAGAACGAAACCCACACGGCTAGACCCAAACCCACTCGGCTAGACCCAAACCCACTCGGCTAGACCCAGACCCAATCAGCTAGACCCAAACCCACTCGGCTAGACCCAAACCCACTCCGCTAGAACCAAATCCACTCCGCTACACCCAAACCCACTCTGCTAGACCCAAACCCACTCGGCTAGACCCAAACCCACTCGGCTACACCCAAACCCACTCCGCTAGGCCCAAACCCACTCGGCTAGACCCAAACCCACTCGGCTAGACCCAAACCCACTCGGCTAGACCCAAACCCACTCGGCTAGACCCAAACCCACTTGGGTAGACCCAAACCCACTCGGCTAGACCCAAACCCACTCGGCTAAACCCAAATCCGCTCGGCTAGACCCAAACCCACTCGGCTAGACCGAAACCCACTCGGCTAGACCCAAACCCACTCGGCTAAACCCAAACCCACTCGGCTAGACCCAAACCCACTCGGCTAGACACAAACCCACTCGGCTAGAGCCAAACCCACTCCGCTAGACCCAAATCCACTCCGCTACACCCAAACCCACTCGGCTAGACCCAAACCCACTCGGCTAGACCCAAACCCACTCCGCTAGACCCAAATCTAATCCGCTACACCCAAACCCACTCGGATAGACCCAAACCCATTTGGATAGACCCAAACACACTCCGCTAGACCCAAACCCACTCCTCTAGACGCAATGCCACTCCGCTAGACCCAAACCCACTCTGCTAGACCCAAACCCACACGGCTAGACCGAAACCCACTAGGCAACACCAAACCCGCTCGGCTAGACCTAAACCCACTCGGCTAGACCCAAACCCACTCCGCTAGACCCAAACCCACTCCTCTAGACCCAAACCCACTCCGCTAGACACTAACCCACTCGGCTAGACCCAAACCCACTCGGCTGGACCCAAACCCACTCGGATAGACCAAAACCCACTCGGCTAGACCCAAACCCACTCAGCTAGACCCAAACCTACTCGGCAAGACCCAAACCCACTCGGCTCGACCTAAACCGACTCGACTAGATGATTACCCACTCGGCTAGACCCAAACCCACGCGGCTAGACCCAAACCCACTCGGCTCGACAAAAACCCACTCGGCTAGACCCAAACCCACTCGGCTAGACCCAAACCCACTCGGCTAGACCCAAACCCACTCGGGTAGACCCAAACCCACTCGGCTAGACCCAAACCGACTCGGGTAGACCCAAATCCACTCGGCTAGACCCAAACCCACTCGGCTAGACCGAAACCCACTCGGCTAGACCCAA
The DNA here is from genome assembly GCA_963514005.1 of Raja brachyura. Next base: position 1,248,155 of record OY740819.1, on the reverse strand, counting down.
ACCCACTCGGCTAGACCCAAACCCACTCGGCTAGACCCAAACCCACTCAGCTAGACCCAAACCCACTCGGCTAGACCCAAACCCACTCAGCTAGACCCAAACCCACTCGGCTAGACCCAAACCCACTCCGCAAGACCCAAATCCACTCCGCTACACCCAAACCCACTCGGCTAGACCCAAACCCACTCGGCTGGACCCAAACCCACTCCGCTAGACCCAAATCCACTCCGCTACACCCAAACCCACTCGGATAGACCCAAACCCATTCGGCTAGACCCAAACACACTCCGCTAGACCCAAACCCATTCTGCTAGACCCAAACCCACTCGGATAGACCAAAACCCACTCGGCTAGACCCAAACCCACTCGGTTAGACCCAATCCTACTCGGCAAGACCCAAACCCACTTGGCTCGACCCAAACCGACTCGACTAGACGATTACCCACTCGGCTAGACCCAAACCCACGCGGCTAGACAAAAACCCACTCGGCTCGACCCAAACCCACTCGGCTACACCCAAACCCACTCCGCTGGGCCCAAACCCACTCGGCTAGACTCAAACCCACTCGGCTAGACCCAAACCCACTCGGCTAGACCCAAACCCACTCGGCTAGACCCAAACCCACTCGGCTAGACCCAAACCCACTCGGCTAGGCCCAAACCCACTCCGCTAGACCCAAACCCACTCCGCTAGACCCAAACCCACTCGGCTAGTCCCAAACCCACTCGGCTAGACCCAAACCCACTCAGCTAGACCCAAACCCACTCGTCTAGACAGAAACACACTCGGCTAAACCCAAACCCATTCCGCTAGACCCAAACCCACTCGGCTAGACCCAAACCCACTCCGCTAGACCCAAACCCACTCGGCTAGACCCAAACCCACTCGGCTACAGCCAAACCCACACGGCTAGACCCAAAGCCACTCCGCTAGACCCAAACCCACTCGGCTAGACTCAAACCCACTCGGCTAGACCCAAACCCACTTGGCTAGACCCAAACCCACTCGGCTTGACACAAACCCACTCCGCTAGACCCAAACCTACTCGGCTAGACCCAAACCCACTCGGCTAGACCCAAACCCACTCGGCTAGACCCAAACCCACTTGGGTAGACCCAAACCCACTCGGCTAGACCCAAACCCACTCGGCTAAACCCAAATCCGCTCGGCTAGACCCAAACCCACTCGGCTAGACCGAAACCCACTCGGCTAGACCCAAACCCACTCGGCTAAACCCAAACCCACTCGGCTAGACCCAAACCCACTCGGCTAGACACAAACCCACTCGGCTAGAGCCAAACCCACTCCGCTAGACCCAAATCCACTCCGCTACACCCAAACCCACTCGGCTAGACCCAAACCCACTCGGCTAGACCCAAACCCACTCCGCTAGACCCAAATCTAATCCGCTACACCCAAACCCACTCGGATAGACCCAAACCCATTTGGATAGACCCAAACACACTCCGCTAGACCCAAACCCACTCCTCTAGACGCAATGCCACTCCGCTAGACCCAAACCCACTCTGCTAGACCCAAACCCACACGGCTAGACCGAAACCCACTAGGCAACACCAAACCCGCTCGGCTAGACCTAAACCCACTCGGCTAGACCCAAACCCACTCCGCTAGACCCAAACCCACTCCTCTAGACCCAAACCCACTCCGCTAGACACTAACCCACTCGGCTAGACCCAAACCCACTCGGCTGGACCCAAACCCACTCGGATAGACCAAAACCCACTCGGCTAGACCCAAACCCACTCAGCTAGACCCAAACCTACTCGGCAAGACCCAAACCCACTCGGCTCGACCTAAACCGACTCGACTAGATGATTACCCACTCGGCTAGACCCAAACCCACGCGGCTAGACCCAAACCCACTCGGCTCGACAAAAACCCACTCGGCTAGACCCAAACCCACTCGGCTAGACCCAAACCCACTCGGCTAGACCCAAACCCACTCGGGTAGACCCAAACCCACTCGGCTAGACCCAAACCGACTCGGGTAGACCCAAATCCACTCGGCTAGACCCAAACCCACTCGGCTAGACCGAAACCCACTCGGCTAGACCCAAACCCACTCGGCTAGACCCAAACCCACTCGGCTAGACCCAAACCCACTCAGCTAGACCCAAACCCACTCGGCTAGACCCAAACCCACTCAGCTAGACCCAAACCCACTCGGCTAGACCCAAACCCACTCCGCAAGACCCAAATCCACTCCGCTACACCCAAACCCACTCGGCTAGACCCAAACCCACTCGGCTGGACCCAAACCCACTCCGCTAGACCCAAATCCACTCCGCTACACCCAAACCCACTCGGATAGACCCAAACCCATTCGGCTAGACCCAAACACACTCCGCTAGACCCAAACCCATTCTGCTAGACCCAAACCCACTCGGATAGACCAAAACCCACTCGGCTAGACCCAAACCCACTCGGTTAGACCCAATCCTACTCGGCAAGACCCAAACCCACTTGGCTCGACCCAAACCGACTCGACTAGACGATTACCCACTCGGCTAGACCCAAACCCACGCGGCTAGACAAAAACCCACTCGGCTCGACCCAAACCCACTCGGCTACACCCAAACCCACTCCGCTGGGCCCAAACCCACTCGGCTAGACTCAAACCCACTCGGCTAGACCCAAACCCACTCGGCTAGACCCAAACCCACTCGGCTAGACCCAAACCCACTCGGCTAGACCCAAACCCACTCGGCTAGGCCCAAACCCACTCCGCTAGACCCAAACCCACTCCGCTAGACCCAAACCCACTCGGCTAGTCCCAAACCCACTCGGCTAGACCCAAACCCACTCAGCTAGACCCAAACCCACTCGGCTAGACCCAAACCCACTCGGCTAGACCCAAACTCACTCGGCTAGACCCAAACCCACTCGGCTAGACCCAAACCCACTCAGATAGACCCAAACCCACTCGGCTAGACCCAAACCCACTCCGCTAGACCCAAATCCACTCCGCTACACCCAAACCCACGCGGCTAGACCCAAGTCCACTCGGCTAGACCCAAACCCACTCGGCTAGAACGAAACCCACACGGCTAGACCCAAACCCACTCGGCTAGACCCAAACCCACTCGGCTAGACCCAAACCCAATCAGCTGGACCCAAACCCACTCGGCTAGACCCAAACCCACTCCGCTAGAACCAAATCCACTCCGCTACACCCAAACCCACTCGGCTAGACCCAAACCCACTCGGCTAGACCCAAACCCACTCGGCTACACCCAAACCCACTCCGCTAGGCCCAATCCCACTCGGCTAGACCCAAACCCACTCGGCTAGACCCAAACCCACTCGGCTAGACCCAAACCCACTCGGCCAGACCCAAACCCACTCGGGTAGACCCAAACCCACTCGGCTAGACGCAAACCCACTCGGGTAGACCCAAATCCACTCGGCTAGACCCAAACCCACTCGGCTAGACCCAAACCCACTCCGCTAGACGCAATGCCACTCCGCTAGACCCAAACCCACTCTGCTAGACCCAAACCCACTCGGGTAGACCCAAACCCACTCGGCTAGACGCAAACCCACTCGGTAGACCTAAAACCCACTCGGCTAGGCCCAAACCCACTCCGCTAGACCCAAACCCACTCCGCTAGACCCAAACCCACTCGGCTAGTCCCAAACCCACTCGGCTAGACCCAAACCCACTCAGCTAGACCCAAACCCACTCGGCTAGACCCAAACCCACTCGGCTAGACCCAAACCCACTCGGATAGACACAAACCCACTCGGCTAGACCCAAACCCACTCCGCTAGACCCAAATCCACTCCGCTACACCCAAACCCACTCGGCTAGACCCAAACCCACTCAGCTAGACCCAAACCCACTCGGCTAGACCCAAACCTACTCCGCTGGACCCAAATCCACTCCGCTACACCCAAACCCACTCGGCTAGACCCAAACCCACTCGGCTAGACCCAAACCTACTCGGCTAGACCCAAATCCACTCCGCTACACCCAAACCCACTCGGATAGACCCAAACCCATTCGGCTAGACCCAAACACACTCCTCTAGACCCAAACCCACTCGGCTAGACCCAAACCCACTCGGCTAGACCCAAACCCACTCGGCTAGACCCAAACCCACTTGGGTAGACCCAAACCCACTCGGCTAGACCCAAACCCACTCGGCTAAACCCAAATCCGCTCGGCTAGACCCAAACCCACTCGGCTAGACTGAAACCCACTCGGCTAGACCCAAACCCACTCGGCTAAACCCAAACCCACTCGGCTAGACCCAAACCCACTCGGCTAGACACAAACCCACTCGGCTAGACCCAAACCCACTCCGCTAGACCCAAATCCACTCCGCTACACCCAAACCCACTCGGCTAGACCCAAACCCACTCGGCTAGACCCAAACCCACTCCGCTAGACCCAAATCTAATCCGCTACACCCAAACCCACTCGGATAGACCCAAACCCATTTGGCTAGACCCAAACACACTCCGCTAGACCCAAACCCACTCCTCTAGACGCAATGCCACTCCGCTAGACCCAAACCCACTCTGCTAGACCCAAACCCACACGGCTAGACCGAAACCCACTAGGCAACACCAAACCCGCTCGGCTAGACCTAAACCCACTCGGCTAGACCCAAACCCACTCCGCTAGACCCAAACCCACTCCTCTAGACCCAAACCCACTCCGCTAGACACAAACCCACTCGGGTAGACCCAAACCCACTCGGCTGGACCCAAACCCACTCGGATAGACCAAAACCCACTCGGGTAGACCCAAACCCACTCAGCTAGACCCAAACCTACTCGGCAAGACCCAAACCCACTCGGCTCGACCTAAACCGACTCGACTAGACGATTACCCACTCGGCTAGACCCAAACCCACGCGGCTAGACCCAAACCCACTCGGCTCGACAAAAACCCACTCGGCTAGACCCAAACCCACTCGGCTACACCCAAACAAACTCCGCTAGGCCCAAACCCACTCGGCTAGACCCAAACCCACTCGGCTAGACCCAAACCCACTCGGCTAGACCCAAACCCACTCGGCTAGACCCAAACCCACTCGGGTAGACCCAAACCCACTCGGCTAGACCCAAACCGACTCGGGTAGACCCAAATCCACTCGGCTAGACCCAAACCCACTCGGCTAGACCCAAACCCACTCGGCTAGACCCAAACCCACTCGGCTAGACCCAAACCCACTCGGCTAGACCCAAACCCACTCAGCTAGACCCAAACCCACTCGGCTAGACCCAAACCCACTCCGCAAGACCCAAATCCACTCCGCTACACCCAAACCCACTCGGCTAGACCCAAACCCACTCGGCTAGACCCAAACCCACTCCGCTAGACCCAAATCCACTCCGCTACACCCAAACCCACTCGGATAGACCCAAACCCATTCGGCTAGACCCAAACACACTCCGCTAGACCCAAACCCATTCTGCTAGACCCAAACCCACTCGGATAGACCAAAACCCACTCGGCTAGACCCAAACCCACTCGGCTAGACCCAATCCTACTCGGCAAGACCCAAACCCACTCGGCTCGACCCAAACAGACTCGACTAGACGATTACCCACTCGGCTAGACCCAAACCCACGCGGCTAGACAAAAACCCACTCGGCTCGACCCAAACCCACTCGGCTACACCCAAACCCACTCCGCTGGGCCCAAACCCACTCGGCTAGACTCAAATCCACTCGGCTAGACCCAAACCCACTCGGCTAGACCCAAACCCACTCGGCTAGACCCAAACCCACTCGGCTAGACCCAAACCCACTCGGCTAGGCCCAAACCCACTCCGCTAGACCCAAACCCACTCCGCTAGACCCAAACCCACTCGGCTAGTCCCAAACCCACTCGGCTAGACCCAAACCCACTCAGCTAGACCCAAACCCACTCGGCTAGACCCAAACCCACTCGGCTAGACCCAAACTCACTCGGCTAGACCCAAACCCACTCGGCTAGACCCAAACCCACTCAGATAGACCCAAACCCACTCGGCTAGACCCAAACCCACTCCGCTAGACCCAAATCCACTCCGCTACACCCAAACCCACGCGGCTAGACCCAAGTCCACTCGGCTAGACCCAAACCCACTCGGCTAGAACGAAACCCACACGGCTAGACCCAAACCCACTCGGCTAGACCCAAACCCACTCGGCTAGACCCAAACCCAATCAGCTAGACCCAAACCCACTCGGCTAGACCCAAACCCACTCCGCTAGAACCAAATCCACTCCGCTACACCCAAACCTACTCGGCTAGACCCAAACCCACTCGGCTAGACCCAAACCCACTCGGCTACACCCAAACCCACTCCGCTAGGCCCAATCCCACTCGGCTAGACCCAAACCCACTCGGCTAGACCCAAACCCACTCGGCTAGACCCAAACCCACTCGGCCAGACCCAAACCCACTCGGGTAGACCCAAACCCACTCGGCTAGACGCAAACCCACTCGGGTAGACCCAAATCCACTCGGCTAGACCCAAACCCACTCGGCTAGACCCAAACCCACTCCGCTAGACGCAATGCCACTCCGCTAGACCCAAACCCACTCTGCTAGACCCAAACCCACTCGGGTAGACCCAAACCCACTCGGCTAGACGCAAACCCACTCGGGTAGACCCAAACCCACTCGGCTAGGCCCAAACCCACTCCGCTCGACCCAAACCCACTCCGCTAGACCCAAACCCACTCGGCTAGTCCCAAACCCACTCGGCTAGACCCAAACCCACTCAGCTAGACCCAAACCCACTCGGCTAGACCCAAACCCACTCGGCTAGACCCAAACCCACTCGGATAGACACAAACCCACTCGGCTAGACCCAAACCCACTCCGCTAGACCCAAATCCACTCCGCTACACCCAAACCCACTCGGCTAGACCCAAACCCACTCGACTAGACGATTACCCACTCGGCTAGACCCAAACACACGCGGCTAGACACAAACCCACTCGGCTCGACCCAAACCCACTTGGCTAGAACCAAACCCACTCCGCTAGACCCAAACCCACTCCGCGAGACCCAAACCCACTCCGCTAGACACAAACCCACTCGGCTAGACCCAAACCCACTCGGCTGGACCCAAACCCACTCGGATAGACCAAAACCCACTCGGCTAGACCCAAACCCACTCGGCTAGACCCAAACCCACTCGGCAAGACCCAAACCCACTCGGCAAGACCCAAACCGACTCGACTAGACGATTACCCACTCGGCTAGACCCAAACCCACGCGGCTAGACCCAAAACCACTCGGCTCGACCCAAACCTACTTGGCTAGACCCAAACCCACTCGGCTACACCCAAACCCACTCCGCTAGGCCCAAACCCACTCGGCTAGACTCAAACCCACTCGGCTAGACCCAAACCCACTCGGCTCGACCCAAACCCACTCGGCTAGACCCAAACCCACTCGGCTAGACCCAAACCCACTCGGCTAGGCCCAAACCCACTCCGCTAGACCCAAACCCACTCCGCTAGACCCAAACCCACTCGGCTAGTCCCAAACCCACTCGGCTAGACCCAAACCCACTCAGCTAGACCCAAACCCACTCGGCTAGACCCAAACCCACTCGGCTAGACCCAAACTCACTCGGCTAGACCCAAACCCACTCAGCTAGACCCAAACCCACTCGGATAGACCCAAACCCACTCGGCTAGACCCAAACCCACTCCGCTAGACCCAAATCCACTCCGCTACACCCAAACCCACTCGGCTAGACCCAAACGCACTCCGCTAGACCCAAATACACTCAGCTACACCCAAACCCACTCAGGTAGACCCAAACCCACTCAGCTAGACCCAAACCCACTCGGGTAGACCCAAACCCACTCAGGTAGACCCAAACCCACTCAGCTAGACCCAAACCCACTCGGGTAGACCCAAATCCACTCGGCTAGACCCAAACCCACTCGGCTAGACGGAAACCCACTCGGCTAGACCCAAACCCACTCGGCTAGACCCAAACCCACTCGGCTAGACCCAAACCCACTCAGCTAGACCCAAACCCACTCGGCTAGACCCAAACCCACTCCGCTAGACCCAAATCCACTCCGCTACACCCAAACCCACTCGGCTAGACCCAAACCCACTCGGCTAGACCCAAACCCACTCGGCTAGAACCAAATCCACTCCGCTACACCCAAACCCACTCGGATAGACCCAAACCCATTCGGCTAGACCCAAACACACTCCGCTAGACCCAAACCCACTCCGCTAGACGCAAACCCACTCCGCTAGACCCAAACCCACTCTGCTAGACCCAAACCCACACGGCTAGACTGAAACCCACTAGGCTAGACCAAACCCACTCGGCTAGACCTAAACCCACTCGGCTAGACCCAAACCCACTCCGCTAGACCCAAACCCACTCCGCTAGACACAAACCCACTCGGCTAGACCCAAACCCACTCGGCTGGACCCAAACCCACTCGGATAGACCAAAACCCACTCGGCTAGACCCAAACCCACTCGGCTAGACCCAAACCTACTCGGAAGACCCAAACCCACTCGGCTCGACCCAAACCGACTCGACTAGACGATTACCCACTCGGCTAGACCCAAACACACGCGGCTAGACACAAACCCACTCGGCTCGACCCAAACCCACTTGGCTAGAACCAAACCCACTCCGCTAGACCCAAACCCACTCCGCGAGACCCAAACCCACTCCGCTAGACACAAACCCACTCGGCTAGACCCAAACCCACTCGGCTGGACCCAAACCCACTCGGATAGACCAAAACCCACTCGGCTAGACCCAAACCCACTCGGCTAGACCCAAACCCACTCGGCAAGACCCAAACCCACTCGGCAAGACCCAAACCGACTCGACTAGACGATTACCCACTCGGCTAGACCCAAACCCAAGCGGCTAGACGCAAAACCACTCGGCTCGACCCAAACCTACTTGGCTAGACCCAAACCCACTCGGCTACACCCAAACCCACTCCGCTAGGCCCAAACCCACTCGGCTAGACTCAAACCCACTCGGCTAGACCCAAACCCACTCGGCTCGACCCAAACCCAATCGGCTAGACCCAAACCCACTCGGCTAGACCCAAACCCACTCGGCTAGGCCCAAACCCACTCCGCTAGACCCAAACCCACTCCGCTAGACCCAAACCCACTCGGCTAGTACCAAACCCACTCGGCTAGACCCAAACCCACTCAGCTAGACCCAAACCCACTCGGCTAGACCCAAACCCACTCGGCTAGACCCAAACTCACTCGGCTAGACCCAAACCCACTCAGCTAGACCCAAACCCACTCGGATAGACCCAAACCCACTCGGCTAGACCCAAACCCACTCCGCTAGACCCAAATCCACTCCGCTACACCCAAACCCACTCGGCTAGACCCAAACGCACTCCGCTAGACCCAAATACACTCCGCTACACCCAAACCCACTCAGGTAGACCCAAACCCACTCAGCTAGACCCAAACCCACTCGGGTAGACCCAAACCCACTCAGGTAGACCCAAACCCACTCAGCTAGACCCAAACCCACTCGGGTAGACCCAAATCCACCCGGCTAGACCCAAAGCCACTCGGCTAGACGGAAACCCACTCGGCTAGACCCAAACCCACTCGGCTAGACCCAAACCCACTCGGCTAGACCCAAACCCACTCAGCTAGACCCAAACCCACTCGGCTAGACCCAAACCCACTCCGCTAGACCCAAATCCACTCCGCTACACCCAAACCCACTCGGCTAGACCCAAACCCACTCGGCTAGACCCAAACCCACTCGGCTAGACCCAAATCCACTCCGCTACACCCAAACCCACTCGGATAGACCCAAACCCATTCGGCTAGACCCAAACACACTCCGCTAGACCCAAACCCACTCCGCTAGACGCAAACCCACTCCGCTAGACCCAAACCCACTCTGCTAGACCCAAACCCACACGGCTAGACTGAAACCCACTAGGCTAGACCAAACCCACTCGGCTGGACCCAAACCCACTCGGATAGACCAAAACCCACTCGGCTAGACCCAAACCCACTCGGCTAGACCCAAACCTACTCGGAAGACCCAAACCCACTCGGCTCGACCCAAACCGACTCGACTAGACGATTACCCACTCGGCTAGACCCAAACACACGCGGCTAGACACAAACCCACTCGGCTCGACCCAAACCCACTTGGCTAGAACCAAACCCAATCGGCTACACCCAAACCCACTCCGCTAGGCCCAAACCCACTCGGCTAGACTCAAACCCACTCGACTAGACCCAAACCCACTCGGCAAGACCCAAACCCACTCGGCTAGACCCAAACCCACTCGGTTAGACCCAAACCCACTCGGCTAGGCCCAAACCCACTCCGCTAGACCCAAACCCACTCCGCTAGACCCAAACCCACTCGGCTAGTCCCAAACCCACTCGGCTGGACCCAAACCCACTCAGCTAGACCGAAACCCACTCGGCTAGACCCAAACCCACTCGGCTAGACCCAAACTCACTCGGCTAGACCCAAACCCACTCGGCTAGACCCAAACCCACTCGGATAGAACCAAACCCACTCGGCTAGACCCAAACCCACTCGGCTCGACCCAAACCCACTCGGCTGGACCCAAACCCACTCGGATAGACCAAAACCCACTCGGCTAGACCCAAACCCACTCGGCTAGACCCAAACCCACTCGGCAAGACCCAAACCCACTCGGCAAGACCCAAACCGACTCGACTAGACGATTACCCACTCGGCTAGACCCAAACCCAAGCGGCTAGACGCAAAACCACTCGGCTCGACCCAAACCTACTTGGCTAGACCCAAACCCACTCGGCTACACCCAAACCCACTCCGCTAGGCCCAAACCCACTCGGCTAGACTCAAACCCACTCGGCTAGACCCAAACCCACTCGGCTCGACCCAAACCCAATCGGCTAGACCCAAACCCACTCGGCTAGACCCAAACCCACTCGGCTAGGCCCAAACCCACTCCGCTAGACCCAAACCCACTCCGCTAGACCCAAACCCACTCGGCTAGTACCAAACCCACTCGGCTAGACCCAAACCCACTCAGCTAGACCCAAACCCACTCGGCTAGACCCAAACCCACTCGGCTAGACCCAAACTCACTCGGCTAGACCCAAACCCACTCAGCTAGACCCAAACCCACTCGGATAGACCCAAACCCACTCGGCTAGACCCAAACCCACTCCGCTAGACCCAAATCCACTCCGCTACACCCAAACCCACTCGGCTAGACCCAAACGCACTCCGCTAGACCCAAATACACTCCGCTACACCCAAACCCACTCAGGTAGACCCAAACCCACTCAGCTAGACCCAAACCCACTCGGGTAGACCCAAACCCACTCAGGTAGACCCAAACCCACTCAGCTAGACCCAAACCCACTCGGGTAGACCCAAATCCACCCGGCTAGACCCAAAGCCACTCGGCTAGACGGAAACCCACTCGGCTAGACCCAAACCCACTCGGCTAGACCCAAACCCACTCGGCTAGACCCAAACCCACTCAGCTAGACCCAAACCCACTCGGCTAGACCCAAACCCACTCCGCTAGACCCAAATCCACTCCGCTACACCCAAACCCACTCGGCTAGACCCAAACCCACTCGGCTAGACCCAAACCCACTCGGCTAGACCCAAATCCACTCCGCTACACCCAAACCCACTCGGATAGACCCAAACCCATTCGGCTAGACCCAAACACACTCCGCTAGACCCAAACCCACTCCGCTAGACGCAAACCCACTCCGCTAGACCCAAACCCACTCTGCTAGACCCAAACCCACACGGCTAGACTGAAACCCACTAGGCTAGACCAAACCCACTCGGCTGGACCCAAACCCACTCGGATAGACCAAAACCCACTCGGCTAGACCCAAACCCACTCGGCTAGACCCAAACCTACTCGGAAGACCCAAACCCACTCGGCTCGACCCAAACCGACTCGACTAGACGATTACCCACTCGGCTAGACCCAAACACACGCGGCTAGACACAAACCCACTCGGCTCGACCCAAACCCACTTGGCTAGAACCAAACCCAATCGGCTACACCCAAACCCACTCCGCTAGGCCCAAACCCACTCGGCTAGACTCAAACCCACTCGACTAGACCCAAACCCACTCGGCAAGACCCAAACCCACTCGGCTAGACCCAAACCCACTCGGTTAGACCCAAACCCACTCGGCTAGGCCCAAACCCACTCCGCTAGACCCAAACCCACTCCGCTAGACCCAAACCCACTCGGCTAGTCCCAAACCCACTCGGCTGGACCCAAACCCACTCAGCTAGACCGAAACCCACTCGGCTAGACCCAAACCCACTCGGCTAGACCCAAACTCACTCGGCTAGACCCAAACCCACTCGGCTAGACCCAAACCCACTCGGATAGAACCAAACCCACTCGGCTAGACCCAAACCCACTCCGCTAGACCCAAATCCACTCCGCTACACCCAAACCCACTCGGCTAGACCCAAGTCCACTCGGCTAGACCCAAACCCACTCGGCTAGAATGAAACCCACTCGGCTAGACCCAAACCCACTCGGCTAGACCCAAACCCACTCGGCTAGGCCCAAACCCACTCAGCTAGACCCAAACCCACTCGGCTAGACCCAAACCCACTCCGCTAGACCCAAATCCACTCCGCTACACCCAAACCCACTCGGCTAGACCCAAACCCACTCGGCTAGACCCAAACCCACTCGGCTAGACCCAAATCCACTCCGCTACACCCAAACCCACTCGGATAGACCCAAACCCATTCGGTTAGACCGAAACACACTCCTCTAGACCCAAACCCACTCCGCTAGACGCAAACCCACTCCGCTAGGCCCAAACCCACTCCGCTAGACCCAAACCCACACGGCTAGACCGAAACCCACTAGGCTAGACCCAAACGCACTGGGCTAGACCCAAACCCACTCGGTTAGACCCAAACCCACTCGGCTGGACCCAAACCCACTCGGATAGACCGAAACCCACTAGGCTAGACCCAAACGCACTTGGCTAGACCCAAACCCACTCGGCTAGACCCAAACCCACTCGGCTAGACCAAAACCCACTCGGCTAGACCCAAACCCACTCCGCTAGACCCAAACCCACTCGGCCAGACCGAAACCCACTGGGCTAGACCCAAACCCACTGGGCTAGACCCAAACCCACTCGGCTAGACCCAAACCCACTCGGGTAGACCCAAATCCACTCGGCTAGACCCAAACCCACTCGGCTAGACCGAAACCCACTCGGCTAGACCCAAACCCACTCGGCTAGATCCAAACCCACTCAGCTAGACCCAAACCCACCCAGCTAGAGCCAAACCCACTCGGCTAGTCCCAAACCCACGTGGCTAGACCCAAACCCACTCGGCTAGACCCAAACCCACTCCGCTAGACCCAAACCCACTCGGCTAGACCCAAACCCACTCGGCTAGACCCAAACCCACTCGGCTAGACCCAAACCCACTCGGCTAGACCCAAACCCACTCGGCTAGACCCAAACCTACTCGGCTAGATCCAAACCCACTCCGCTAGACCCAAGCCCACTCGGCTAGACCCAAACCCAGTCGGCTAGACCCAAACCCACTCGGCTAGACCCAAACCCATTCGGCTAGACCCAAACCCACTCGGCTAGACCCAAACCCACTCGGGTAGACCCAAATCCACTCGGCTAGACCCAAACCCACTTGGCTAGACCGAAACCCACTCGGCTAGACCCAAACCCACTCGGCTAGACCGAAACCCACTCCGCTAGACGCACACCCACTCAGCTAGACCCAAACCCACTCCGCTAGTCCCAAACCCACACGGCTAGACCGAAACCCACTAGGCTAGACCCAAACGCACTCGGCTAGACCCAAACCCACTAGGCTGGACACAAACCCACTCGGCTGGACCCAAACCCACTCGGATAGACCCAAACCCACTCGGCTAGACCTAAACCCACTCGGCTAGACCCAAACCCACTCCGCTAGAGCCAAACCCACTCCGCTAGACCCAAACCAACTCCATTAGACACAAACCCACTCGGCTAGACCCAAACCCACTCGGCTGCACCCAAACCCACTCGGATAGACCAAAACCCACTCGGCAAGACCCAAACCCACTCGGCTAGACCCAAACCTACTCGGCAAGACCCAAACCCACTCGGCTCGACCCAAACCGACTCGACTAGACGATTACCCACTCGGCTAGACCCAAACCCACGCGGCTAGACCCAAACCCACACGGCTCGACCCAAACCCACTCGGCTAGACCCAAACCCACTCCGCTAGACCCAAACCCACACGGCTAGACCGAAACCCACTAGGCTAGACCCAAACGCACTGGGCTAGACCCAAACCCACTCGGATAGACCGAAACCGACTCGGCTAGACCCAAACCCACTCGGATAGACCCAAACCCACTCGGCTAGACCCAAACCCACTCCGCTAGACCCAAACCCACTCGGCTAGACCCAAACCCACTCGGCTAGATCCAAACCCACTCCGCTAGACCCAAACCCACTCGGCTAGACCCAAACCCAGTCGGCTAGACCCAAACCCACTCGGCTAGACCCAAACCCATTCGGCTAGACCCAAACCCACTCGGCTAGACCCAAACCCACTCGGGTAGACCCAAATCCACTCGGCTAGACCCAAACCCACTTGGCTAGACCGAAACCCACTCGGCTAGACCCAAACCCACTCGGCTAGACCGAAACCCACTCCGCTAGACGCACACCCACTCAGCTAGACCCAAACCCACTCCGCTAGTCCCAAACCCACACGGCTAGACCGAAACCCACTAGGCTAGACCCAAACGCACTCGGCTAGACCCAAACCCACTCGGCTGGACACAAACCCTCTCGGCTGGACCCAAACCCACTCGGATAGACCCAAACCCACTCGGCTAGACCTAAACCCACTCGGCTAGACCCAAACCCACTCCGCTAGACCCAAACCCACACGGCTAGACCGAAACCCACTAGGCTAGACCCAAACGCACTGGGCTAGACCCAAACCCACTCGGTTAGACCCAAACCCACTCGGCTGGACCCAAACCCACTCGGATAGACCGAAACCCACTCGGCTAGACCCAAACCCACTCGGCTAGACCAAAACCCACTCGGCTAGACCCAAACCCACTCCGCTAGACCCAAACCCACTCGGCCAGACCGAAACCCACTGGGCTAGACCCAAACCCACTCGGCTAGACCCAAACCCACTCGGCTAGACCCAAACCCACTCGGGTAGACCCAAATCCACTCGGCTAGACCCAAACCCACTCGGCTAGACCGAAACCCACTCGGCTAGACCCAAACCCACTCGGCTAGATCCAAACCCACTCAGCTAGACCCAAACCCACCCAGCTAGAGCCAAACCCACTCGGCTAGTCCCAAACCCACGTGGCTAGACCCAAACCCACTCGGCTAGACCCAAACCCACTCCGCTAGACCCAAACCCACTCGGCTAGACCCAAACCCACTCGGCTAGACCCAAACCCACTCGGCTAGACCCAAACCCACTCCGCTAGACCCAAACCCACTCGGCTAGACCCAAACCCACTTGGCTAGATCCAAACCCACTCCGCTAGACCCAAACCCACTCGGCTAGACCCAAACCCAGTCGGCTAGACCCAAACCCACTCGGCTAGACCCAAACCCATTCGGCTAGACCCAAACCCACTCGGCTAGACCCAAACCCACTCGGGCAGACCCAAATCCACTCGGCTAGACCCAAACCCACTTGGCTAGACCGAAACCCACTTGGCTAGACCCAAACCCACTCGGCTAGACCGAAACCCACTCCGCTAGACGCACACCCACTCAGCTAGACCCAAACCCACTCCGCTAGTCCCAAACCCACACGGCTAGACCGAAACCCACTAGGCTAGACCCAAACGCACTCGGCTAGACCCAAACCCACTCGGCTGGACACAAACCCACTCGGCTGGACCCAAACCCACTCGGATAGACCCAAACCCACTCGGCTAGACCTAAACCCACTCGGCTAGACCCAAACCCACTCCGCTAGACCCAAACCCACTCCGCTAGACCCAAACCAACTCCATTAGACACAAACCCACTCGGCTAGACCCAAACCCACTCGGCTGCACCCAAACCCACTCGGATAGACCAAAACCCACTCGGCTAGACCCAAACCCACTCGGCTAGACCCAAACCTATTCGGCAAGACCCAAACCCACTCGGCTCGACCCAAACCGACTCGACTAGACGATTACCCACTCGGCTAGACCCAAACCCACGCGGCTAGACCCAAACCCACTCGGCTCGACCCAAACCCACTCGGCTAGACCCAAACCCACTCCGCTAGACCCAAACCCACACGGCTAGACCGAAACCCACTAGGCTAGACCCAAACGCACTGGGCTAGACTCAAACCCACTCGGTTAGACCCAAACCCACTCGGCTGGACCCAAACCCACTCGGATAGACCGAAACCCACTAGGCTAGACCCAAACGCACTTGGCTAGACCCAAACCCACTCGGCTAGACCCAAACCCACTCGGCTAGACCAAAACCCACTCGGCTAGACCCAAACCCACTCCGCTAGACCCAAACCCACTCGGCTAGACCGAAACCCACTGGGCTAGACCCAAACCCACTCGGCTAGACCCAAACCCACTCGGCTAGACCCAAACCCACTCGGGTAGACCCAAATCCACTCGGCTAGACCCAAACCCACTTGGCTAGACCGAAACCCACTCGGCTAGACCCAAACCCACTCGGCTAGACCGAAACCCACTCCGCTAGACGCACACCCACTCAGCTAGACCCAAACCCACTCCGCTAGTCCCAAACCCACACGGCTAGACCGAAACCCACTAGGCTAGAACCAAACGCACTCGGCTAGACCCAAACCCACTCGGCTGGACACAAACCCACTCGGCTGGACCCAAACCCACTCGGATAGACCCAAACCCACTCGGCTAGACCTAAACCCACTCGGCTAGACCCAAACCCACTCCGCTAGACCCAAACCCACCCCGCTAGACCCAAACCAACTCCATTAGACACAAACCCACTCGGCTAGACCCAAACCCACTCGGCTGCACCCAAACCCACTCGGATAGACCAAAACCCACTCGGCTAGACCCAAACCCACTCGGCTAGACCCAAACCTACTCGGCAAGACCCAAACCCACTCGGCTCGACCCAAACCGACTCGACTAGACGATTACCCACTCGGCTAGACCCAAACCCACGCGGCTAGACCCAAACCCACTCGGCTCGACCCAAACCCACTCGGCTAGACCCAAACCCACTCCGCTAGACCCAAACCCACACGGCTAGACCGAAACCCACTAGGCTAGACCCAAACGCACTGGGCTAGACCCAAACCCACTCGGTTAGACCCAAACCCACTCGCCTGGACCCAAACCCACTCGGATAGACCGAAACCCACTAGGCTAGACCCAAACGCACTTGGCTAGACCCAAACCCACTCGGCTAGACCCAAACCCACTCGGCTAGACCAAAACCCACTCGGCTAGACCCAAACCCACTCCGCTAGACCCAAACCCACTCGGCTAGACCCAAACCCACTGGGCTAGACCCAAACCCACTCGGCTAGACCCAAACCCACTCGGCTAGACCCAAACCCACTCGGGTAGACCCAAATCCACTCGGCTAGACCCAAACCCACTCGGCTAGACCGAAACCCACTCGGCTAGACCCAAACCCACTCGGCTAGATCCAAACCCACTCAGCTAGACCCAAACCCACCCAGCTAGAGCCAAACCCACTCGGCTAGTCCCAAACCCACGTGGCTAGACCCAAACCCACTCGGCTAGACCCAAACCCACTCCGCTAGACCCAAACCCACTCGGCTAGACCCAAACCCACTCGGCTAGACCCAAACCCACTCGGCTAGACCCAAACCCACTCCGCTAGACCCAAACCCACTCGGCTAGACCCAAACCCACTCGGCTAGATCCAAACCCACTCCGCTAGACCCAAACCCACTCGGCTAGACCCAAACCCAGTCGGCTAGACCCAAACCCACTCGGCTAGACCCAAACCCATTCGGCTAGACCCAAACCCACTCGGCTAGACCCAAACCCACTCGGGTAGACCCAAATCCACTCGGCTAGACCCAAACCCACTTGGCTAGACCGAAACCCACTCGGCTAGACCCAAACCCACTCGGCTAGACCGAAACACACTCCGCTAGACGCACACCCACTCAGCAAGACCCAAACCCACTCCGCTAGTCCCAAACCCACACGGCTAGACCGAAACCCACTAGGCTAGACCCAAACGCACTCGGCTAGACCCAAACCCACTCGGCTAGACCTAAACCCACTCGGCTAGACCCAAACCCACTCGGCTCGACCCAAACCCACTCGGCTAGACCCAAACCCACTCGGATAGACCCAAACCCACTCGGCTAGACCCAAACCCACTCGGCTAGACCCAAACCCACTCGGCTAGACCCAAACCCACTCGGCTAGACCCAAACCCACTTGGCTAGACCCAAACCCACTCCGCTAGACCCAAACCCACTCGCCTGGACCCAAACCCACTCGCCTAGACCCAAACCCACTCGGCTAGACCCAAACCCACTCGGCTAGACCCAAACCCACTCGGCTAGACCCAAACCCACTCGGCTAGACCCAAACCCACACAGCTAGACCCAAACCCTCTCGGCTAGACACAAACCCACTCCGCTAGACCCAAACCCACTCCGCTACACCCAAACCCACTCGGCTAGACCCAAACCCACTCGGCTGGACCCAAACCCACTCCGCTAGACCCAAATCCACTCCGCTACACCCAAACCCACTCGGATAGACCCAAACCCATTTGGCTAGACCCAAACACACTCCGCTAGACCCAAACCCACTCCGCTAGACGCAAACCCACTCCGCTAGACGCAAACCCACTCCACTAGACCGAAACCCACTCCGCTAGACCCAAACCCACACGGCTAGACCGAAACCCACTAGGCTAGACCCAAACGCACTCGGCTAGACCCAATCCCACTCGGCTAGACCCAAACCCACTCGGCTGGACCCAAACCCACTCGGATAGACCCAAACCCACTCGGCTAGACCCAAACCCACTCGGCTAGACCCAAACCCACTCGGCTAGACCCAAACCCACTCGGCTAGACCCAAACCCACCTGGGTAGACCCAAATCCACTCGGCTAGGCCCAAACTCACTCGGCTAGACCGAAACCCACTCGGCTAGACCCAAACCCACTCGGCTAGACCCAAACCCACTCGGCTAGACCCAAACCCACTCAGCTAGACCCAAACCCACTCGGCTAGACCCAAACCCACTCCGCTAGACCCAAATCCACTCCGCTACACCCAAACCCACTCGGCTAGAACAAACCCACTCGGCTAGACCCAAACCCACTCCACTAGACCCAAATCCACTCCGCTACACCCAAACCCACTCGGATAGACCCAAACCCATTCGGCTAGACCCAAACACTCTCCGCTAGACCCAAACCCACTCCGCTAGACGCAAACCCACTCCGCTAGACCCAAACCCACTCCGCTAGACCCAAACCGACACGGCTAGACCGAAACCCACTAGGCTAGATCCAAAAGCACTCGGCTAGACCCAAACCCACTCGGCTAGACCCAAACCCACTCGGCTAGACCCAACCCCACTCGGCTAGACCCAAACCCACTCGGCTAGACCCAAACCCACTCGGCTAGACCCAAACCCACTCGGCTAGACCCAAACCCACTCGGCTAGACCCAAACCCACTCGGATAGACCCAAACCCACTCGGCTAGACCCAAACCCACTCGGCTAGACCCAAACCCACTCGGCTAGACCCAAACCCACTCGGCTAGACCCAGACCCACTCGGCTAGACCCAAACCCACTCGGCTAGACGCAAACCCACTCCGCTAGACCCAAATCCACCCTGCTAGACCTAAACCCACTCGGCTAGACCCAAACCCACTCGGCCAGACCCAAACCCACTCGGCTAGACTCAAACCCACTCGGGTAGACCCAAATCCACTCGGCTAGACCCAAACCCACTTGGCTAGAACGAAACCCACTCGGCTAGACCCAAACCCACGCGGCTAGACCCAAACCCACTCGGCTAGACCCAAACCCACTCGGCTAGACCCAAACCCACTCGGCTCGACCCAAACCCACTCCGCTAGACCCAAATCCACTCCGCTACACCCAAACCCACTCGGATAGACCCAAACCCATTCGGTTAGACCCAAACACACTCTTCTAGACCCAAACCCACTCCGCTAGACGCAAACCCACTCCGCTAGACCCAAACCCTCTCCGCTAGACCCAAACCCACACGGCGAGACCGAAACCCACTAGGCTAGACCCAAACGCACTTGGCTAGATGCAAACCCACTCGGCTAGACCCAAACCCACTCGGCTGGACCCAAACCCACTCGGATAGACCGAAACCCACTAGGCTAGACCCAAACGCACTCGGCTAGACCCAAACCCACTCGGCTAGACCCAAACCCACTCGGCTAGACCCAAACCCACTCGGCAAGAACCAAACCCTCTCCGCTGGACCCAAACCCACTCGGCTAGACCCAAACCCACTGGGCTAGCCACAAACCCACTCGGCTAGACCCAAACCCACTCGGCTAGACCCAAACCCACTCGGGTAGTCCCAAATCCACTCGGCTAGACCCAAACCCACTCGGCTAGACCGAAACCCACTCGGATAGACCCAAACCCACTCGGCTAGATCCAAACCCACTCAGCTAGACCCAAACCCACTCACCTAGAGCCAAACCCACTCGGCTAGTCCCAAACCCACTCGGCTAGACCCAAACCCACTCGGCTAGACCCAAACCCACTCGGCTAGACCCAAACCCACTCGGCCAGACCCAATCCCACTTGGCGAGACCCAAACCCACTCGGCTAGACCCAAACCCACTCCGCTAGACCCAAACCCACTCGGCTAGACCCAAACCCACTCAGCTAGACCCAAACCCACTCGGCTAGACCCAAACCCACTCCGCTAGACCCAAATCCACTCCGCTACACCCAAACCCACTCGGCTAGAACAAACCCACTCGGCTAGACCCAAACCCACTCCACTAGACCCAAATCCACTCCGCTACACCCAAACCCACTCGGATAGACCCAAACCCATTCGGCTAGACCCAAACACTTTCCGCTAGACCCAAACCCACTCCGCTAGACGCAAACCCACTCCGCTAGACCCAAACCCACTCCGCTAGACCCAAATCCACCCTGCTAGACCTAAACCCACTCGGCTAGACCCAAACCCACTCGGCCAGACCCAAACCCACTCGGCTAGACTCAAACCCACTCGAGTAGACCCAAATCCACTCGGCTAGACCCAAACCCACTTGGCTAGAACGAAACCCACTCGGCTAGACCCAAACCCACTCGGCTAGACCCAAACCCACTCGGCTAGACACAAACCCACTCGGCTAGACCCAAACCCTCTCGGCTCGACCCAAACCCACTCCGCTAGACCCAAATCCACTCCGCTACACCCAAACCCACTCGGATAGACCCAAACCCATTCGGCTAGACCCAAACACACTTGGCTAGACGCAAACCCACTCGGCTAGACCCAAACCCACTCGGCTGGACCCAAACCCACTCGGATAGACCGAAACCCACTAGGCTAGACCCAAACGCACTCGGCTAGACCCAAACCCACTCGGCTAGACCCAAACCCACTCGGCTAGACCCAAACCCACTCGGCAAGAACCAAACCCTCTCCGCTAGACCCAAACCCACTCGGCTAGACCCAAACCCACTGGGCTAGCCACAAACCCACTCGGCTAGACCCAAACCCACTCGGCTAGACCCAAACCCACTCGGGTAGTCCCAAATCCACTCGGCTAGACCCAAACCCACTCGGCTAGACCGAAACCCACTCGGATAGACCCAAACCCACTCGGCTAGATCCAAACCCACTCAGCTAGACCCAAACCCACTCACCTAGAGCCAAACCCACTCGGCTAGTCCCAAACCCACTCGGCTAGACCCAAACCCACTCGGCTAGACCCAAACCCACTCGGCTAGACCCAAACCCACTCGGCTAGACCCAATCCGACTTGGCTAGACCCAAACCCACTCGGCTAGACCCAAACCCACTCCGCTAGACCCAAACCCACTCGGCTAGACCCAAACCCACTCAGCTAGACCCAAACCCACTCGGCTAGACCCAAACCCACTCCGCTAGACCCAAATCCACTCCGCTACACCCAAACCCACTCGGCTAGAACAAACCCACTCGGCTAGACCCAAACCCACTCCACTAGACCCAAATCCACTCCGCTACACCCAAACCCACTCGGATAGACCCAAACCCACTCCGCTAGACCCAAACCCACTCCGCTAGACCCAAACCGACACGGCTAGACCGAAACCCACTAGGCTAGACCCAAAAGCACTCGGCTAGACCCAAACCCACTCGGCTAGACCCAAACCCACTCGGCTAGACCCAACCCCACTCGGCTAGACCCAAACCCACTCGGCTAGACCCAAACCCACTCGGCTAGACCCAAACCCAGTCGGCTAGACCCAAACCCACTCGGCTAGACCCAAACCCACTCGGATAGACCCAAACCCACTCGGCTAGACCCAAACCCACTCCGCTAGACGCAACCCCACTCCGCTAGACCCAAACCCACTCCGCTAGACCCAAATCCACCCTGCTAGACCCAAACCCACTCGGCTAGACCCAAACCCACTCGGCCAGACCCAAATCCACTCGGCTAGACCCAAACCCACTTGGCTAGAACGAAACCCACTCGGCTAGACCCAAACCCACTCGGCTAGACCCAAACCCACTCGGCTAGACCCAAACCCACTCGGCTAGACCCAAACCCACTCGGCTCGACCCAAACCCACTCCGCTAGACCCAAATCCACTCCGCTACACCCAAACCCACTCGGATAGACCCAAACCCATTCGGCTAGACCCAAACACACTCTTCTAGACCCAAACCCACTCCGCTAGACGCAAACCCACTCCGCTAGACCCAAACCCTCTCCGCTAGACCCAAACCCACACGGCGAGACCGAAACCCACTAGGCTAGACCCAAACGCACTTGGCTAGACGCAAACCCACTCGGCTAGACCCAAACCCACTCGGCTGGACCCAAACCCACTCGGATAGACCGAAACCCACTAGGCTAGACCCAAACGCACTCGGCTAGACCCAAACCCACTCGGCTAGACCCAAACCCACTCGGCTAGACCCAAACCCACTCGGCAAGAACCATACCCTCTCCGCTAGACCCAAACCCACTCGGCTAGACCCAAACCCACTGGGCTAGCCACAAACCCACTCGGCTAGACCCAAACCCACTCGGCTAGACCCAAACCCACTCGGGTAGTCCCAAATCCACTCGGCTAGACCCAAACCCACTCGGCTAGACCGAAACCCACTCGGCTAGACCGAAACCCACTCGGATAGACCCAAACCCACTCGGCTAGATCCAAACCCACTCAGCTAGACCCAAACCCACTCACCTAGAGCCAAACCCACTCGGCTAGTCCCAAACCCACTCGGCTAGACCCAAACCCACTCGGCTAGACCCAAACCCACTCGGCTAGACCCAAACCCACTCGGCTAGACCCAATCCGACTTGGCTAGACCCAAACCCATTCGGCTAGACCCAAACCCACTCCGCTAGACCCAAACCCACTCGGCTAGACCCAAACCCACTCAGCTAGACCCAAACCCACTCGGCTAGACCCAAACCCACTCCGCTAGACCCAAATCCACTCCGCTACACCCAAACCCACTCGGCTAGAACAAACCCACTCGGCTAGACCCAAACCCACTCCACTAGACCCAAATCCACTCCGCTACACCCAAACCCACTCGGATAGACCCAAACCCACTCCGCTAGACCCAAACCCACTCCGCCAGACCCAAACCGACACGGCTAGACCGAAACCCACTAGGCTAGACCCAAAAGCACTCGGCTAGACCCAAACCCACTCGGCTAGACCCAAACCCACTCGGCTAGACCCAACCCCACTCGGCTAGACCCAAACCCACTCGGCTAGACCCAAACCCACTCGGCTAGACCCAAACCCACTCGGCTAGACCCAAACCCACTCGGCTAGACCCAAACCCACTCGGATAGACCCAAACCCACTCGGCTAGACCCAAACCCACTCGGCTACACCCAAACCCACTCGGCTAGACCCAAACCCACTCGGCTAGACCCAAACCCACTCGGCTAGACCCAAACCCACTCGGCTAGACCCAAACCCACTCCGCTAGACCCAAACCCACCCTGCTAGACCTATACCCACTCGGCTAGACCCAAACCCACTCGGCCAGACCCAAACCCACTCGGCTAGACTCAAACCCACTCGGGTAGACCCAAATCCACTCGGCTAGACCCAAACCCACTTGGCTAGAATGAAACCCACTCGGCTAGACCCAAACCCACTCGGCTATACCCAAACCCACTCGGCTAGACCCAAACCCACTCGGCTAGACCCAAACCCACTCGGCTCGAACCAAACCCACTCCGCTAGACCCAAATCCACTCCGCTACACCCAAACCCACTCGGATAGACCCAAACCCATTCGGCTAGACCCAAACACACTCCTCTAGACCCAAACCCACTCCGCTAGACGCAAACCCACTCCGCTAGACCCAAACCCTCTCCGCTAGACCCAAACCCACACGGCGAGACCGAAACCCACTAGGCTAGACCCAAACGCACTTGGCTAGACGCAAACCCACTCGGCTAGACCCAAACCCACTCGGCTGGACCCAAACCCACTCGGATAGACCGAAACCCACTAGGCTAGACGCAAACGCACTCGGCTAGACCCAAACCCACTCGGCTAGACCCAAACCCACTCGGCTAGACCCAAACCCACTCGGCAAGAACCAAACCCACTCCGCTTTTCCGGTGGCGCCATCATGAGGTGAAGACGCCCTCCCAGCCAGCTCCATAAGAAGGTTGAAGAAAACGGGGTAAAAAACGCTGAAAAAGATTTATCTGTCATCTGAAATCTCAGTACTGATTAATACGGAATTGCTGAGTGACGTTTTCAGCCCTGCGACAGCATGCAGAGAACCCCAGAAGAAAAACTGAAAACCCGGCTACCGACCACTCGGGATCCGGCAGGCCGTTCTGAAGCCTCGATCTCGGGTAGAACCCGATCCCAGGAAGACATTGCAGGGAAAAAACCTTCTGGAGCTGAAGAAATTAAAACGAAACTGGAGATGGAAGGATTGAAAACTCTTATTGAAAAAGAGATGGGAGGCATTAAAACCGAACTATTGAATTTAAAGAAAGATATGAAAAAGTTGAATATTAAGGAGGAAGTCGAAAAGATTAATGAAGATGTGAAATACTTGAAAACTGAAATAAAAGACTTGAAGACTGAAATCACTGAATCTGCTCAAGCATTGAAAAGAGAGATAACGGATAAGTTAAAAGAGCAGAACAAACAGATGAAAATTAAAATCGAAACCCTGGTGAAAGACAAACTGTCTGAGGTTGAAGAAGCATTGAATTTACATTCGACAGATATAAGCATTATTAAAGACTTAGCTGAATCATCGGCTCGGAATTCAGACAGAGACATAAAACGCTTATCTGAACTTCTGGGCAAGATAACAGAAAAATGCACGGAGTTGGAAGGCTACCAAAGAAGGTCGAACCTGAGAATTGTGGGCATTCCGGAAGGCATGGAGCGGAATAATCCACGAGGATTTACAGCAGATTTACTGCAACAAGTTTTAGCCTTGGATCAGAAACCCTTATTAGCCCGTGCTCACAGAGTAAAAAGGCGTTTTAAAGGACCTGGTGCTCCACCAAGACAAATGATTTTAAAAGTACAGAATGATTATGAACTGGAAGAAATGATGGGTAAGATTGTAAGAAGTAAAAATCTTACTTTTGAAGGAGCACGAATCAGTATTTACCGAGATTACCCTGCTGAAGTTGCCAAGAAACGAAACGCATTCAGGGAGACTAAAAGAATTCTGAGAGAATTGAAGGATGTGAGGTATACTTTGAGATACCCCGCCACTTTGAGGGTGACCTATGACAATCAAGATCATTTCTTCAAGAACCCACAAAATGCACTTGACTTTGCGCAGGGGATTAAGAATCAAGAAGAAGACTGAATAATATTTCACCTTTGAACTATATTAATGAATAACTGTATATTCGCATCTGGTTTAAAGGATTACCGGAATATGGACTGGTTATAGACTGGCTACAATCAAGAAAGATGAAGAAATGAGAGGACCTGTTCCCTACACCAAAGAGTGGACTGGACTTTCTCTTATGGATATTATTAATTAGAATAATAACAATACTAATAGAAATAATTAACATACAATAAAATACTAATATACTAAAACCTAACCGGTAGTACTGTTACTAACTAAAACAATAATAAATACTAATCACTAAGGCTTAGGTATAAGTAACTTTCTTATTACTTCCCACATACATATAATTTACTCATCAATAATTAATACTAATCTACATAAAATTAAAACAAATAGTAATTAGTAAATATATTTCCTAAGATCATACATTTGATTATACCAATAATAGTTAAGATTTCCTTGATTTTTGCATTTAAATATGTTATAGGATTGATGAAACATTTTAGAATTATATATTCCCGTTAAAATACCTTTTGTAAGACAATAACTTTAAGGACTTATGGAGCTGGCGAGTTAACATCATCTACACTGGAAGTCTGTAGATGGCTAGCCATGCTAGTATGGCTTTCACTAACTGCACCTACTATAGCTGTAGTTTTTCCTTACTTTTCACTATTTACTAACCCTTTTTTCTATCTTCTGTTTTTTTACATTATCTCATGTTTTTATTTTTTTACATCACAGTGGACTCGTAATCACAAAAGATATATCCGTGCGATATATTTCAAAATCTTGAAATTCGTCCATCCGGAGTTCGGGGGTAAGGTCGGGTATGTCGAGCTGAGACATGTGAACCATTATAGACCACCTTAAATAAAATGCAGGACTTAAAAAAGAATTTGGGGAATGAGGGAATAATCTTTGGTAGTTGGAATGTTAAAGGTCTTAATGAACCTATTAAAAGGGGTAAAGTATTGGCACATTTGCAAGCACTTAAAATCGACGTGGCGTTCCTTCAAGAGACGCATCTAAAAAAAGATGCCGAGCATAGATTAAAGGCTAAATGGATTGACAAAATATATCATTCCTCTTTTACTCATAAATCTAGAGGCGTAGCAATACTGATACGTAAAGGTACTTTATTCAAGCATACATCAACTATAATTGATAAAGATGGAAGATTTATTATTGTAACGGGTGAATTATATGCCCAAAAAGTAATATTAGCCAATATATATGGCCCAAATTTTGACAGTCCAATTTTTTTAAAGAAAATATTTAATAATATTCCTGCTCATGCACAACATAATTTAATAATTGGAGGAGATTTAAATTGTACTTTAGATCCTTATTTAGATAGATCGTCAGGACAGAGGAAACTTAAATCACACTCCAGTGATTTAATAAATGCATACATTGACACTA
The DNA here is from genome assembly GCA_963514005.1 of Raja brachyura. The sequence goes on along the minus strand of OY740819.1, from coordinate 1,220,647 downwards.
GTAAAGTTAGAGATGTTTGGAGAATGGAACACCCATCAGGACGAGATTATTCATTTTACTCCTCGGTACATAAAACATATTCTAGAATTGACTATTTCCTTGTAGATATAAAGCTTATTCCATACATCTATAACTCTAAATACCACAGTATCATTATTTCAGATCACGCTCCATTAACATTTAATATTAAATTTAATGATAACATGAAAATACGAGGACAATGGAGACTTAATCCACAAATTTTGAAGGATAAGTCAACTAATGAATATATTATAAAGCAGATTAAGACTTTTTTTGAAATAAACGATAAACCAGAAATATCTCCATCCCTACTATGGGAAACTTTTAAAGCTTTTACTCGTGGAATTATGATATCTTCACAAGCATTTCACAACAAAGAAAAGCGGAAGGAACAAAATATTCTGGAAACGGAGATAAAACAATTAGATATAGAAAATGCCCTCAACCCTACAATGATAACACATAATAAAATTACTGCATTAAAATATAAATTAAATAAGATATATGCTGACCAAGTGGTTAAATTATATCAATACACAAAACAAATACAATTTGAATTTGGGGACAAACCACAAAAATTACTGGCTCGCCAATTACGAAAAATACAGGGAGAAAAAATAATACATCGGATTAAATCAGAAAATGGTGAATTCTTAACACAGAATAACGATATTAATGAGAGATTTTTACAATATTATAAAGATTTATATTCTTCCAAAACGACTGAAAATCAGATAGGAATTAATACATTCTTAAATGACTGTAATCTAATAGGATTGGGTGTAGATGATACAAAACTATTAAATGCTGAATTAACAGTTAAAGAAATTGAGGATTCTATTATATCATTAAAAAACGGGAAAACTCCAGGACCAGATGGTATTGGTTCGGAATTTTATAAATCATACACGGATCTGATAACACCTTATTTGAAGACACTTTACGAATATATATATGCGCAACAGAGGTTACCAGAAACACTAAACGAATCCATTATAACACTCATACCAAAAATGGATAAAGACCTAGATGATCCGGGATCATATAGAGCTATTGCTCTCTTAAATACGGATCAAAAGATATTAACTAAAATATTAGCTAAAAGATTAAGTGTAGTGATTAATAAAATAATACACCCGGATCAAACAGGATTTATACCTAAACGATACTCATCATATAACCTGAGATGATTGTTTAATATTATATACTCGAAAAGGAGTTATAATAAAGACTTAGTAATAATATCGTTAGATGCAGAGAAAGCTTTTGACCAAGTTGAATGGCCATATTTATTTGCGGTTATGGAAAAGTTAAATTTGGGAGACAAGTTTATAAAATGGATCAAATTACTATATACAAATCCAACTGCTAAAATCTTAACCAACCAAATGATATCTACCAAATTTAATTTATTTCGAGGATGCAGACAAGGTTGTCCCCTATCACCATTATTATTTGCGTTGGCTATAGAGCCATTAGCCATTCGGGTAAGATTACACCCCGAAATTTTTGGATATGAAACTAACGAAACAAGAAATAAAATTTCTCTATATGCAGATGACGTATTATTATATATTAAAAAAACAGAAATTAGCATACCTAATTTATTGAATTTAATAACTCAATTCGGCTTGTTTTCTGGATACAGAATCAATTGGAATAAAAGTGAACTTATGCCATTAACACAAGATAATTTAACTACATTAAAACAATTTCCTTTTAAGATTGTTAATGAACAGATTAAGTATTTAGGAATTCACGTTACAAAAAAATATGATTCTTTATTTAAATATAATTTTTTACCTATACTAAATAAATTATCTAAGAATATTCTATATTGGAGAACACTACCTATCTCAATGATAGGTAGAATTAATGCGATAAAAATGATTTTTCTCCCACAATTATTATATTTATTTCAAATGATCCCGATATATCTTTCTAAGAATTTTTTTAAAAAGGTTGACTCTATAGTCACTAATTTTATTTGGGACTATAAAAGCCATAGAATAAATAAAAAATATTTATGTAAATCGAAAATTAATGGAGGTTTAACTTTACCTAATTTTATATATTATTACTGGTCAGTTAGTATTAAGAATATGAACTTTTGGTGGGTTGAACTGGATGAAAATCCAAACTGGTTACTTATGGAAAAGGAAGACTGCTTACCGTATGAAATCAGTTCCATATTATTTTCTAAAATTAAAATATTTAAGAAAATTTATCGTGAAAACCCAATAATTAATAGTGAAATTAATATTTGGAGACAGTTAAAAAGAACGTTAAAACTAGAAGATATCCCATTAGTTCTTCCCATTGCTAATAATGTAAGTTTTAAACCATCCCTGGAAAATTTAGGATTCTTACAATGGAAAAATAAAGGGATTAATAAGATCAGTGACCTCTACAGGGACAATCTGTATATTTCATTTAAAGGAATACAGGAAATATATGGACTACACTCTAAACACTACTTCAGATATCTACAAATAACTGACTACATTAAAACAACTGCACATGAATATAAAAAGAGAAAGACGGGAATTCTAGATGAATGCTTGAATAAACACCCAAACACGGAAAAATTAATATCATACATTTATAATATTTTATTAGAAAATGATATACCCAATACGGAAAAGTACAGACAACTATGGGAAAATGAAATAGGTGAAACAATCGAACCCGATATCTGGGATGAAAGTTTACGATATATACATAATTGTTCATTAAATTCTAGACACTCTCTGATACAATTCAAAGTTTTACATAGATTGCATTTTTCAAAATCTAAATTACATAGAATGTTTTCTAATGTATCTCCTATATGTGACAAATGCCAATACCCAGAAGCTAATTTAACACATTCTTTTACAACTTGTATAAAAATTACGAATTTTTGGTTGGAAATATTTAAGGTAATCTCGAATGTTGTAAATAAGAATCTAGTTCCAGACTCAAAATTAATAATATTGGGAATATTAGAAAGGGATCAATTACTCACGACAGCACAAAGAACTTTCATAGATTATAGTTTAATAATTGGTAAAAAATTAATTTTACAATTTTGGAAAGGCCCCATACCCCCTACAATCAAACTGTGGATTTCAGGAATGGCTGAGACTTTACACTTGGAAAGAATAAGACTTGCACTTTTAGGCAAGTTGGACCAATTTAATCTGATTTGGTCTCCATTCCTTGAATATCTTAAGGGACCAATATGACTCGGTTTGTGGACCTGATCGAGACCTGAACGAAGGATTGAACGAAGAATAATACATTATTGATCACGGATATATTATTATATAAATTCTGTTTGTAGAATATACCACTGTTATTTTATTTACTTTTCTCTTTTGGTTACTTTATAACTATTTTTATGTTAACCATTTTTCACACTTTCCTACTTTTCACTAAAAAAACTACAATAAAATGTTTAGAAGTATATATAAGAAAATATGGTAATTATTACCTATCTCTTTAGCAAGAACGTTGTTTTTATATGTACTTATATTTGTACTTACACTTGTACTTATACTTCTAATAAAAAAAAAATTATTCAAGAACCAAACCCACTCCGCTAGACCCAAACCCACTCGGCTAGACCCAAACCCACTGGGCTAGCCACAAACCCACTGGGCTAGCCACAAACCCACTCGGCTAGACCCAAACGCACTCGGGTAGTCCCAAATCCACTCGGCTAGACCCAAACCCACTCGGCTAGACCGAAACCCACTCGGCTAGACCCAAACCCACTCAGCTAGACCCAAACCCAATCGGCTAGACCCAAACCCACTCCGCTAGACCCAAATCCACTCCGCTACACCCAAACCCACTCGGCTAGACCCAAACCCACTCGGCTAGACCCAAACCCACTGCGCTAGACCCAAACGCACTCGGCTAGACCCAAACCCACTCGGTTAGACCCAAACCCACTCCGCTAGACCCAAATCCAAACGGCTAGACCGAAACCCACTCGGCTAGACCCAAACCCACTCGGCTAGATCCAAACCCACTCAGCTAGACCCAAACCCACTCAGCTAGAGCCAAACCCACTCGGCTAGTCCCAAACCCACTCGGCTAGACCCAAACCCACTCGGCTAGACCCAAACCCACTCGGCTAGACCCAAACCCACTCGGCTAGACCCAATCCCACTTGGCTAGACCCAAACCCACTCGGCTGGACCCAAACCCACTCCGCTAGACCCAAACCCACTCGGCTGGACCCAAACCCACTCGGCTAGACCCAAACCCACTCGGCTAGACCCAAACACACTCCGCTAGACCCAAACCCACTCCGCTAGACCCAAACCCACTCGGCTAGACCCAAACCCACTCGGCTAGACCCAAACCCACTCAAGTAGACCCAAATCCACTCGGCTAGACCCAAACCCACTCGGCTAGACCGAAACCCACTCGGCGAGACCCAAACCCACTCGGCTAGACCCAAACCCACTCGGCTAGACCCAAACCCACTCAGCTAGACCCAAACCCAATCGGCTAGACCCAAACCCACTCCGCTAGACCCAAATCCACTCCGCTACACCCAAACCCACTCGGCTAGACCCAAACCCACTCGGCTAGACCCAAACCCACTGCGCTAGACCCAAACGCACTCGGCTAGACCCAAACCCACTCGGTTAGACCCAAACCCACTCCGCTAGACCCAAATCCAAACGGCTAGGCCGAAACCCACTAGGCTAGACCCAAACGCACTCGGCTAGACCCAATCCCACTCGGCTAGCCCCAAACCCACTCGGCTGGACCCAAACCCACTCGGATGGACCGAAACCCACTAGGCTAGACCCAAACGCACTCGGCTAGACCCAAACCCACTCGGCTAGACCCAAACACACTCGGCTAGACCCAAACCCACTCGGCAAGACCCAAACCCACTCCGCTAGACCCAACCCCACTCGGCTAGACCCAAACCCACTCGGCTAGACCCAAACCCACTCGGCTAGACCCAAACCCACTCGGCCAGACCCAAACCCACTCGGCTAGACTCAAACCCACTCGGGTAGACCCAAATCCACTCGGCTAGACCCAAACCCACTTGGCTAGAACGAAACCCACTCGGCTAGACCCAAACCCACTCGGCTAGACCCAAACCCACTCGGCTAGACCCAAACCCACTCGGCTAGACCCAACCCCACTCGGCTCGACCCAAACCCACTCCGCTAGACCCAAATCCACTCCGCTACACCCAAACCCACTCGGATAGACCCAAACCCATTCGGCTAGACCCAAACACACTCCTCTAGACCCAAACCCACTCCGCTAGACGCAAACCCACTCCGCTAGACCCAAACCCTCTCCGCTAGACCCAAACCCACACGGCGAGACCGAAACCCACTAGGCTAGACCCAAACGCACTTGGCTAGACGCAAACCCACTCGGCTAGACCCAAACCCACTCGGCTGGACCCAAACCCACTCGGATAGACCGAAACCCACTAGGCTAGACGCAAACGCACTCGGCTAGACCCAAACCCACTCGGCTAGACCCAAACCCACTCGGCTAGACCCAAACCCACTCAGCAAGAACCAAACCCACTCCGCTAGACCCAAACCCACTCGGCTAGACCCAACCCCACTGGGCTAGCCACAAACCCACTCGGCTAGACCCAAACCCACTCGGCTAGACCCAAACCCACTCGGGTAGTCCCAAATCCACTCGGCTAGACCCAAACCCACTCGGCTAGACCGAAACCCACTCGGCTCGACCCAAACCCACTCGGCTAGATCCAAACCCACTCAGCTAGACCCAAACCCACTCAGCTAGAGCCAAACCCACTCGGCTAGTCCCAAACCCACTCGGCTAGACCCAAACCCACTCGGCTAGACCCAAACCCACTCGGCTAGACCCAAACCCACTCGGCTAGACCCAATCCCACTTGGCTAGACCCAAACCCACTCGGCTAGACCCAAACCCACTCCGCTAGACCCAAACCCACTCGGCTGGACCCAAACCCACTCGGCTAGACCCAAACCCACTCGGCTAGACCCAAACCCACTCCGCTAGACCCAAACCCACTCCGCTAGACCCAAACGCACTCGGCTAGACCCAAACCCACTCGGTTAGACCCAAACCCACTCCGCTAGACCCAAATCCAAACGGCTAGACCGAAACCCACTCGGCTAGACCCAAACCCACTCGGCTAGATCCAAACCCACTCGGCTAGACCCAAACCCACTCGGCTAGACCCAAACCCACTCGGCTAGACCCAAACCCACTGCGCTAGACCCAAACCCACCCTGCTAGACCTAAACCCACTCGGCTAGACCCAAACCCACTCGGCCAGACCCAAACCCACTCGGCTAGACTCAAACCCACTCGGGTAGACCCAAATCCACTCGGCTAGACCCAAACCCACTTGGCTAGAACGAAACCCACTCGGCTAGACCCAAACCCACTCGGCTAGACCCAAACCCACTCGGCTAGACCCAAACCCACTCGGCTAGACCCAAACCCACTCGGCTCGACCCAAACCCACTCCGCTAGACCCAAATCCACTCCGCTACACCCAAACCCACTCGGATAGACCCAAACCCATTCGGCTAGACCCAAACACACTCCTCTAGACCCAAACCCACTCCGCTAGACGCAAACCCACTCCGCTAGACCCAAACCCTCTCCGCTAGACCCAAACCCACACGGCGAGACCGAAACCCACTAGGCTAGACCCAAACGCACTTGGCTAGACGCAAACCCACTCGGCTAGACCCAAACCCACTCGGCTGGACCCAAACCCACTCGGATAGACCGAAACCCACTAGGCTAGACGCAAACGCACTCGGCTAGACCCAAACCCACTCGGCTAGACCCAAACCCACTCGGCTAGACCCAAACCCACTCGGCAAGAACCAAACCCACTCCGCTAGACCCAAACCCACTCGGCTAGACCCAACCCCACTGGGCTAGCCACAAACCCACTGGGCTAGACCCAAACCCACTCGGCTAGACCCAAACCCACTCGGGTAGTCCCAAATCCACTCGGCTAGACCCAAACCCACTCGGCTAGACCGAAACCCACTCGGCTAGACCCAAACCCACTCGGCTAGATCCAAACCCACTCAGCTAGACCCAAACCTACTCAGCTAGAGCCAAACCCACTCGGCTAGTCCCAAACCCACTCGGCTAGACCCAAACCCACTCGGCCAGACCCAAACACACTCCGCTAGACCCAAACCCACTCCGCTAGACCCAAACCCACTCGGCTAGACCCAAACCCACTCGGCTAGACCCAAACCCACTCAAGTAGACCCAAATCCACTCGGCTAGACCCAAACCCACTCGGCTAGACCGAAACCCACTCGGCGAGACCCAAACCCACTCGGCTAGACCCAAACCCACTCGGCTAGACCCAAACCCACTCAGCTAGACCCAAACCCAATCGGCTAGACCCAAACCCACTCCGCTAGACCCAAATCCACTCCGCTACACCCAAACCCACTCGGCTAGACCCAAACCCACTCGGCTAGACCCAAACCCACTGCGCTAGACCCAAACGCACTCGGCTAGACCCAAACCCACTCGGTTAGACCCAAACCCACTCCGCTAGACCCAAATCCAAACGGCTAGGCCGAAACCCACTAGGCTAGACCCAAACGCACTCGGCTAGACCCAATCCCACTCGGCTAGCCCCAAACCCACTCGGCTGGACCCAAACCCACTCGGATGGACCGAAACCCACTAGGCTAGACCCAAACGCACTCGGCTAGACCCAAACCCACTCGGCTAGACCCAAACACACTCGGCTAGACCCAAACCCACTCGGCAAGACCCAAACCCACTCCGCTAGACCCAACCCCACTCGGCTAGACCCAAACCCACTCGGCTAGACCCAAACCCACTCGGCTAGACCCAAACCCACTCGGCCAGACCCAAACCCACTCGGCTAGACTCAAACCCACTCGGGTAGACCCAAATCCACTCGGCTAGACCCAAACCCACTTGGCTAGAACGAAACCCACTCGGCTAGACCCAAACCCACTCGGCTAGACCCAAACCCACTCGGCTAGACCCAAACCCACTCGGCTAGACCCAACCCCACTCGGCTCGACGCAAACCCACTCCGCTAGACCCAAATCCACTCCGCTACACCCAAACCCACTCGGATAGACCCAAACCCATTCGGCTAGACCCAAACACACTCCTCTAGACCCAAACCCACTCCGCTAGACGCAAACCCACTCCGCTAGACCCAAACCCTCTCCGCTAGACCCAAACCCACACGGCGAGACCGAAACCCACTAGGCTAGACCCAAACGCACTTGGCTAGACGCAAACCCACTCGGCTAGACCCAAACCCACTCGGCTGGACCCAAACCCACTCGGATAGACCGAAACCCACTAGGCTAGACGCAAACGCACTCGGCTAGACCCAAACCCACTCGGCTAGACCCAAACCCACTCGGCTAGACCCAAACCCACTCAGCAAGAACCAAACCCACTCCGCTAGACCCAAACCCACTCGGCTAGACCCAACCCCACTGGGCTAGCCACAAACCCACTCGGCTAGACCCAAACCCACTCGGCTAGACCCAAACCCACTCGGGTAGTCCCAAATCCACTCGGCTAGACCCAAACCCACTCGGCTAGACCGAAACCCACTCGGCTCGACCCAAACCCACTCGGCTAGATCCAAACCCACTCAGCTAGACCCAAACCCACTCAGCTAGAGCCAAACCCACTCGGCTAGTCCCAAACCCACTCGGCTAGACCCAAACCCACTCGGCTAGACCCAAACCCACTCGGCTAGACCCAAACCCACTCGGCTAGACCCAATCCCACTTGGCTAGACCCAAACCCACTCGGCTAGACCCAAACCCACTCCGCTAGACCCAAACCCACTCGGCTGGACCCAAACCCACTCGGCTAGACCCAAACCCACTCGGCTAGACCCAAACCCACTCCGCTAGACCCAAACCCACTCCGCTAGACCCAAACGCACTCGGCTAGACCCAAACCCACTCGGTTAGACCCAAACCCACTCCGCTAGACCCAAATCCAAACGGCTAGACCGAAACCCACTCGGCTAGACCCAAACCCACTCGGCTAGATCCAAACCCACTCGGCTAGACCCAAACCCACTCGGCTAGACCCAAACCCACTCGGCTAGACCCAAACCCACTGCGCTAGACCCAAACCCACCCTGCTAGACCTAAACCCACTCGGCTAGACCCAAACCCACTCGGCCAGACCCAAACCCACTCGGCTAGACTCAAACCCACTCGGGTAGACCCAAATCCACTCGGCTAGACCCAAACCCACTTGGCTAGAACGAAACCCACTCGGCTAGACCCAAACCCACTCGGCTAGACCCAAACCCACTCGGCTAGACCCAAACCCACTCGGCTAGACCCAAACCCACTCGGCTAGACCCAAACCCACTCGGCTAGACCCAAACCCACTGCGCTAGACCCAAACCCACCCTGCTAGACCTAAACCCACTCGGCTAGACCCAAACCCACTCGGCCAGACCCAAACCCACTCGGCTAGACTCAAACCCACTCGGGTAGACCCAAATCCACTCGGCTAGACCCAAACCCACTTGGCTAGAACGAAACCCACTCGGCTAGACCCAAACCCACTCGGCTAGACCCAAACCCACTCGGCTAGACCCAAACCCACTCGGCTAGACCCAAACCCACTCGGCTCGACCCAAACCCACTCCGCTAGACCCAAATCCACTCCGCTACACCCAAACCCACTCGGATAGACCCAAACCCATTCGGCTAGACCCAAACACACTCCTCTAGACCCAAACCCACTCCGCTAGACGCAAACCCACTCCGCTAGACCCAAACCCTCTCCGCTAGACCCAAACCCACACGGCGAGACTGAAACCCACTAGGCTAGACCCAAACGCACTTGGCTAGACGCAAACCCACTCGGCTAGACCCAAACCCACTCGGCTGGACCCAAACCCACTCGGATAGACCGAAACCCACTAGGCTAGACGCAAACGCACTCGGCTAGACCCAAACCCACTCGGCTAGACCCAAACCCACTCGGCTAGACCCAAACCCACTCGGCAAGAACCAAACCCACTCCGCTAGACCCAAACCCACTCGGCTAGACCCAACCCCACTGGGCTAGCCACAAACCCACTGGGCTAGACCCAAACCCACTCGGCTAGACCCAAACCCACTCGGGTAGTCCCAAATCCACTCGGCTAGACCCAAACCCACTCGGCTAGACCGAAACCCACTCGGCTAGACCCAAACCCACTCGGCTAGATCCAAACCCACTCAGCTAGACCCAAACCTACTCAGCTAGAGCCAAACCCACTCGGCTAGACCCAAACCCACTCGGCTAGACCCAAACCCACTCGGCCAGACCCAAACCCACTCGGCTAGACCCAAACCCACTCGGCTAGACCCAATCCCACTTGGCTAGACCCAAACCCACTCGGCTAGACCCAAACCCACTCGGCTAGACCCAAACCCACTCGGATAGACCCAAACCCACTCGGCTAGACCCAAACCCACTCGGCTAGACCCAAACCCACTCGGCTAGACCCAAACCCACTCGGCTAGACCCAAACCCACTCGGCTAGACCCAAACCCACTGCGCTAGACCCAAACCCACCCTGCTAGACCTAAACCCACTCGGCTAGACCCAAACCCACTCGGCCAGACCCAAACCCACTCGGCTAGACTCAAACCCACTCGGGTAGACCCAAATCCACTCGGCTAGACCCAAACCCACTTGGCTAGAACGAAACCCACTCGGCTAGACCCAAACCCACTCGGCTAGACCCAAACCCACTCCGCTAGACCCAAACCCACTCCGCTAGACCCAAACGCACTCGGCTAGACCCAAACCCACTCGGTTAGACCCAAACCCACTCCGCTAGACCCAAAGCCAAACGGCTAGACCGAAACCCACTCGGCTAGACCCAAACCCACTCGGCTAGATCCAAACCCACTCGGCTAGACCCAAACCCACTCGGCTAGACCCAAACCCACTCGGCTAGACCCAAACCCACTGCGCTAGACCCAAACCCACCCTGCTAGACCTAAACCCACTCGGCTAGACCCAAACCCACTCGGCCAGACCCAAACCCACTCGGCTAGACTCAATCCCACTCGGGTAGACCCAAATCCACTCGGCTAGACCCAAACCCACTTGGCTAGAACGAAACCCACTCGGCTAGACCCAAACCCACTCGGCTAGACCCAAACCCACTCGGCTAGACCCAAACCCACTCGGCTAGACCCAAACCCACTCGGCTCGACCCAAACCCACTCCGCTAGACCCAAATCCACTCCGCTACACCCAAACCCACTCGGATAGACCCAAACCCATTCGGCTAGACCCAAACACACTCCTCTAGACCCAAACCCACTCCGCTAGACGCAAACCCACTCCGCTAGACCCAAACCCACACGGCGAGACCGAAACCCACTAGGCTAGACCCAAACGCACTTGGCTAGACGCAAACCCACTCGGCTAGACCCAAACCCACTCGGCTGGACCCAAACCCACTCGGATAGACCGAAACCCACTAGGCTAGACGCAAACGCACTCGGCTAGACCCAAACCCACTCGGCTAGACCCAAACCCACTCGGCTAGACCCAAACCCACTCGGCAAGAACCAAACCCACTCCGCTAGACCCAAACCCACTCGGCTAGACCCAACCCCACTGGGCTAGCCACAAACCCACTCGGCTAGACCCAAACCCACTCCGCTAGACCCAAACCCACTCGGGTAGTCCCAAATCCACTCGGCTAGACCCAAACCCACTCGGCTAGACCGAAACCCACTCGGCTAGACCCAAACCCACTCGGCTAGATCCAAACCCACTCAGCTAGACCCAAACCCACTCGGCTAGACCCAAACCCACTCGGCTAGACCCAAACCCACTCGGCAAGAACCAAACCCACTCCGCTAGACCCAAACCCACTCGGCTAGACCCAACCCCACTGGGCTAGCCACAAACCCACTGGGCTAGACCCAAACCCACTCGGCTAGACCCAAACCCACTCGGGTAGTCCCAAATCCACTCGGCTAGACCCAAACCCACTCGGCTAGACCGAAACCCACTCGGCTAGACCCAAACCCACTCGGCTAGATCCAAACCCACTCAGCTAGACCCAAACCCACTCAGCTAGAGCCAAACCCACTCGGCTAGTCCCAAACCCACTCGGCTAGACCCAAACCCACTCGGCCAAACCCAAACCCACTCGGCTAGACCCAAACCCACTCGGCTAGACCCAATCCCACTTGGCTAGACCCAAACCCACTCGGCTAGACCCAAACCCACTCGGCTAGACCCAAACCCACTCGGATAGACCCAAACCCACTCGGCTAGACCCAAACCCACTCGGCTAGACCCAAACCCACTCGGCTAGACCCAAACCCACTCGGCTAGACCCAAACCCACTCGGCTAGACCCAAACCCACTGCGCTAGACCCAAACCCACCCTGCTAGACCTAAACCCACTCGGCTAGACCCAAACCCACTCGGCCAGACCCAAACCCACTCGGCTAGACTCAAACCCACTCGGGTAGACCCAAATCCACTCGGCTAGACCCAAACCCACTTGGCTAGAACGAAACCCTCTCGGCTAGACCCAAACCCACTCGGCTAGACCCAAACCCACTCCGCTAGACCCAAACCCACTCCGCTAGACCCAAACGCACTCGGCTAGACCCAAACCCACTCGGTTAGACCCAAACCCACTCCGCTAGACCCAAAGCCAAACGGCTAGACCGAAACCCACTCGGCTAGACCCAAACCCACTCGGCTAGATCCAAACCCACTCGGCTAGACCCAAACCCACTCGGCTAGACCCAAACCCACTCGGCTAGACCCAAACCCACTGCGCTAGACCCAAACCCACCCTGCTAGACCTAAACCCACTCGGCTAGACCCAAACCCACTCGGCCAGACCCAAACCCACTCGGCTAGACTCAAACCCACTCGGGTAGACCCAAATCCACTCGGCTAGACCCAAACCCACTTGGCTAGAACGAAACCCACTCGGCTAGACCCAAACCCACTCGGCTAGACCCAAACCCACTCGGCTAGACCCAAACCCACTCGGCTAGACCCAAACCCACTCGGCTCGACCCAAACCCACTCCGCTAGACCCAAATCCACTCCGCTACACCCAAACCCACTCGGATAGACCCAAACCCATTCGGCTAGAACAAACACACTCCTCTAGACCCAAACCCACTCCGCTAGACGCAAACCCACTCCGCTAGACCCAAACCCACACGGCGAGACCGAAACCCACTAGGCTAGACCCAAACGCACTTGGCTAGACGCAAACCCACTCGGCTAGACCCAAACCCACTCGGCTGGACCCAAACCCACTCGGATAGACCGAAACCCACTAGGCTAGATGCAAACGCACTCGGCTAGACCCAAACCCACTCGGCTAGACCCAAACCCACTCGGCTAGACCCAAACCCACTCGGCAAGAACCAAACCCACTCCGCTAGACCCAAACCCACTCGGCTAGACCCAACCCCACTGGGCTAGCCACAAACCCACTCGGCTAGACCCAAACCCACTCGGCTAGACCCAAACCCACTCGGGTAGTCCCAAATCCACTCGGCTAGACCCAAACCCACTCGGCTAGACCGAAACCCACTCGGCTAGACCCAAACCCACTCGGCTAGATCCAAACCCACTCAGCTAGACCCAAACCCACTCAGCTAGAGCCAAACCCACTCGGCTAGTCCCAAACCCACTCGGCTAGACCCAAACCCACTCGGCTAGACCCAAACCCACTCGGCTAGACCCAAACCCACTCGGCTAGACCCAATCCCACTTGGCTAGACCCAAACCCACTCGGCTAGACCCAAACCCACTCCGCTGGACCCAAACCCACTCGGCTGGAACCAAACCCACTCGGCTAGACCCAAACCCACTCGGCTAGACCCAAACCCACTCCGCTAGACCCAAACCCACTCCGCTAGACCCAAACGCACTTGGCTAGACCCAAACCCACTCGGTTAGACCCAAACCCACTCCGCTAGACCCAAATCCAAACGGCTAGACCGAAACCCACTCGGCTAGACCCAAACCCACTCGGCTAGATCCAAACCCACTCAGCCAGACCCAAACCCTATCAGCTAGAGCCAAACCCACTCGGCTAGTCCCAAACCCACTCGGCTAGACCCAAACCCACTCGGCTAGACCCAAACCCACTCGGCTAGACCCAAACCCACTCGGCTAGACCCAATCCCACTTGGCTAGACCCAAACCCACTCGGCTGGACCCAAACCCACTCCGCTAGACCCAAACCCACTCGGCTGGACCCAAACCCACTCGGCGAGACCCAAACCCACTCGGCTGGACCCAAACCCACTCGGCTAGACCCAAACCCACTCCGCTAGACCCAAACCCACTCGGCTAGACCCAAACCCACTCGGCTAGACCCAAACCCACTCAAGTAGACCCAAATCCACTCGGCTAGACCCAAACCCACTCGGCTAGACCGAAACCCACTCGGCTAGACCGAAACCCACTCGGCGAGACCCAAACCCACTCGGCTAGACCCAAACCCACTCGGCTAGACCCAAACCCACTCAGCTAGACCCAAACCCAATCGGCTAGACCCAAACCCACTCCGCTACACCCAAACCCACTCGGCTAGACCCAAACCCACTCGGCTAGACCCAAACCCACTGCGCTAGACCCAAACGCACTCGGCTAGACCCAAACCCACTCGGTTAGACCCAAACCCACTCCGCTAGACCCAAATCCAAACGGCTAGGCCGAAACCCACTAGGCTAGACCCAAACGCACTCGGATCGACCCAAACCCACTCGGCTAGACCCAAACCCACACGGCTGGACCCAAACCCACTCGGATGGACCCAAACCCACTAGGCTAGACCCAAACGCAATCGGCTAGACCCAAACCCACTCGGCTAGACCCAAACACACTCGGCTAGACCCAAACCCACTCGGCAAGACCCAAACCCACTCCGCTAGACCCAAACCCACTCGGCTAGACCCAAACCCACTCGGCTAGCCACAAACCCACTCGGCTAGAACCAAACCCACTCGGCTGGACCCAAACCCACTCGGGTAGACCCAAATCCACTTGGCTAGACCCAAACCCACTCGGCTGGACCGAAACCCACTCGGCTATACCCAAACCCACTCGGCTAGATCCAAACCCACTCAGCTAGACCCAAACCCACTCAGCAAGAGCCAAACCCACTCGGCTTGTCCCAAACCCACTCGGCTAGACCCAAACCCACTCGGCTAGACCCAAACCCACTCCGCTAGACCCAAACCCACTCGGCTAGATCCAAACCCACTCGGCTAGACCCAAACCCACTCGGCTAGACCCAAACCCACTCGGGTAGACCCAAATCCACTCGGCTAGACCCAAACCCACTCGGCTAGACCCAAACCCACTCGGCTAGACCCAAACCCACTCGGCTAGACCCAAACCCACTCGGCTAGACCCAAACCCACTCAGCTAGACCCAAACCCAATCGGCTAGACCCAAACCCACTCCGCTAGACCCAAATCCACTCCGCTACACCCAAACCCACTCGGATAGACCCAAACCCATTCGGCTAGACCCAAACACACTCCTCTAGACCCAAAGCCACTCCGCTAGACGCAAACCCACCCCGCTAGACCCAAACCCACTCCGCTAGACCCAAACCCACTCGGCTGGACCCAAACCCGCTCGGATAGACCGAAAGCCACTAGGCTAGACCCAAACGCTATCGGCTAGACCCAAACCCACTCGGCTAGACCCAAATCCACTCGGCTGGACCCAAACCCACTCAGCTGGACCCAAAGCCACTCGGATAGATCAAAACCCACTCGGCTAGACCCAAACCCACTCGGCTAGACCCAAACCCACTCGGCTAGACCCAAATCCACTCGGCTGGACCCAAACCCACTCGGATAGACCCAAACCCACTTGGCTAGACCCAAACCCACTGGGCTAGACACAAACCCACTCGGCTAGACCCATACCCACTCGGCTAGACCCAAACCCACTCGGGTAGACCCAAATACACTCGGCTAGACACAAACCCACTCGGCTAGACCCAAACCCACTCGGCTAGACCCAAACCCACTCGGCTAGATCCAAACCCACTCAGCTGGACCCAAACCCACTCAGCTAGAGCCAAACCCACTCGGCTAGTCCCAAACCCACTCGGCTAGACCCAAACCCACTCGGCTAGACCCAAACCCACTCGGCTAGACCCAAACCCACTCGGCTAGACGCAAACCCACTCGGCTAGACCCAAACCCACTCGGCTAGACCCAAACCCACTCCGCTAGACCCAAACCCACTCGGCTAGACCCAAACCCACTCGGCTAGACCCAAACCCACTCGGCTAGACCCAAACCCACTCGGGTAGACCCAAATCCACTCGGCTAGACCCAAACCCACTCGGCTAGACCGAAACCCACTCGGCAAGACCCAAACCTACTCGGCTAGACCCAAACCCACTCGGCTAGACCCAAACCCACTCCGCAAGACCCAAATCCACTCCGCTACACCCAAACCCACTCGGCTAGACCCAAACCCACTCGGCTAGACCCAAACCCACTCCGCTAGACCCAAATCCACTCCGCTAGACCCAAATCCACTCCGCTACACCCAAACCCATTCGGATAGACCCAAACCCATTCGGCTAGACCCAAACCCACTCCGCTAGACCCAAACCCACTCCGCTAGACGCAAACCCACTCCGCTAGACCCAAACCCACTCCGCTAGACCGAAACCCACACGGCTAGACCGAAACGCACTCGGCTAGACCCAAACCCACTCGGTTAGACCCAAACCCACTCGGCTGGACCCAAACCCACTCGGATAGACCCAAACCCACTCGGCTAGACCTAAACCCACTCGGATAGGCCCAAACCCACTCCGCTAGACCCAAACCCACTCCGCTAGACCCAAACCCACTCCGCTAGACACAATCCCACTCGGCTAGACCCAAACCCACTTGGCTGGACCCAAACCCACTCGGATAGACCAAAACCCACTCGGCTAGACCCAAACCCACTCCGCTAGACCCAAACCCACTCCGCTAGACCCAAATCCACTCCGCTACACCCAAACCCACTCGGATAGACCCAAACTCATTCGGCTAGACCCAAACACACTCCGCTAGACCCAAACCCACTCCGCTAGACGCAAACCCACTCCGCTAGACCCAAACCCACTCCGCTAGACCCAAACCCACACGGCTAGACCGAAACCCACTAGGCTAGACCCAAACGCACTCGGCTAGACCCAAACCCACTCGGTTACACCCAAACCCACTCGGCTGGACCCAAACCCACTCGGATAGACCCAAACCCACTCGGCTAGACCTAAACCCACTCGGCTAGGCTCAAACCCACTCCGCTAGACCCAAACCCACTCCGCTTGACACAAACCCACTTGGCTAGACCCAAACCCACTCAGCTGGACCCAAACCCACTCGGCAAGACCCAAAACCACTCTGCTCGACCCAAACCGACTCGACTAGACGATTACCCACTCGGCTAGACCCAAACCCACGCGGCTGGACCCAAACCCACTGCGCTAGACCCAAACGCACTCGGCTAGACCCAAACCCACTCGGTTAGACCCAAACCCACTCCGCTAGACCCAAATCCAAACGGCTAGGCCGAAACCCACTAGGCTAGACCCAAACGCACTCGGCTAGACCCAAACCCACTCGGCTAGACCCAAACCCACTCGGCTGGACCCAAACCCACTCGGATGGACCGAAACCCACTAGGCTAGACCCAAACGCACTCGGCTAAACCCAAACCCACTCGGCTAGACCCAAACACACTCGGCTAGACCCAAACCCACTCGGCAAGACCCAAACCCACTCCGCTAGACCCAACCCCACTCGGCTAGACCCAAACCCACTCGGCTAGACCCAAACCCACTCGGCTAGACCCAAACCCACTCGGCTAGACCCAAACCCACTCGGCTAGACCCAACCCCACTCGGATAGACCCAAACCCACTCGGCTAGACCCAAACCCACTCGGCTAGACCCAAACCCACTCGGCTAGACCCAAACCCACTCGGCTAGACCCAAACCCACTCCGCTAGACCCAAACCCACTCCGCTAGACCCAAACCCACACGGCTAGACCGAAACCCACTAGGCTAGACCCAAACGCACTCGGCTAGACCCAAACCCACTCGGTTAGACCCAAACCCACTCGGCTGGACCCAAACCCACTCGGATAGACCCAAACCCACTCGGCTAGGCCTAAACCCACTCGGCTAGGCCCAAACACACTCCGCTAGACCCAAACCCACTCCGCTTGACACAAACCCACTTGGCTAGACCCAAACCCACTCAGCTGGACCCAAAGCCACTCGGATAGATCAAAACCCACTCGGCTAGACCCAAACCCACTCGGCTAGACCCAAACCTACTCGGCAAGACCCAAAACCACTCCGCTCGACCCAAACCGACTCGACTAGACGATTACCCACTCGGCTAGACCCAAACCCACGCGGCTGGACCCAAACCCACTGCGCTAGACCCAAACCCACTCGGCTAGACCCAAACCCACTCGGTTAGACCCAAACCCACTCCGCTAGACCCAAATACAAACGGCTAGACCGAAACCCACTCGGCTAGACCCAAACCCACTCGGCTAGATCCAAACCCACTCAGCTAGACCCAAACCCACTCAGCTAGAGCCAAACCCACTCGGCTAGTCCCAAACCCACTCGGCTAGACCCAAACCCACTCGGCTAGACCCAAACCCACTCGGCTAGACCCAAACCCACTCGGCTAGACCCAATCCCACTTGGCTAGACCCAAACCCACTCGGCTGGACCCAAACCCACTCCGCTAGACCCAAACCCACTCGGCTGGACCCAAACCCACTCGGCTAGACCCAAACCCACTCGGCTAGACCCAAACCCACTCCGCTAGACCCAAACCCACTCCGCTAGACCGAAACCCACTCGGCTAGACCCAAACCCACTCGGCTAGACCCAAACCCACTCAAGTAGACCCAAATCCACTCGGCTAGACCCAAACCCACTCGGCTAGACCCAAACCCACTCGGCTAGACCCAACCCCACTCGGATAGACCCAAACCCACTCGGCTAGACCCAAACCCACTCGGCTAGACCCAAACCCACTCGGCTAGACCCAAACCCACTCGGCTAGACCCAAACCCACTCCGCTAGACCCAAACCCACTCCGCTAGACCCAAACCCACACGGCTAGACCGAAACCCACTAGGCTAGACCCAAACGCACTCGGCTAGACCCAAACCCACTCGGTTAGACCCAAACCCACTCGGCTGGACCCAAACCCACTCGGATAGACCCAAACCCACTCGGCTAGGCCTAAACCCACTCGGCTAGGCCCAAACACACTCCGCTAGACCCAAACCCACTCGGCTGGACCCAAACCCACTCGGCTAGACCCAAACCCACTCGGCTAGACCCAAACCCACTCCGCTAGACCCAAACCCACTCCGCTAGACCGAAACCCACTCGGTTAGACCCAAACCCACTCGGCTGGACCCAAACCCACTCGGATAGACCCAAACCCACTCGGCTAGGCCTAAACCCACTCGGCTAGGCCCAAACACACTCCGCTAGACCCAAACCCACTCCGCTTGACACAAACCCACTTGGCTAGACCCAAACCCACTCAGCTGGACCCAAAGCCACTCGGATAGATCAAAACCCACTCGGCTAGACCCAAACCCACTCGGCTAGACCCAAACCTACTCGGCAAGACCCAAAACCACTCCGCTCGACCCAAACCGACTCGACTAGACGATTACCCACTCGGCTAGACCCAAACCCACGCGGCTGGACCCAAACCCACTGCGCTAGACCCAAACCCACTCGGCTAGACCCAAACCCACTCGGTTAGACCCAAACCCACTCCGCTAGACCCAAATACAAACGGCTAGACCGAAACCCACTCGGCTAGACCCAAACCCACTCGGCTAGATCCAAACCCACTCAGCTAGACCCAAACCCACTCAGCTAGAGCCAAACCCACTCGGCTAGTCCCAAACCCACTCGGCTAGACCCAAACCCACTCGGCTAGACCCAAACCCACTCGGCTAGACCCAAACCCACTCGGCTAGACCCAATCCCACTTGGCTAGACCCAAACCCACTCGGCTGGACCCAAACCCACTCCGCTAGACCCAAACCCACTCGGCTGGACCCAAACCCACTCGGCTAGACCCAAACCCACTCGGCTAGACCCAAACCCACTCCGCTAGACCCAAACCCACTCCGCTAGACCGAAACCCACTCGGCTAGACCCAAACCCACTCGGCTAGACCCAAACCCACTCAAGTAGACCCAAATCCACTCGGCTAGACCCAAACCCACTCGGCTAGACCGAAACCCACTCGGCGAGACCCAAACCCACTCGCCTAGACCCAAACCCACTCGGCTAGACCCAAACCCACTCAGCTAGACCCAAACCCAATCGGCTAGACCCAAACCCACTCCGCTAGACCCAAATCCACTCCGCTACACCCAAACCCACTCGGCTAGACCCAAACCCACTCGGCTAGACCCAAACCCACTGCGCTAGACCCAAACGCACTCGGCTAGACCGAAACCCACTCGGTTAGACCCAAACCCACTCCGCTAGACCCAAATCCAAACGGCTAG